>VZTZ01015541.1:237175-356011 GCA_013400955.1 Drymodes brunneopygia | reverse complement strand
CCCCCGCCGAAAATTTACATGCTACAAACACTTAAAATGGAGATAACCAACTGTTTGGCTAAGACAGTTTATTGTGTGAACTGTTCATACTGAATATGCACTGTCATTGCTTTTTTATAATGGATGGACTTGCAAGTAGGAACAGGACATAAAACTGATTGTTGAGATTAGGGAATTGCTGGAAAGACTGATGATGCAAATCCACAGAAGAGAAGCAAAGGCAGCAGGAATGGAAAAGCAGTGAGGTGTGCTACTGGATGTGGGTTCATAGGAGTGTTTTAATCAAGTTATTAGATTCTCAAACTCCTTGATCAGGGTTTTGTTTCCACAATACAGTTAATAGATGATCTTGTTATTTTATTCTGTAAGCAGAAATATGGGCATTTTTTTGTATTGTTTCCTATTATTTGCCTATATTTTCTTATATATCCTGATATTTGTTTTTTTATTGATAGAAGTCTATATGAATACAGTTACTAGCACAGTTGCATCTGGGTCAAATCAGCTCCTTTTTCCTAATGGAAAGAGAACTTAAAATGGCTGTGAAATATATTAGCTGTAAATGCTGTAGATATGAAAACTTTTTTAGGATCCTAGTGGGAAGTCTGGTTTTCATGCTCTAAAAATACAATTTTACTGCTTTTAATACTTTTTTGAGGTCTAAACTGAGAGGATGTTCAACTGTTTCTTTTTTTTTTTTTTTTAATAACTGGATGGAAGTAGGACTCTGCTCTGTAATTCTATTTCCCTGCAGGGAGTATGCATTATTAATCAGGGTAAAGACAAATAGGAGGAAAAAGTTAGAAAGCAAAAGAAAGAAGGAAAAAGAAAGCATGCCTAATACTGCAAGGAAACAACATACACTATATTTGTTTATGCTAAGGAATAAAACTGATACTTTTTAAAGAAATTAGTCTAATATATTTTATTGAACTTGGAGTGTTGCTGAATTAGAAGCCGAGTAGGAAGAATCCAAGCACACTAGGTAAAAAAAGCCATTATAAATGGCCTTTTGAAATTCTTCTGTATTTTATAATAAAAAGCTGAGAGCAGTTAACCTGGTGAGCACAACATTGCATGCTGCCTCTGGCTGCTTGTCTTGCAGGTCACTGGAGTAGGTTATAACAGATTTGGAGAAGTGATGCTCGATGGTGAAGTTATTCATGGTTATAACAACCCATCCATTAGCAAAATTGTGGAGGTAAGGTCTTGGCAAAGAAAGGTGAGTTTTAACTGAGGTAGCATGGAAGCTTTGCATGGCATTTACTTTGTTCTGTTTTCTCCTCTGTCCTTATCTTTTTAGGCTGGTTGTGTGTGCAATGATGCCTTGATTAGAAACGACACATTGATGGGGAAGCCAACAGAAGGGGCTTTAATTGCACTTGCTATGAAGGTGCGTGTTTGATGGTGCTTTTTGGATTCATGGCAGGTGGGAAATGTGTAGAAATAAATTGTGGCTTTGTTTTTCTCATTTTCTTCTCTTTTGGATCTCCTAGATTTGTATTGCAACTGCTCCTCTCCTATGTTTCTTTCTTGTAAATCTTGGGCGTTCTGAAGGATCAGAAAAAAAATATTTACGAGTGAAGTAAAATCTCTATTTTCATCTTTTTGCACTTAGTACTGTCTTTTTACCTGCCACAAACTGATTTACCTGTTTAATATTGACTGTGCTGTCTCTTTCCCAGTTTACATCAGTAGCAGAGGGAAGTTGATAACTGAAGTATTGGTGACTGCAGAACTGCAACTTTTAAGTGCAGGGCTTTTGAATTGTGGACACTGTGCTGAAGTGTTTGGGTTTTTTTCTTTTGGGGAGGGCGAGGCATTGTTGTTGGTTTTTTATATAATGCTGTAACACACCCATTGCAGCTACTGAGAAATGTAGCAAAGTTCATGTTGAAGCCTGAAAGAAGTTTCTAGGTGCTTTTAATGCTAGTTTGTCAGAATTCTGTCTAAATTGGAGCAGTGTGCTCAAAAGCAACTTTGGAGATGAAATTGTTCATTAATTAAGTGATGTTGGCTAACTAAGGTGTTTCAACAAGTCAGCAATTTTCATACCTATTTGCAAAGAAAAGGTCCTGACATTGTGGTGGTACTTCTGTTTTATACAGATGGGTTTAGATGGAGTCCAGGAAGACTACATAAGGAAGGCTGAATATCCCTTCAGCTCAGAACAAAAATGGATGGCTGTTAAATGCATTCACAGAACGCAGCAGGTAAACTTCAATCACTGTTTCCATGAGCACTGGCTCTTGTAGAATGGTTATCTGCCTTTTTTAATATCTTCATTTCTCACTTCAGAATTTTTGGAAGCCTCACAGTAGCGCACAGTCCTGGAAATACGGTTTGATAATAGACACAGTTTTAGTTTCAAGCTCTGAAGCAGAGAAAAGGAATCACAAGAAATAATTTCCATATAAGACATCCTTGGAAATTATTTCAAGTATTTTGAAAACTGAGACTTTGAATGTATACTTGGCTATTTTTCTTCCTCATTCTTTCTTCTCAAACCTCTAAAGCAATTCTGCCAATCTTCTGCTGTTCCAGTGCTGCATAGTTACATAATGCATTAAGAGCAAGAATGATGTTCAATAGTAAAATTTCATTTGTTTGAAATTTTTTCTGGTTTTCATGCAGACATCATGTCCCCAGGGTTGACAAATTTTATTGATGTCAACACTGACATGGATAAAAACCACTCTTTAACCTCTTTTTCTGTCTTCTGGTACTTTCACATACATATTTGCATTCATGTTTCATTTAGATCCATGTGAATGTTTTTGTTACAAGTATTGACATAGTCACTGCCAGCCTGATAACTGAAGCCTTCTGGATAATATGTGCAACAATAGACCTTATACTGGATTTATGAAAAATCTTCTAGTACTTCAGACCAAAACCAGGCTTGCTGACAGTGTTCCAGTATCAGTAAAATCTTTGCTTTGGAAAGAAAACGTTTGACTCCTTTTAGCTGTATGGGTTATATTGTTGATTATCCATGTCTGTGTAAAAAACAGTGAGCATAAATTGGTATAAGATTTTAATCTATGTAAAGACTTACTGTGTCTCTGTTTTTGAATCAGAAATTTTAAAAGAATGTTGGAAAATTGATAATAGATTTAAAGGGAGCATAAATTACTTGAAGACTAAGAAAATACAGTGGATTTAGAAACTAGGAACTCTCATCACTTAAGCCTATCACGAAAGATTGTGGTAACTTGACTGCTGTGCATATAAATAACTTCACAGGAAGAAAATAGATATATTTAAAAAAAGCTTTTTAATTCAACTGGAGAGAAGATGAGTGGTCTGTGATTGGAAATTTAGCTGAGGCAGCAGTTCTTAATGGAAAGGAGGGGAAGGGAGGGAGTGAGTTGATTTAGCATTGGAGTTAAGTGTTTGAGGTAGGTGATGGACTCTCAGTCCAGTGATATCATCATATCAAGGCTAGATGGCTACCTGAAAAATATTAGCATTATTAGGCCTTGTATAAGGATGGAGGGGATGTTTAATGACCTGTGCAGCTGGTCTGACCATGAGCTTAAGGTCTTTCAGGCCTAATGTCCTCTGTAGGTTGAATTTCTGTCCTTTGCACAGCCTCCTCAGTCTGTAAACTGTGACTTGCAGTATCTGTGTCTGATGTCTGCTGAAATGAGGTATTGATATTTAGCTTGGCTCTTTTGACTTTACCAGTCTTGCATGTACACCATCTAGGGATACTCAAAAGAACAGATTTTTATGTTTAGCACTGTAGGCTTGATTTACATCATGTTCTTAAGTTTCTTAACAAAAGTACACATCTATCACGTATCTATTCTTACGTGTCCATGTGTCTTTGTACTCGTGTGAGTGTAGTTATGCATACACACACACACGTGCACACAACTGCTCTTTTTTTTTTAGGACAAACCTGAGGTTTGCTTTATGAAAGGTGCTTATGAACAAGTCATTAGATACTGTACATCGTACAACTGTAAGGGACAGAGCCTACCCCTGGGGCAGCAACAGAGAGAGCAGTACCAGCAAGAGAAGGTGTCTATGGGCTCTGCAGGACTTAGAGGTAAGGCTGTTTCAGTCTCTCAAAATAACAATTTCATTTAAATGGCACTTGTTGTTAAATGTTGCTTGTTGTTAAAAAAACCCCAAACCAACAATGACAAACAAGAGCAACCCAAAACACTAGGTTCTTTTTTTGACTGGTTGATTGGGTTTTTTTGTTCAGTGAGTGCCACTGTGTTTAGTTTTTAGGCCTGTATAATAACATGGTTAAACTGCAGAGGGTGAGAAAGGGCACTGTTGCTGCCTGTCATCTCTTGTCATCTCATACCTTATTATAGATGCCTATGGGTTTTTTTAAATGTGGATATGTTTATTTGTCCATTACTTTTGGCTTCTGCCACCTTCATGGGTTAGGCTAGCACAACTGATTGCAGGTCAGGAGATGCCATTAGAATTATCTTCTGTGTTAACAAGCTGTGTAGGATTTTAGATAAAGCAAAGTATTTTTCACAAGATGATTGACAGGAGTTGATTATGGGCCAGGGTTATACATGACTGACTTTCTTTGGCCTCTGTAAAGAGATCTCTAGGCTAGTAAGTCCATGCACAGACTTTTAATTTTTTTTTTAAAGGGAGGGTTATGCTGTGGCTCAGAAAATTCCTAAGATGGAAATTATTAGAAGCTGAGATGGTATGCTAGGAGTGGTATTTGTTTCTGTTTTATTGAACAGTCATTCGTTCTGTCTGTCAAACAAAAAAATCAAGGGTAATATTTTGTAAAATGCAAATTTGCTTTTTCCTTACACCTCTAATAAGATTTAAATATATCTGAATTAAGAATCCTACTTTAAAAGACATTCCAGAAAATATTCAGCATCTACTCAATGACATCTGCCTCTTAAAAGGTAAAAATAAAAACCAAAGCAGAAAAATAAATGTTAACTGATCCTCCCTTTCATCCTCTTGCATAAAAAAAATGCACAGAGAAATCACAAAGCTAGATGTGGTTCTCTTTCCACACAGTCAAAATATAAACACTTTCAGATGATAATAAATAGGAAAGTTATCTTTAAAACCTGACTGTTTGGCAAGAAATTCTTTAGAAGACGAGTGTACATAAGTAGGCTATTATGAATGTTCAGCATTGCTACTACCAAAGTTTAAAAAAAGGAAAATATCAGTTCCAGCCCTTTGCTTTATGCTGACCTGTTAGTTTGAATTTTTAATGCTGATATAAATGTTAATTTCAAATATTAATATTTTTATTTCTTTGTCTTCCTAAAGTTCTGGCCTTAGCTTCTGGTCCTGAGTTAGGACAGCTGACATTTTTGGGGCTTGTGGGAATAATTGATCCCCCACGGACTGGTGTAAAAGAAGCTGTTACAACACTCATTACCTCAGGAGTTGCAATAAAAATGGTTACTGGAGATTCACAGGAAACTGCAGTTGCCATTGGTATGAATAGTTTACTTCCTTTCATATTTTCTTGTTTTCTGCTTAGCTAATTGTTAGGAAGTGTGAGTTTTAAAGCTTTAATGTTTGTGAGTTCTGTATTTTGGGTTAACGTATGGCAAAGTGGAATTAGCAGGAAAAAAGACCCAAAAAACTCAGGACCCTAGCCTGAAGTGATACTTTGGTTTCAGTTTGGTTTTTTCTAATTTGGTTAATATATGGTTTTGGATGTTTGAAACTGTATTTTTTCATGGTGTTTTCTTATTACAAATACTTGATTTCTGATTCTTACTGTTACACCACCACCACCCTCCCTACCCTAAGCTTTGGATGCCTCTCTCTGACGACAGGGATAGCCAGTGACAAGAAATAATGATGTATGGCACTGCAGTGCTGTCCAGTACAGTTTTGTCCATACAACTAAGTTTGAACCTTAAGTATTAATAAATATTTAAACAAACTGTTTAACTTCTTTTTGCAATATAATGCATTAAAGAATAAGCACTTTAGCTGGAATATGACTTCTTTACTAACAGGATGCTGAACAGTTGAATGTGCACATAAAGTATATTCCCAAACACAGAGTATTTTATCAGAGCTTTTTTTTTACCCTTGTCTCCCTCATGTTGTCTTTCATTTTCTGTTGTGTTATTTTTGAACTGTAAATTCTTTGAGAGGATTGAACTCCTCTGTTTGTTTATATGACACCTGACAGAATCAACTACAGACCTTTAGACCTAAAAAGACTAAGCAAATAAATATCTGATTAGGATAGACTTTGTAGCATGTTGTTGTTACTCAAGAGTTCGACTAATTTACTCCAACACACTGAATCAATAATGTAGTAAGATGTTCTGCTCCAGGTATTTCAAATCTGAAATGCTGCAGAAAATATTAGTATTAAAAAAAAATAATTGGGTACTGAAAGTTTTAAGAGGGTTAATTATAATAATGAGGTTTTTTTATTACTTTTTTACAGCTAGTCGACTAGGATTGTATTCCAAAAATTCACAGGCAATCTCTGGAGAAGAGATAGATGATTTGGATATTCAGCAGCTTTCTCAAATAACACCAAAGGTTTGTTTTGATATACTACTTAATGAAATGTGGAAAAGGATACATTTACTTATTGAGAAATGCTTTTTTTTGGTGGCAAGGTAAAATGTAATTTCTGAGTTACAAATAATATTGTATAATAAGTATCTTTTGGTCTTACCTATGACCAATATGAAAATCTATTTCTTTCAATTTACGCAATTATCTTTTTAGGGAGTTTGTTACTTCTGTCTCTTTTAGTGATTCAGGTTGTTTTTTATCTTTAACTTTGATTTTGACACCTCTTAGTGAACATCACCTTTTTGTATTATTAGACCATTTTATTTATGAGCAACTCAGTTAATTTATATAATCATAAAGTCTGCATGTTCAGACAGTCCATTCTTTTGTAATTTGTAAGAGGTCTTGTCTGTGTTTTTAATGATTTTGATTGATCTGAGGTCACTGGTTGGGAATTTTGAAAGGGTCTATTTATTAAGTTACTGCTTAATACTTTTTAGTTATTAAATAACTAAATGGATTATCCAGCATCAAAGTTATAAATGTGAAGACATAACGAAATGCAATGGAGGTTCAGGTTTAGCTACATTGCAAAATTCATGCATCAAAATGCTGCTCTGTTTGCAAAGGACGGCAAAATTAGACTGCAGCATGCTTGAGCCTCGTGTCAGCAAGCCAAAAGCCAGTATTTGCAATCAAGAAATGTGCATGTCAGCTTTGTGTCTTTTCTTAGTGACTTGCAGAAACTGAGAAAAAGCAAGAAATGTGTGGCAAATAGTAATTTTTGGTTTATTTGTTAATATTTGTACCTGGGGGGCTGTCCACATTAAATAACCGAAATAGATACAAATTTACTTTGGTGTGTTTGACCTGAGACTCAATTGCTTTTCTAGGTGTTTGCTTAAAATCTTATTAGGAATTAGTTAAAATCAACCAATAAGACAGATAGCTGTATATAGTCTAAAGTGATTGTTGAGAAATCTAGCTTTTTGTCAGTCTTCTTGAGAAGGAAAAGTGCTAACTGTATGGAGATTATGGAAAACTAAATTCTGTGTGCTCAAATTTCAATTTACAGAGAAGTCCAGAGACCAAGAAAAGTCTGAAAATTGGTCCTTCCAAGTCAGAATTTTAATTAGCTTTAAAACGTCAATTGTTAATTATATGCTACATAAACTAGTCAAATTGAAATATCCTGAGTAATTTGTCACTACTGCCGACAAGGGCAAAGGACATTAGTGTGGAGTCGGCATCAGAATTGGTTGCATGAATTTAGTCAGGAAAGCCAGCAGCAAGCCATTATACCTCAGTTGCCTCATTGTTTTAGAAGGCTTTTAAATTGCACATTCTGTCCTGAAATAAGTAGCACTAACTTTGTTTACCAGAACACACTTTGACTCTTCTCTGAATTTGAATTCACTCAATTAAAAACACAGCTCACTGGTGCTTCAGCTTAAGTGCTGACATGAATGCAGTTGGCCTTTGATTGTATTTTTTTAACCTCTACCTTAATAGAATCCAATGCAATTCTTTACATTTCTGAAATTTTCACCATCTCTTCATTATTCTTATAGGTTGCAGTATTCTACAGAGCCAGTCCCCGACATAAATTGAAAATTATAAAGGTATGTCTTATAGAGGCTCAAATGCTGGACTGTTGCTATGGGTATTGCCTGTGCTGCCTTTACTTAAACTGTAATGTGCTACAGTGTGTCAAGATGAAATCAGAAATACATCTGATTTGACAGTGAAGTGTACTTGAAAATGTTACCTAGAAAAAGGCATAGTGCCCACAAGGAATAGGTAGGTAACATTGTGCTTTCTTCTATGTAGGGAGCTGGGGATTGATTGAAATTTTGTGTCACATTCCAGTTGAATTGACTAGGAACTTGAAAGAACCTTATTTCTGATACTTGTCAGATGAGATAAAAGGGAATGAATTTAAGCCATGTCTGTGGCATTGCCGCCATTCAGAAGTTAACAAAAGAAGGTAGCAAAGAGGGATGTACTCAGTGTAACAATTGGAACAATCAGAAAAGTAACAATAAGGAAAAGTCAAAACACTGAGACCATAGGGATGCATGCAAGACTTATAAGAAGGTGATAATGGTAATATATAAATACAATATCTTCTATCTTTCTCTAGTGTTTTTTTCTCTCCCCTAAAGGCAAATTGTAAATACCCTTCCTTTAAAATGTAGGTTTTCTGAATGTATGAGTTGAAGTTTAACCCAAAATCTTGTATAAAAATATTTAGATAAGAACTAGCTGCTTTTTTCTTTAGGACATTACAGTGCAATTATAAGAAATGGGGGAGGGGGAGCAATAACACAAACCTTGTATCTAGAGTAATTTTATAGGATGGAATATTTCAATCCCTGATTTAAGTTCTTTTCCCTCTTTTTAGTCCCTGCAAAATAATGGTGCTGTAGTAGCTATGACAGGAGATGGAGTGAATGATGCTGTTGCTCTGAAGGCTGCAGATATTGGTGTAGCAATGGGACAAACTGGAACAGATGTTTGTAAAGAGGCAGCAGATATGATCCTCGTGGATGATGATTTTCAGACAATAATGTAGGTGGCCTTTATGTACATATCGTGTACTATATAGCTTTAATGAGATTTAAACCAATAGAAGTTCCCTGAACTTGTAAGTGTAGCAGCTGTAAATGAGTTTTCTGCTCAGTCAGGAGTATTAGCATGTTTGAAGTATAAAACTAATGAAAAAATGACCAAGCTTTCCACTCAAGATTTAAAAAAATTATATAGTTCTCCATTTGTTTTCACATCTTAAATGGGGTGATTTCAGAAAAGGAAAAAAAATAAACTGTTTAGATACCACAGGTGAAAATAGGTTTTTAGCTTCTGGTAACCAGCTGTTTGTACTTGTTCATTTTTTTTGGTTGGTGTATTTCAAAAAGCGCTTAGCTGAACTTATCCAATTTTGACTTTAATTCATCTGACTTTTGAAGGTAGTGATTGTTGACAGAGCTGAACTGCTGTCTGGCGAAATAGCCTTCATTTTGAAATTATGCATCAATCTCAGAACACTTCAGTTCCAAAGTATGACACTTAACCCTTGGGAAGAAGTGAAATGGAGAAGTTCAGTATAAGAAAATCTACCTATGTAGCAGTATGTCAGAGGATGATCTGAGGTTGTCACACTAATTCAGCCAACAGAAATGTGCTGTTATGCAAAAACAGAACAGAGAAGGGAATCATTTTAATGTAGTCAGAAGAGCACATAGGAAGGACATCTGTAGTAAGTACTTTACATGGGCTTGGTGAGGTTTTTGCTGGAATGCTTTATCCAATTTTACTCACTTCATCAGGAAAATTCTCAATAGGAGAAAGAGTGGTGAATGCTAAGGAAAAAAAGAAGTATGAACTTCCATAGTTTTACATCTTTTCCCCACCCTTTTAATTTTTTGTTTTAAGTTACAGAAGGAATACTGTTTAATTATTGGGGGAATGGAAGAAAAAAATCAGTTTTATTTGCAGCAAAGCAGTCCTGATTTTGGTATCAGAAAATCCTTTCTCACCGCAGTAATTGTGATAATGTGATAGGCAAGTTGTGACACATACTAGGGGCTGTGAAGATGGTCTGTACATATTTAATTCTGATACAGGAAGAATACATGGTCCTCTAAAGCCATGCTGTATTTCTGTGTTTTTTAAAAAGTGTTTGTGTGGGGGTGTTGGTGTTTTGTGTTTTTTTTTTTTTTTAAATTATCCAACTTGATTTAGAAGCTCTTATCAAAGATAGTGATGAATTTTGAACAAAGAGGAGATTTTACTACTAATTTCATTTTGGAAGTTAAGCATCTGGAAAAATAACTTGTGATTATTCACAATCACAGAATAGTTTGGGTTCTTATAGTCAAGTTGAAAAACAACGACTGCCAAAGTTAAAGGAACCTCAGCTCCACTTGTTTCTGTTTTTATTGCTGCTTGAATTAATAGCTTTTTTGGTTTGTTTTAAGCCTTTCTTGGCAGTAGATTCATTTGCCTAGTAATGTAATCTTTGTTTTTGATTGTAGGTCTGCAATTGAAGAGGGTAAAGGAATTTATAATAACATAAAAAATTTTGTTAGATTTCAACTGAGCACGTAAGTTTGAAAAACTGTCAGTATCAGAAGTTTCTTGTGAATGAATCAAGGCATGAAGCAGATGCATAAATTCATGTTAATATTTTAAGTTTCAAGTGGGATGCTGATATAATGTACTTTTGAGTTTTCACTATATTGTGTTTGGTGGCTTGTTTTATTTTTGAAGACCCAGAAAATGGTGCAGCAAACAGACATGTAACTTTGTCACGGTTCTTCCTGTTGAGATGTGTAAAGTCAGTTACTGAAAGGATAGAGGCAAACAGCATAGGTGCTTTTGGGTCCCTCCTTAACCAGAATATGTACTCAAATGGAGGAGACCAGGGAATCAGGAGGTTAGTTTTTTGTGAAAATCATGTACTGGTTTGTGGAATGAGCTTACTATATGAAGCTAATTTCCTTTTCTTGCATATTACTATTCATGTTCCAGCTATATGATGTGTATGAAGGACAAGAGTTTATTAAGCCTTAGTTTCAAATATTTTGTGAGTTTATCTGTTGCACGGCTGGCAACAGAAGAAACACGCGGGTCTCAGAGCAGCAGTTGTATCTCCAGGCAGGACCGACCAAAAGCCCTGCCCTTCTTTATTTACCTATTTTTATATGTTTCTAAAGACAATCAAGGATTGGTGAAAGGGGTCAACACTCCTGAGGTTTACAGGACAAAGACATGGTCAATCATCTTTCTCCACCCCAGGGAAAGGAATGAAAAACAATTCCACAAGTGCAAAACAATCCCAGCTGGTTAAGAAAAACAAGGACCATGTTTACAGAACAAGCATGGGAAACTACAGCTACCGTGTTACAACTTATGGGGCCCTGTAAAACCAGGGCGACATTTATTTTACTGGATCTGGATTCAGGGACATGGTTTTTCTCTTCACCATGTCATTCATCTACTTTCTTGAAGCCTTCATGACATTTCAAAGTGGTCTGATATTTGCAGAATTTAAAAAAAAAAACAAAACCAGCCAAACCTAAAATCTCAAATAAAACCAACCCAAAGAAGCCCCACAAAAACCACAACCCACAAACACGAAATACCACCCAAAAAACCCCAGAAAAACAAAAAAAAAAGTTCTCAACAAAAACTCCCAACACAACAAAACCCAGAAAAGGCCAATTTGTGTATCTGCATAAACATTCTAAGAAGTGGCATATACTTTCAGTCTTACCAAGTGTCATGTCTAGTCTTATCAAGACTAGACTAGAAATCTGCTGCTGAAAAATAACTAAGCATAGATGTTCTAGGAAACTTTGCCTGTTAGCCCTAGGAATGGTAGCCTCAGGTTTTTGATGAATCAGTTACCCTTTGGATTTTTCTGTCCCTTTTTGCAGGAAGAACATAATAGGGTCCAGTAGAGTGCTAAATTTGGAGTTATTATAAGCCTTGCTATCTTCTTGGTTATGAAACCACTCAATCTTGCACTGAGAGCAATTAGTTTATACTTATTTACAGAGTTTTCTAATGCTGAGCTTGCAGCCAGCTAATCTGTTTTTCAGTCTTTCGCCTGGCCTTCTCATCTTGCTAGTAATGAGTGGCTGTAGGTATTTTTAGGGAGCTTGAGTAGTACCTTGCCTTGAATGACCAGGCAGACCAGTGACAGGTGCACAGAGTGAGTTTGTTTACATCAGAAGTGGAAAAGCAGTTTGTTTTTCAAAACCATATTTAGAAGTTCCACTTTTGGCACAAGAAAAGTAGAGGACCTAGTTCCCCATTAAAAAATCAATTAGGTGATGGTGAATGATACTTTTGAAATGTTACCTAAAAGTTGGGGAGGTTTTTAAATGTAAATTTGCTGCCTTTTTATTGCTAAAACAATGTTATTTTTTATATGGACTGTGTCAGAATGAGTATTCCAAAGGATTTTGTGCTCTGCCTTTAAAGTTCAACTTGTGTCAGTCATGATTCACACTGTCAAAATCCGTATCTACTCTTGAACAGTTGAAGTGTTGATTACAAAGCAGTTATCAGTGGATCTTCAGAAATGTTCCATGCTGACAGTTGTAAAAATGGATTCTTTCAACAGGAGTATAGCAGCACTGACTTTAATCTCACTGGCTACATTAATGAACTTTCCTAATCCTCTCAATGCCATGCAGATCTTATGGATCAATATTATTATGGATGGACCTCCAGCTCAAAGGTAATTACTTTTAACTCCATTAGGTTCTGTAGGCCTTTTATTTCAACAAGGAAAATGTTGCTCATAAAGGAAATGGTGAAGTGTTAAACTTCAGTGAAATGTTTCTAAAATAGCGAACTTTCTCTGTGAATTTCAATGTTTGCAGTATAGTTCTGTGTTAATTCTATTTAGTTTGCTTTAGTATCTAATGATATGGGGGCAGCAAGGATACCTAAAGATCCATGGATATGCCCATGAAACTTGCATGCAGGGTTCTGCCTTCCCTCTGGGTTCTTCCTCTGACCCTCTTCACTGGAGGGAGAGACGGTGAGGAATTAGCATTAAATCCTCTTTTTTTCAACTAAGAAAAATCTAATCCTTAAGTTAGAAGCAGTGAATTACTTTTATGGTGATAAAAATGTAAGATTTTTTTTAATTGTAAGCCTTGGGGTGGAGCCTGTGGATAAAGATATTATTCAAAAACCTCCAAGAAATCTGAAGGACAGCATTCTGACCAAAAACCTGATTGTTAAAATATTGGTTTCATCGATAATTATCGTCTGTGGAACACTGTTCGTCTTCTGGAGAGAGGTATGACAGAAGTGCAAAACTTAGAGCAGTAACAACCTAATTTAAAAGAAATCCTTTTTATACCAGCAGTTGGAATTCAGAATTAATATGAACTTAGTTGGGAGTTTTGGCCATGCTTCTTAAATGCTAATGGAGTAGAGAGCAAGAATTTCAAAATAGCTTTTGAAATGAGCAGTACAGTTTTATTCCCCAGTCTCTATTTTAACATAGACTTTTCCAGGTTCCAAATCTACTTTGGAAACTTTGGCCCATAGAAAGTAATTATGCAAATCTTCTAGCCAGATTATTATGAAACAGCCGTTTGACTTTGTTTTCCCAGTAGAGAAAAATGTTGTTTGAACATTTGGTAGTGCACCATAGAATTCCTGCTGTTCCATGTACTTGCCTAAGTCTTGGTCAGGAGGCTTAATTTAATCATAGCTTGGAATTACAAACTGTTATAAGTTACAGGTGTGTAATATTTGCTGTATGATTTAATAAATCAGCTTGGGGCAAACAAGTTACTTTTGCTTTCATTTCCTAACTGGTTAAACTTATTGTAGAATCATTGTAATAATTTTGTTAAATTGACTTTGTTTAATTGTGGACAGTTTGAAGCATGCTAAAGCCATTTCATTTTCTTTTGTTGGCAGTTAAGAGACAATGTAATAACACCTCGAGATACAACCATGACTTTCACCTGTTTTGTATTTTTTGATATGTTCAATGCTTTGAGTTCTAGATCTCAGGTAAGTGATTAATATTGTCCATTTACACAGTGTTAGCACAACAGTCAGAGTTTTCTTTGAGGGAAGATCTTGCTGTGTTTGTTTCAAGTGTTTTCCTGCAGATCTACTTCACATCTGCTATTAAGCTATTTACTAGGTAGGATTTCTTAAATTACAGATAAGTTAGATCACTTAATTTGTTTACATGGTGGCGTCCTGACAAAAGCAAGAAAGTTGCCATTAGGAGCTGAAGTGTGACGGTCGTTTGTATTGCTGTGTACACTTGGTTGGTTTTTTCTCTTCCTGGAAATTCTGTCAGTTCAGCAGCCTTACCCCAGAGTGTGAAATTTCTTGAAGGCCTTAGCTTTTATATTTTGTAATCCTAAACCCACAGGAAAATTTCTGAAACTCTTCTGTATTTTGTGTGTATTTTTTCGTTTTAAGGAAACAAGTCTGAAATCTTGTGATAGTATACACTACTACATTTACTCTAATTTGCAGTTTTATCTGATATGGAAAAGTGTAGGGGGAACCTTTATCTGATGAGCTGTACTTGTGGAAAAGTGAGCTCAATATGCAAGTTACTGACTAAGAAGATGAGACTGCCAGGGAGAAAATGCAATTAGCCTGTTCAAGAACTTGTTCTGGATTATCTAAGAGGCAACAGTAATATTTTACATTTTTCTAAAACTCTGGATGAAAAGAAATAGTAGTTTCTTATCTAGATAATTAAGATCACATGTACAGTGTAACGTATGTTTTTTTACAGACAAAATCTGTGTTTGAGATTGGACTTTGCAGTAACAAAATGTTCTGCTATGCTGTCCTGGGATCTATAATGGGGCAGTTATTGGTCATTTACTTTCCTCCACTTCAGAAGGTTTTCCAAACAGAGAGCCTGAGTGTCTTGGGTAAGAACATTTCCCTTTTCAAAACTGGGCATTAAGGATTAATTTATAAATGTGGTGGGTGGTGGTGGCTCTGTAAGAGCACTTTCTGGCTGTTTGCATACAACAGAAATACAAAGCCTGCTGATACTTTTTGATTTGTGGGTAGTGTTTTTTGGGGGTTTTGTTTGTTTCATTGGTTTAGTTTTTGTTTTTTTAAATCCTTTTAGATGTTTTCTTTGGGAACATGACTTAAATGCATATGGTACACAAGTGATCAGTGTGTTCTTAAATTTTTAGGTGCTTATTTATTTGGGGGTTTTTAAGATAAATTTTGTTGCAGGCAAAACTACTGACTTTGTAGGTTTTTGAGCAGTACTAATTTAGCTGTTTCACAAGTTTTTTCTCTGAATATAAACACTTTATTTAGAAATCCTGATCCTTTAGTATTGATTGCACTGTCATAGGGTAAGTAAACATGAGAATTTTAAAAAACTATAGATACACAGTGCTGTTGGCCTCAGTAAGACTTGGGTTTATTACTTTTGTGGTTTTCTGGAGTAGAATTATTGTAATAAAATACATATATTTGTTGTACATAATTTCTGATTATATTAGTATTCTTTTTTCAGAATTAAGTTAATTATGTTGCTGAAAATAAGTTTATGAAATACTTTAAAAGCTTTTAATAGCTTGCCTGTACTAATGGTTTGTGCATAAACCATGCATGTTAATCTTCTGGTCCTGCAAAAAATTGAATCTTGCTTCATTTCTCCTAACCTTTCCCAATGATTGGGAGAAAATTTTGAAGTCTTCTAAGTCTTGTTCTTTTGTAAGTCTCCACTCAGCCTTAAATAGCAATTTTAAAGAAGGCTAATTATCTCTTCCAGATTTACTGTTTCTTCTGGGACTCACTTCCTCTGTGTGCATAGTGACTGAGCTAATAAAGAAGTTTGAAAGAAGCAAGGAAAAGATCCAGAAACGTGGAAGTTCTTCATCAACTTCGTCCTTTCTTGATGTATGATGCATATTGCATTCTTGTGTTTGCAAACTTAGCGATTGCTGTCTAAAGATGTTGGAGAAAGCAAAACAATATCTGGAGGATAAAGAAATCCTGAGGGCTTTTGACAAGTCCTTTGTTTCACTGGCTAATGATGAACTTCATGTTTCAAGACTGTTTAGAATTTAACTTCCAGCTGTGGGAGTAACAAATGAAATTATGCAACTTTGGTAACATTTTTCCTCAAACATAAATTTACTTTTAAGATTGAATGGTATTGTGGGGGGGAGGGGGCAGGGGTTAATTTAAAGAAAGATCTAAGCCCAAGTCCCATTTTCTGCACTTAAAAGATATAACTGTGTAAAATCCTTCTCTTAGATATAAATATTTTAGTTTGGTTTTATTTAAAGCATTGTACTATTCTACTTTTATGGTGGTGGGACTTTGCTACTAATACAAGGATAAAAATATTTCAGAGGCATTCCACTGGGTTTAGAGTCTGTCACAAGAGTGCCATATTCTAGCTACTGTATTTATTTACTTTATCCTGCAATGTGTAAGCGGCTCAAGTACCTTGTGCTACAGTTTTTTTGTATCCCAAGTTTGGTTTTTTTTGCACAGGATGTGACCGCTGTCAGATCACTGTTTTTCTTTTCTTTTTCTGTGATTGAAAAGCCTATACTGCAATTTGAAGTAAATGTTTGCTTTTCTTATAAGTGTGTTGTCTCTTTGTTTTAAAAGAAACTGGCATTTACACCAAATGAACGAGCATGTTTTGATATAATTGTGGATACAGGCTTTGTTTCTTATCTTGTTCCACATTTACTTTAGCTTATGACTGTTAGATCACTTGAGTGATTATAGGACTAGTTTTGGAATTTATTTGTAATGTACTGAATGAGAAAACTAATGCAATAATCCTCACTGGGCAAAAAAACCCCATCCCTCTCTCAAAGAAGTTTCATTTTCCTTCCTTCTTCCTTCCTTCCCTTTTTACTGGTAGGGTAACTCTAAATTTTAACCCACAGAATTACTTTTGGAGCTAGAAAGGCATTATAATAGATTTGTTTTGATATTTTAAAAGTATTTTTAATACATTACAATGTCTGAATACTCTAATATTCACTAATTGGAAGTAGTGTTTTTCCTCAAAATAGTCTTGCCCTGTCGTCATCAGTGTCATCTCATTAGAGAGCTGAGTGTTATCAGTGTCATCTCATTATCCTTTCAGGAAATGCAAGGAACGATCACCTAGAGAATCTTGAAAAGACGAGGTCTTAAGATCTCTGGGGAGGGGCCGGGGGTCAAAGACATGGTGGTGTCTCTTTCACTTGTAAACTTCTGGATGTGCATCTTTCCTCACTGTAGTCTGGAAGTGGCTGTGGCATTGACTCTGGCCCATGCTGTCACAGTGGTCATCCTGTCATTTGAGGAGGAATTGTCATGAACGGGCACTGGAATATTTCTGCACTTGCCATTGTAACTTGCCCCACATGCCATGCTCGAAAGTGCAGTTTGAATTTCTCTGCTAATGTTACTGGAATTGTTTTCTTCTTTTTGCCTGTGGGATTCCTATATTTTGCTGGAAAATGGGGCTGCACACAGGGCATGAGTGCATGTTGAATCTGCTTTATACATCCGTGGCTCTGCCTGGCCCACAATATGCCCATGAGGCCTGGACTACCAATGTGCTGGAGATGTGACTGTGTAAAGGCAAGGATCCTGCAGCACTTGGCCCTCATCTCTTCCTGGGGTTGTTACCACTGAGCTGGGAGGCCTAAACAACATGACCTCTTACAGAAATGCTCTCATGTCTTCAAGTAAAAGTTTCTTCCTTACAGCAGTTCTACCTTTCAGAAGCTGAACAGATTTGACAGTTGTTGAACAATTACTGTCTTTGGCAAGTGGGACTGTAGCTGTTCAATATTGTAGTGTGTTCACTATTTCAATACAATTTCAGAACACTTCAGTAATAAAATCCTTAGTATTCATTAATAAAGACAGCAAAAGCTGACAGTGCATGCTGGTAAAGAACGTCGAACGAACTTAGATTTTGGGAAGGGACAGCAACTATACCTTTCATATAGTAAGTCTTAATTTGTGGTTGGCATTCTTCCAACTGCTTTGTGCTCTGCTCTTGGAGTCCCAGCAACCTAGGTAAGTACAAATAAGTACACATGAATGCTAAATTGTTGTCTTAGCTTGGAAGTGTCATTGCCAAATCTTTAAACAAATGTTACCAAGTGCTCCTCTCCCAGCACAAGTCCCACTTCCTGAATGAGGTATGTCAGTCTAGACAAATAAAATTTCAGTCTCTTAAGGACAATTTTGCCTTATTGTAGGGTGGACTTACTTGAATGTAGTTCACATAAATTTGTCAGTTTTGGTGCTGCTTTTTCCAATGGAAGACAAAATACTGACAAGTAATAAATCTATTTCAATGTCATTATAACTAAAAAATGCTTGGACTGAATTCCATTGCAATTATTTTGGCTCCTCTTGTGATTCATTACCACCTCACAGCAGGTTTGGGAGATTTTTCTTCAGAGCAGTTGAATCAATAGTGGGAACTTCCCACAAAAATTAAGAGGCGTTTCTTTTGGGGTGGAAATAAGCAACCAAGGAATTTGGTTTTAATAAGTAAAGGCCCTTTATTTTTTAATTTTCCTACAAAGAAGATGGAAGACCTATAATAAGTCCAAAAGGAAAGCTGTGTCACTTTAAATTCTGCATGGTAACTCTAGAATTAATAATTATTTTCTTCAGCCCACAGGACTGGGTTTTGCAATGGGTGTGTGTCATTTCATCAGCAATAGAGAATGGCTGAGTTCTGCATTGAGAACACATTTCCACTACAGTAATTCTTAATCACTGAGTCAGCATTCCCAAAGGTATTGTCAAAATACCCTGTGATCATAGCAGTGTTTTTATCCAAAAGTGGAATATTTGACCTTATTCCAGTCTTCTGATTTATCTAATTGAAAATACTGAGTCTCAAGAATTTTTATGATCTCCAGCAGTTTTCTGATGTGGGATTCAGAGTAAATTTATGATCTCTCTTCATACCAGCACTAATGAAGTGGAATCAAACATGCCTGTATTTTTATATTTAAGACTTACTTTACATATGACTATTTCTGATGATTAAAAACTCTAGGGAATTACAAGCTTGGTAAAATAAATCATATGGGATTATAATGGAGGATGATTTGGATAAGGCTTTCAGTTTTAGTTAGTAAAATCAGTAACTTTAACCCCTTTCAACTTTTAAATAGAAGTCATCTGATGGAAATGTGATGCTGTAGGCTGCTGTACATAGAAACCTATTGAGAAATGGGTTGTGAAGTTCTGGCTCCTGGTGTTCTTGGGTGCATATGCCATCTGCTGGTAGTTCAGTAAGGAGCAGCTTTTGTACTGGAAAAAATGTTGTATCTTGCTACAACAGGCTGTATCTCAAAACCAGTTTTCTCATTAATGTAACATCTTATAGGTCTTTTCACATTGACTATATTTGGGCAGTATCAAGGCTCAACTGTACAGTATAGATCTTTCCTCTAAATCCCAAGATCTGGTCAGTAACCTCCAGTTACTTCCATGGGAACAGAGAGGTGATAGGGAGCATAAGCAAGACTGAAAACTTGAGCACACAATGCAGGAATTAAGCTTGAATTCTGGTAAGTTATGGACAAAGCTCTCAGGATTAGAGGTGGAAGTTGTGATTTCCTTAAATGCAAGAAAAGGTATGTGGATTCTTGAGAAGAAAAATCCTGAATGTAACTATATTTTACATGGGAAAGACACTGGAAAACCAATAGTTTCATAAGAAAAGCATTTATGTAAATTGACTAATTATGCTGTAAAGTTTACTAATGCAAAGCATTGAGTAATACTGATTATGTAGGATTTAAAAAAATATATAAATTGGTTTTCAGTATAGCCATTGTAGAAAGAATACTGAAGAGTGACAACAGCTTGTTAATAGTACAGGATTTTACACAATTACGGTGACAACTACTCAGAATTAGCAAACCTGTAGGAACGTGCTCCCATGTGACAGCTTTGTGTGTGCACATAACTCTTTAAACACATCACAGGGGGAAGGGGGAGAAATAAAATACGAAGTTTCTCCCTGAGTATCTGTAATACTGCAAGCACAACTTATGCAGTTGTCACTGAGCAAAGCTACCTCTCCCTATAAGTACAAGTACCAGTAAACGCTGATTTTACTGTATTTTTAAACTTGTCAATTTCCATTCCAATCTCAACTGTTAAATTGTGACCACTCTGTTCCTCAAACACAAACTTTAAAATTGGGTTATTTGTAAATGAAAAGTGTTCAGGGAGATGAGGCAGAGCCAACTATAAATGTTCAGGAAAAGAATTCCTCTAAAATAGTCCTGCTTTGAAATGCTCAACAACTCTGCTCTCATTTTCAATTAGACTGATACTTTTAAAGAAAAACAAAACACCACAACTTTTATACTGCATTTCTTTTATACAAATATAAGTTACAAAAAGGTAAATTTAAAAAAATCCCCTGAAGCAAGATTTTTGGTAAAGATTGAATCAGGAACTTGTCTGAAAACAGTTGAGCAAATTCCAATATAGTCACATATTTTAATGGTACTTCTTTCATAAAAACGGCATTAGAGGTTATTCCAAGAAGAATGCTTTCAGTCATCCACCTCCAGTGATGCAAACCTATTAACATTGCATAAATGCTGAGTTTCTGGCACAGTACACCGGATGGCTGTTTTTTTCTTATTAGATGATTTCCTCTTTTTGGAGGATTCTGATCTGGTCTTGGTCACCTTCTGAAAGAAGTCTGGAGATACTGTTGACTCCGCTGTATTTAACAAAACCAGGTAAAGCTGAGCCATTTTTGGAGATAGAATAAACAGGTTTTCCACTGCAGGTGCTGATTTAAGCTCTTGATACAGTCTGTGCACAAGGGTCCCAGTGTAAAGCCTACAAGAAGGAGACAATCTGCATTTACCATTGCACCTCAACAGGACAGGTACAGAAACATGTTATTCAATGAAAAAAACAAAGTATTCAACAGTCAACTCCTAAGGGACACCTATGCTAAGAGTATTTTTCTTTTTAATTCCTTTTAACGAAGGGAGTTCTAATGTAGTACTGGCCAAAGGAGTTTGACAGAGAAAATAAAACATGTTAACACATTCCATCAGGGGCTTGTGTGGAAGGCAGGTCTCTGGAACAACCTTACCTGCCTAGGTCTGGCTCAGAGAGAGGGGTACCAAGCAGCTGGTTGAGATACAATCCCATCTGAAGACAGCACTGCCACTGGCAAAAACTATGTGCAGCATCTAAATCAAAGTCGTTATTTTCCAATTTCTTTTCCTTCCATTTTAGAAATTCGTTATATGCAATGCTGTCATCTTCAGCAGGTAGAACTCTGGGATCTATGTTATAAAGAAAAAATAACGTGGAAATAAATGTTCTGCTGTGAACAGCACAAAAGCTATCTGCAATGTATTGCTTTGTATCTGTAGATAGCAGTGTATAACAATGTATCTGCATGTACAGAGCCTTCTCCCTGGTTCTACCTGAGAGGAGAGTCTAGCCAGGTGTGGATCTGGTCTCTTCTCCCAGGTAACAATCGATAGGGCAAGGAGAAATGGCCTTAAGTTGCATCAGGGGAGGTTTAGGTTGGACATTAGGAGGAATTTGTTCACAGAAAGGGTGATCAGACACTGGAATGGGCTGCCCAAGGAGGTGGTGGAGTCACCCTTCCTGCAGGTGTTTAAGGAAAGAAAGGACGTGGCTGGCAGTCAGTGCCATGGGCTGGTTGACGCAGTGGTGGTTGTTCAGTCATGGGTTGAACTCAGTGATCTCAGAGGTCTTTTCCAACCTAATTGATTCTGTGTGATCAAATCCAAACAAGCTTTTCATCTCACTACAACTCACATGGAAACCTTGTCAGTCTGGTTTCTACAAACCATAACCTAAAGAAACTGTGTAACCCTGGCATTCAGCATCTTTGCCCATCAAATGAAAGACTCGTGGAGGAAATGCCCATAACCCTAACAGGTATAAATATTACTGAAGCAATTTCTGTGATTCTTTAATACTTTTGAATTTGCAATGCATAGGCAGAAGAAGTGTGCCTGGGCCACTCGGCATTTCTATGTACAAATGATTTTAGAAAAACTCAAAAGCAAAAATAATATCAGAATGCTTCAATAGTAGTTTTATGATGCCCGAGTATGTTAAGGTTATTTTTTGTAACTTTTATATCTAAATTAATATTCTGGTCCTAAAGAAAGTACTTATCAATGCAAATGAATGTTTTCCAAGGTGGTAAAGTATTGTTTTAACAATATAAAATGTTAAAATGCTAGTTAGCACATTTTCTTTGTGCATATCAATACGAAGTGTGACACCTCAGGATTTAGTGTAAATCAATGCTAATTCCTCTAAATCTGGACAACTCACCATCAGTGTGGAAAAATGAATTATGGTCTGGATTTTTGTAGGAGCTGAACACCTAAAACTGTGTTCTTTGGAGACATACCTGGATCATCGATTATCCTCTGCAGTTCTCCAGAAACTATCATTAGAAGTAAAGCCTTTAATTGGTTCAGCTTAACTTTTGGTTCTGAACAACGTATCCAGTAACACGTTACAGCAATAGGGAGCTGTAAGTGACGTGGGATGGGTTCTAGGAAACTCATTTTCACCCCCAGAGTCTCCAGCAAAAGCATCTCACGGCATGACATGGGCACCTGAAAATAAATTTTAAAATTCGAGGTAAGAGACTTCATTTGTTGTGAGCAATTTCTAAAAGGCAAGTTTTTAGCGCTTTAGGTTTTTGATAAAAAAATTATTTAAGTTTCATAGATATTCTGAACAGGAAATATCTTTTTAAATACTACGTAAAACTTTAAAAATGACACAGTTAAACATCAGGCAGAAAGATAAAAGTAATTAGTCAGTAATTAATTCCTAGCACATGTTCCCTCTCTACTGTGCCATTTAACTTCCAGAAAGTGGTGTTATGAACTTTGTCCATAACTTCATGCATGCAGAATTGCAGCAGGCTGTTCAGCTGCAATTTGAGTGCCTTGTAAACCTTGATCAGGATTGTTTTGCCTCCTCTTAGGCAGACATCCCCATAGCAGAAGAGAAACTGAAGTCAGTTTTGCCTGGAGCGCTTTAAATGCAGAACAACATTTCTTCTAACCTTTAGTTCAATTCATAATTCCCCTATATTTACTAAGAAAAATTGTTGTAGTAGCGAAGCTCAAATTCATTAAACAAACAGCACATATACCAAGATTGAAGTAAAGTGTCAGTAATGTCTCATAACCCGAAACATGATTTTTCAAACCCTTAAGTGTGGCATATTGTTTAAAGGCATGTGCCAATAACCAATGTAAAGTAACCTGTACTTTGACCCATAGCTATCTGTAGCATTTAATGGGTGTAGCAGTGATAGACTTGGTTCCTTTACAAAGGAGCCACTAGCAAGTGATAAAAACATTCAGCACTGCCCACACACAGAGATGTATTATCGATCTGAATGCCAGGATGGACAGAGCAAGTGCCTTAAAAATGCAAAATTACAAGACACGGATTGTATTTCTAGATGTTGCAGAAATTACTACATACAAAACCTCAGTTATACAACTTCAAGAATGGAAGATTACTTCCCATTTTGGCAAGAGTTACAGTCTTAATCATTACAATTTACTTAGAAGTGCTACAATGGTGACTGGAACTAACCTAGTACAACTTTCCTGTGATTTTCAGGTGCTGTTCTGCTCTGTCTAGCAAACAGCAGCGGTTCATGTTCGCAGGGGCAGGTAAAACTGCTGGGCAGCTGCTGAAATAATGACTTCTAGTAAAACAGCATGGGTCAGATTTTGTTCCATAACACTGCTCTGAAGCATTCCACAGCTTGATCAAATACAAATTAGGTTTTGTAGTGCTAAAACTGGACTTTCCTAAATGACATGAAACTGAGTTCCTTCCCATAAAAAGCAATCATTAGTGTAACAACATACATAGGATGAAATAAGGGCTTTGAATGGAAAATGGAGTATTGCATATACACTACTATACTCATATAATTTGTCTTGGTACACTTGGAGGGGGGGCAGGAAGGAAAGGAGATGAAGACAACCTGATGTAGCTTCTTAAATATCACAGGTACCTCTGTATTCAGTAGTTAGTTACTGAGGTGGCTTGAGTTCAGACATCAAATTTAGCAGCCAGGTGGCAAACGTGAGTCACAACTATTTTTGTATCACTCGTGAAACACCGAACTGTGCTCTGTCGTGACAACCATTTACCTCCATTAACTTGTCCAAAGGAAAACGATCGTCACAAAAATCTGGGGGTAGGCTTGCTGCTTGAAGGAATGTTTTTTTAAGTGTCTTTTGGCATCTGTCAAATTCACATACAGTGAGCAGCTCGTTGGTCTGCTTACTTGGAGAAGCATCTTCAGTACTGTGAGATACTCTCAGAAGCAGTCCAT
Source organism: Drymodes brunneopygia (assembly GCA_013400955.1). NCBI lineage: Eukaryota > Metazoa > Chordata > Aves > Passeriformes > Petroicidae > Drymodes > Drymodes brunneopygia. The sequence goes on along the minus strand of VZTZ01015541.1, from coordinate 331,590 downwards.
AGATAACTTGTCGGATGGGCAAAGCCGTGCTATGAGCACTGGGTCTCTGCATGTTCTCCACCTGAACGCGGAGGAAGGTACTTCTAAGTATCAGGGCATTGATGACGAATGGGGCCAGCTTACCTTTTGCCAAAGCATCCAGTACCCACTGCGGTACGTCTGCTTGCCTGGCAGCCTCGCATTCATAGCTCCCGTTCTCAAAGAAGTCCTCAAGATTCACGTCAGACGGAGCATAATCCTCCACTGAGGTGCACAGAAGCTCCCTTATTTCTTCCCTCTGGTGTTTCTTAAGGTATTTGAGCACGTTGTCGACGGCCTCGGCGGGCTCGGTAAACTGCGCCAGCCAGGTCAGCAGTCCCTGGAGGCGGAGGTGCCTCCCGCCCCTCCCCGCCGCGCAGCCCCGCGGCAGCCGCACCTTGCTGAAGAACGCCTCCAGCGCCTCCAGGCCGATGTAGTCGTTCCCGGTCATGACGGCGAAGAGCGGGAGCAGCGCGGTGCTCAGGCGGCCGAAGTGGCCGCAGAACCTCTGTGCGGAGAAGCAGCGGGCGGGCACGTAGCAGCCCTGCGGCCCGGCGGAGCGCACGCTCTGCCACTGGAAGTGCGACAGCGGGCAGTAGCCGCCCGCCAGGTCGAACACGCAGAAGTCGCTGTCGAGGGAGAGGACGGGGCAGCCCCAGCGGTTGGCCAGCCCGGCGATCTCCCGGTCGGCCTCGGCGAAGCACTGCACGAAGGGCACGCCGAGCCGGCCCAGCGCCTGCACGAAGGCCTCGCGGGTCAGCAGCGGNNNCCCAGGGGACACGGGGCACCCTCAGCCACCTCCGGCCTGCCGCGGGCCGGCCCCAGGGGACACGGGGCACCCTGAGCCACCTCCGGCCCCAGGGGACACGGGGCACCCTCAGCCACCTCCGGCCTGCCCCGGGCCGGCCCCAGGGGACACGGGGCACCCTGAGCCACCCACCTCCGGCCCCGCCGTCCGGACGGGCGCCGCAGCGGCGGGAAGCGGCGGGGACTTGGGGCACCGCCGGCTCCTGGGAGGTCCCGCCCGTGCCGGAGGGGTGAGGAACGGGGAGCCCGCTCTCGCCCCTTGCTGTGAGGGTGTCTGGGTGCTTGTGTTTTGAATCTTGCACAGTCCTGTAACAAGGTAATAACATCCCCGAGGGTATCCTAGGGGATCTCGGCTTCCCGAAAGGGCGTCGGAGAGATACTGAATTTGATAGTCGAGTACATTTGACCCCGTTTTACCATCACCCTCAAGGTCCTTTGCTACCAGCACTAGTAATGCTAGTTTTCATTTCTCTGGGAACAGTAAAAAGCTAAGTGAAATGATGCCATTTTAGCCTTGGGTAAGTTTATAAAGACGTCGCAGAAAGTAATAATGGAGCCAGTGTTAAGAAGTTAACTTTATTTTTTTTCTTTCGTGAAGGAAAAAACAAGGAAAATCTCATGTTCTGAATTTTCAAAACATTTAAAGGAGCAGATCAGTGAAGTCATTGGCAGGAAAAAAAATCAAGGTAGTAAATACTGAAGATATTTAGAGCTTAAATATAAAGACTTCAGAATTTGTCCTGCAGGGAGTGGAGTGTGACAAATGTTAATGTAACACAATGGTTCTTAAGGAATGAAAAGAAAACCTGATAGAATAGGAAAATGGCCGTGATTGGCAAAGAAGGGATTATCTTGGAAGCAGAAAATGTCAGAGTATGTTAGCTGCTGCTGAAGAAACCTGAAGGTTAATCTTTCTTACAGAAACTAAGACAGGTCAGGGAAGAAGTTGAGATGGTTTGTGCTTAGCATGTGTAGGTGGAATTATAAAAGCCTAACCAGCTACTTTCCTTTAGTTTGCAGCACAAAAAGAAAGATTTAACTCTAGCCAGGGAAGAAAATATTTTTTAAGAAGTGATCCAGACAATATAATTGCATTAGTCTGGTTGGCATCAGCAGTCTGCCTGGCTCTGGGATGGGATTTTGGAATGAAGGATGGGACAAAGGAGACTCCTTACCAAAGTTACTGGATAGGGTATACTGAGATACTTTTTTTTTTAGGAAAAGAGAGCTGGAGACTTGATTGCTTTGTGACATCTCTAGTTGCTCCGAACTTTGATGTTGTTGCTTGGGGAACACCTGCTCCGTGGGAGATGGACACTAGTAGGAAAGGAACACAAGGAAGGTTGGGCTAAAGGTTTAAATGAGATAGGAGAGGCTGTGGTTCATATACTTCTTGAAGAATCCATCAGTCTTGTGGCTGAGTCAGTCTTTAAGGTCTGTTGGCTCCTACAGGGCATTTCTTTCAGATGCAGTGCTCAACAATCCACCTCTTCTGTGCCATTAAAATGCACCTGTGATACCACATTGGCAGTCACTGGCCCCTGTTTTCTAACACTCTTCAGCAGTAGATGCTAAAGCATTTCACAAAGTTGCAGGATAATTATTACTATTATTGTACAGGGAGGGAACTTGAAGCATAGAGAGTAAAAGGTGAGAGGCTTTCTTAGAAATAAAGCACAGAAGTTAAACTCAGTGAGCTACTTCATCTTCAGCATGTAGTGTGGAGGATTGTCATACATTCCTATGCCCAAGTGAGTATGAAAATTTGAAGGTGAGCTAAGTGACTTCAGAAAGAAAACAAAAGGGTATAGATAGCTCAGCAGTTTTTATAAGTGCAGTTATTTCTAAAGGAAATTATGAAGGCATGCATAAAACAGCAATTAGGAGAATAGAACAGTAAATGAAAATTACATAAACTTTCTAGAATTGGCAGTATAATATTTTATGGAGTTCATCTTTCTGCCCTCCCCTCACCCACGCCTCATCATGATCCATTTAGGCTCCTTCAGACAGGTTTGGAGTTACAGAGAAATAATTTTCTAGCTAACATTCCTTCCTTAGCATTTGATTTTCAAAATTTTTGTCAGTGTTGCTGAAAGAGAATAAAGAAACAGTATTAGGAGTGCTTTAGTTTAAAAAACATGCAGGATTTGTGTTATTAAGATGACTTGTAATTAAAGTTTATCCGTGTTTCATAACATGGTGACAGTGCACTGTCAGGCTTTTTGGTACAGTGTGACAGCAGCTCAGCAGATAGGTATGAAAATAGGTTCTTGTGCCTATACACACACACACACACACACAGAGTTTGTTGTTGCAAGATACAAGTCTGTAAGCTTAATTTAGCCTCTGCATTCATTTGGAAGAGAAGCCAGTGACTTGGAACCTAAAGTTGAACAGCTTTTAGAATTAAGCAGTTTGTCTTTGCTTTTCCAAAACCACCACCACCACAACAAAAATCCTGTTTATGTGCTTGCCTTGACCTTGAAATGATGTGGTGAGCAAGGCCAGTGTGGGCCTGCTCCTCTGCAGTGCTGGTGGATGGTAGCAGTAGTAGCACTGATCTGGCAAGACCTTTACTTGCTCCAAAGCATATTCAAGCAAAATGATGTACGTAACATTATATAAAGGCAAAGTAATGAAAGCAGTACTGTTTTATTATGTGCAGTGAAGCACCTACCCTTTTTCATTTGGAATAAGGAAGGTTAAGTAAACAAAGCTACTCTAAACTCATGTTGAGCTGTTGAAAACCATAGAAATGTTAGAGCTTGGCCTTTGCAGTGCTTATGTTTGCAGAATTAGAACCTCAATTAGGCAAGAATTCCAAGCCAAAGCTAAATTGTTGGAAAGGCTGGAAAGGTGAGTCATGAAAGGATACAGTGAAGGAGAAATGAACTTTAAGGGGAGTTGAGTTTTACTGGAAGTCTTGCAGATTTTCTGTGAAACTAATTTGCAGAAGATACCAGTAGTGAGTCACAGAGAAGCTGTGAGGTCAGCACTGGAACAGATGGTGAAATCTGAGGGGTAAATGAAAGAGCAGAGAAAACAGAAATGGGAGAGAACTCAAATTATGGGTGGAGATTATGCTTCAATGTGTACAAAAATCTTGAAATTTGTGTCCTGAAATACAGATATTTTTGGTGTCAGGTACTGTGGTGGTATAAAGACAGGTGGTGAGGAAGAGTGCCATATCTAGGGGAGCTGTGCTATCAGTTCAGTGGATTAATTTAAGGTTGATTTAGAGGAAGACTGACTATGTCACATCTACATTGTCTGGAGTTTGTTTATCAAGTCTTCTGCCTGCAGTTTAGCAGCTAATGATTCCATTTAATTTGTGTTTGCTGAAAGCTGGGTACTGTAAGCACTGCCACAGATTTAAATGAAAAGTTTGATAAGAGCAATACATTGAAAAATCAATGTTTTTCTGTTTCAAGCGATTTCTGTGAACATCCATGGAAGAATAAAAGGATTTGAAATCTACATCCTAGAGCAATTGGTGTACTTTTTGTTGCACAGAGAAATGCCGAAATTTCAAGAAACTGCTAAGCATGTCACTGTTGCCAAATTAAATTCTGCTTGCTCAGATGCTGTGATTGCAAGAAGATACACTATTCAGAGGAAACTTGGCAATGGAAGCTTTGGAAGTGTGTATTTGGTTAATGACAGAAAAGCAAAACAAGGAGAAGAATTGTAAGTAAACTCTTCATATGCTTTAAATAAAAATATTGGGAACATATTTCTTGCATTGTAGATATTTTCTTTGTATTGGTGTCTCTTCTCTCAGTTTGGTGTTACAGCCTTAACTGTCTAACTTTAGTGAGGATGTAAGGCAGAAGCATGCTTTTTTGATAACGCTTAATTGGATGCCTTCAGGAATTGATTCTAGGTTACTGTAAAGACTCAGGTTGTTGGAGGGGTCTCAAAAGAAACTGTACAGTATTGATGACCTAATTTTTATAACTGAGTTGTTTAAATGAAACCTGAGAAGGAAGAGTTACAGGAATTCCAGTAAACACCTTTATTTGCTGTATACCTAACTAGTAGAAGGTTTGATTTTTTTTATAATTGCCAGCAAATCTTGATTTGTTTTTGTAACCTGCCTGAATTTGGACAAGTCTCATCAGCCTTACTGATGAACCTTTTGGGATCCTGAAGCCACAATGACAAAAGAACGTTTTCAGAGTGTTGGCATTCCTGTATGTGGGTTTGATGTTGGATTTGTGGCTGGACTTCCTGTTGTGTAGAACTGTGTTTGTCTATCTTGATACTTACACCAAGTGAAATTTAACTATAGTTATTTTTTAATAAAAAAAAATTCGTGAGGCTCTTTGTTTAAAGTCAGAAACATCTAATCAATGTGGTCTTTAGCCAGAATAACTAATTCCTTTAAATAGGGGGATCTATTGGTCCTTATTGATGGACCCATTAATGAGCACTTATATGATTAAAGAGCTTTTTCTGATTAATTTGTGCCTCGCTTTTGCTACTTATGGCCACACAGTATTGACAATATTGCTTTAATAAGTGTGCAACCAAGACATAATTCTGCCAATTGTTTTCCTCCTACATCAATTTACATCTTTTCAGTTCCTTAGATTAGGTTTAGGGTCCACTAAGCTCTTAGCTTTTTTCACATGGCTTAAAGAGTTTTGACTCTCTAATAGCCTTAGCTACATTTTTCTCAGAAAATGTTCTTTAATGAAATATTTCATTAAAACCAATAAAAATATTTTTCATTTTATTTTTGTGTTAAGATAGTCTATCATGCAAATGGGTTGACAGGAACTACCTGAGCTTCTAAGATGCTTCAGAATTCAGCTGTTACTGAATTAATTTTTAGAATATTAACAGTATAGTGAAATGTGGGTCTCACAGATGGACCTGCCAGACCTCAAAAGCAAGGAATATGCTTAAGCTTTTAAGTATCTATTTTATTTTTTTTCTGAAGAATTTTGAGTGACTGCTTTGAACAAGCATTCACTGCTTGCAGCATTTCATGCCTGCATTTTGTTAGAGATCAGCCTGAGTCTATCCTCTGTTATCTTCAGGACAGAGACTGAATATCAAAGACATGGTTTTGGTTTTATTTTAAATTTTTTTTATCAGTCTCTTTTTGTGACCACACTACAGTAGAAATACACCAGTATTTAACCAGCCCAAGTGCTCGAAGATGTGGAGTGCTGTATTTAAGCCTTCCATCACGAGGGGGTGCTCGCCTATCACAGTTCATTCCCTCCACGCCTCAAGCGTGAATTGACAAGGGAATCCCCCCAAATTTCAACCACTTATATGCTAATGGGTGACAAAAATACTGTCCCAGCTGAGCACAAAAACACACGTAGCATAATGATAGTGAGTGTAGGATTTGGAAATACTAGTTTCTAAAGGTGGCAAAATTGGCTAGAAGTCACATTCTCAATACTGCTTTCAGATAATCTCATGTGGAACCGTACTGGCTGCTGCTTATGTTATATACACTTATGAATGAAAATTTACATGGTTATGGTTCTTACTGTTTAAAAAGAATGATCTTAATACAGCTCTGAAGACACTTTGACAGAAAAAAACCACAAACAACACAACTGTGCCCTCAGCAGAATTAAAATTCTATTTTTATTGTTTCAGAGATGATCTAGAACATGCTGAGACAAATGTTTAGTACAGTGTAAACTCAGCCACAGATAAGTTCCTGAAAATTGCTGTAGTCTAAGGCACTGTGAAAGAGCATAGGAATAAATCATAGGGATACAAATTCCCAAGAAAAGTGGCATATTGATACATAAGCTGTTCAGGGATATCTTTCTTCATTTTCCATTAGTGCTATGTCTACAGAATGAGTTAATGCAAATACTAGCAGTGGTTATGGTGTAATTTCAAGTATGCTCAGCAAAACTTTTGCATGATTCTAGAAACAGTTTTAGGTTTGCCTTGTATTTTGTTACCTCTCAGGGATCATTCCTGTAGTGAGTGAAGTGTTATGCACAGAATTGCTTCAGCTGGAAAGGAGAGAGATTTGGTTATTTGGGGCATACTTGAAGTTAACAGACTTGTTTCACATAAAACTCTCAGGGCTGCTCAGGCCAGCAGTGCCTGCCTTTCTAAGAAGTAGGTGTCAGCTTCATGCTTCTCTCCAGTTCTTTGTATGGATGGGATCAGGATTATTGACTTTCTGAGTTCATACTAGGTCAGTATGATATGGTTGACTTGTCTACTCTATAAACAATAAGGTTATGAAGTACCACAAGTACAGGAGCATATATAGGTCCCTTACTATATGTCCCTCTTAAGTGTTGTATTGTATGACACATTCCTTGCCTGTTGCTTTAACTTTCTAACTGTTTGTTTTTTGTTTTGTTTTTTTTTTTTTTTTTTGTTTTTTTTTTTTTTTTGTTAATTTTATTTTCTGGTGCAAGAACTTTTGATCCTGTTGGATGATTCTCATCAAGTGTGACAGAGGGTTAAATATCTTAGATTGAAGTCCCTGCTATTTATGTGAAAGCGGCAGAGTAGAGAACAAAAAGAATGCCCTCATAGAGAGAAAGGTCATAACCTGGGGGGTTCTTCACTATGACCAAAGTTTCTCATGTACTAAACAATCTATACAGGAGAGAGATTATCAATTTCCCCCTTCTTTTGGAAGAAACTATAATCAGAATTCATGTCTTAGACCCTAAAGTCAGTTAAGCACAAGAGACACATCTGTACAAAAGCAAGCTTCTTAATTCCAGTTTACACAGGATGTCTTAGTTTGTGGATTATTTGATATTAATTTGTTTCTGGACATTTTGGACCTAGACCTACCCCAAGCAGATAACTTGATTTGTGTAAAGAAAGTAGCAGGATTGTACCAGCATTTTTACAACTCAATAATGGTCCTGCAGTCACTTCTATGCTAGTCCCCCTGATTACCTTCTCAGTTAATTATAACAGGTAATTATGGTTAAAGACAAAGTCTTTTACCGCAGAGGTTGAAGTTCAGCAGTAGTCTTGAAGGACAGTGCCATCACTTAAAGAAAATGAATGTCCTAATTAATTGTGCCAAGGGACAAAGTGGGTTAAGTGTCACTGATTCATAACCATGTATGGGCGAGCAGCTGAAGTACACAGTAGGCAACAGGGACTTCTAGTTCATAAATATGCACAAGGTATTTACGTGTCCCTGTGGTGGAAAGGACATGCTGCCAAGTGCCAAACTCCCTGGACTGCTCCACTCTGTGGTAACTGTGGGGAGTCAGCTCAACTTCTGCATCTGACTTGCATTATAGCTTTAATCCAGACTCATGATAGGGTTCCTTGGAAACTGTGCGCTTAGCTGAATAATTTATCATGTGACTTTCAATTATTTATGACTTCTTATACCAAATGATATAAAATCTAAAGGTGGAAGGGATTTGTGACTTATGAATATCCAAGTGACAATCAGCAGATTGCTGTGTTGTCAAATCCCTGTGTTTGCTGCCTGTTTGCTTCTGTGAAGGTATTCCAAGGGAATGGTCATTTGATGCTGAATTGATTAAAACAGTAACAAATTACTCCCTGCCCATTGTTGTGTGCATATTCATCTAATTATTGCTTTCTTTTATTCTTCTCCTTCATTTAATAAAAAAAATAGAAATTAAAACTGGAATTTATTAGGACATTTTAGATTTGTGAACAGATATTCATGATATCCTTGAAAGCTGATCAAAGGTGCATTTCCTGTCGGATCTTTTTGATTGTGGCTTATTTTTAGATAAGCTTTTCTTAGTGAATCATCTTTTGCTTGGTTCAGTCACATGTGCCTGTGCTTTTTCCTGTAAGGCTCAGCTACTGTGCCACGCCTGCTGAGGGGTACAGTTATGTTTGGCCCAAATAAGAGACCATAAAAACATTGACCTTGTGGGTTTAGCTAGAGCAGTTTGAGAAGTGAGCCTTCATGAGCTTTCCACTTGAGTGGCCAAGCACAACTTTCATATTCTGTGAGCAATGCTACAGGAGTCAAGGCCTAGAGCTAAGTGTCCAAGCAATTTCCTTGCTGAAACCTCTGTACGGGTGGCTGATGCTCTCATGCTTTAGTTAAGAGTACACCTGCAGTGGAGGTTGCCAGGGAGTGAAACTGTAAATGTTTTGTTTCAAGTTTAGCTGGCAGTCCCAGCTATGGCCACAAAGGTTTCAGATCATTTTTACTGCAGGCCAATATGATCCTGATTCAAAGACAAGTTTGATGACACCCAAAGCAGATCTCACTGGAAATCGTATGGGAAGGTGCTTTAGTTCCTGCCTTCTACATCCTTGTCAGTGCCCAGCTTTTCTATGGCACAGTAGGGCTCCTCCAGCTCAATATAAGAAAGTTCAAGGAGCTCCTGTGCTGGATAAGGCTCTAGTGGGGGCTGCAGGGTAGCTTGGCATTGGAGCACAGATGTAAGATTTCACCCTGACCATTCTGGTGATGGATTTGGCAATTTAAAGTCATAGCCGTGCTGCAGTCCTTTGCACAGGCAATTACTATGTTAAAATTTCTAGCTCCCTCATAATCAAAGGCATAGAACCCAACATTCTGTGGCTTCTTTGGAATCAAAAGATCCATACTGGAACATGTCAAGACTCTTCGCTCAGCTTGTATAACACAGGTGTCTGTGAAATCCTCCACAGCACTGTCTGATACAATTTTTACATCTGCTCAGTCACCTCTATGAGCTTTGGTGGTCTTGTTATTGGTTTGTCTTTTTTCTTTTTTTACTGCTCTCCTTTTAATACACTTTTCTTAAACTAAGTAGCCTACTTTTTCATTTTCAGTGGGACTTGTCCATTTGACTAGGGAGGATTCTAGCTAGGTCTTTAATGTGTGTAAGTGGGAGGCAGCAGTCTTAAAGGAAATACCACTTGGGTTTGCAATAAATTTCGTCCCCCACAGAGCCAAGCTCCCAGGAGCTCAGTGCTGCAGCACTCAACACATTCTGATCTGAGGTGTAAGCAGTGAGCAGTGCTGGTGTTTGAGTTCATTGTTTTGAGCAGTGTTTACAAGCAACCTTTTTGACATTGGGTGGAGAACTGTGCTTGAGGCATTATTGGTGAATTACCTTTCTTTGAGGTGCACAGCAGAGACAGAATTTAATGATTTTGTAAATAAACAAATGCCTTGAGATCACTTCTATCTCATTCATTTTGCTGAAACTTTTCATGCATTTTTAAGCTAGTTTTAGTAAGAAAATGGGGACAGGTGCAGTATTATTATTTATGTTGAACTGTGGCCACCTGCCTCAAAGATATTGGAGTTGTTTGAAATATTTGAATATGCCTGTCTACTTATCTTTTATGAGTTGCCCTTGTTGGCAAGGTGTTTCCTCTTAAGTCTGCATCAGGGATGTTTTAATGTATTCCATGCAGAATGAGCCTCCAGTTTTGTGTTGCATTCAGTACATTGTAATGAGAGAGCTGCTGCAGTGAGTGGACTGAATTCTGGGTTTGCTGGACAGTCAGTACTTTTCCCTATTTTTTTTCTGTTTTGTTTTGTTGTTGTGCTTATGTAACTAACTAGTAACTGTAATTCCTAGTTAATTGTTTCTCTTACATCCACGGTGTGCCCTTCAAGTGTTCTAAAACTTCTTAATGTTGCTGGGTAGTTGCTTAATTTTTGAATTGCATGTGTTTCACTGATTGTTAAGACTAGAGTATCATACTCAGGAGGGCTTAAAAGTATTAAAAGTTTTTTCTCTAACAATGGATGTTATATGCAATTAATTTCCTCAGCATTGCTTGATTCCCTTTGCCTATGATTGAAGACTATTTAGTAGCGTGCTTTTGTAAAGCTATAAACCATGCTTTGATCTTTTTCTACACCCCTCTTTTTTTTTCTTTTTGGTACTGTAGATACTTGAATGTAGATCAGAAATAAACATTGAAGGAGATGCCTGATGGAAAGAGACATGTAGGGAGAGTGAATTTTCTCATTAAAGTTGCAGCAATTCCTGTTGAAATTACTTTTGGGAATTAGTTCCACTGAAGGGACAATACTGTTGACATAAATATCCTTGCAACAGTGAAAGGAACATAGTTCTGCTTACAAATATATTTAAGTTCAGAAGAGGACCAATTAAATTTTGCATTAACAGATGTGTTAGTTGAATTTCTATGGAATGCATTCTTAGAACAATTTTTAGTATGTGTGGTTTCCCTTCATAACTCCTATTGTTCAAAATAGTCTGTTTTCTGTGAACTCATGAATATAGATCATGATATGAAGCTCTTTCTTCAAAATTTCTAATTGCAACTAATTAAAGATTTCAAACTAATTCCTACAGAAGGAAAATTTTTTTTGGCAGATGCTCTAGCCCAGTGCTGCAAGTTGAAGAGTTATAACATGGCAATTATGAGATGTTTAATCATATTAAAAAGCTTGAAGACAAAATGCTGCATTCAGTCTTTCATTCTGTAATGATGTCTCCTCTTGTTTGAAAGCAAATGTTAATTAGCAGAGAGCAGTTAATTGTGAAGTATATTGTCTGTGTAATGAAATCACATTGCTGGTTTAGAGGATTTGTTGTTTGATGGAAGTCTTCAAAGATACAGAGAATAAGCAAAATATTTAGTCCTCGTCATATTTCTCAAAAATCCCATTTAAGTTAGGGAAGCATGGTGCTTAACTGCATCCTTAAGCAAGACTGAGCTGCAGGAAAAAGGCTGGATGAACAGTAGAGGGGGATAATGCAACGTGTAACCATAAAGTATTGCTAAATATAAGTACATTCACAGGTATTAGTCAGTATCTCATCATCATCTTTAGTAATTTTCCTGTTAAGGCATAAATTTCTTCTGTTCAATCAGTCTATTAGTATTTGATTTAGAGCTGAAACATATGAATAGACTATAAATGTATTTACAGTTTATTTTTCCATTTCTGTCTAGTAATAAAGTTCTAATTTCAAAAATATTGCGTTAGAGGAAAATCCATCCTTTATTAATCAATGCCTACTTTTATTCTGTGATTTTTAATCAATGTAGATGGCAACCCAAAATATCCCAAAGAATTATTCACAATAAATGCATTTTAATATTGAAATAAATAATTTTATCACTTGTTCAGTTATGTGGAAGATAACACAATTGCTCTGCTTTGCTTTATAATTACTGATTTTTTCCAAAATTGGCACATGTGGTTGACCAAAAATAATTTTATTCCCCTTTGTATAAATGTGAGTTTGCTCAGTGCAGAAGAAAATGAGATAAGCTGTTTTCCTTGAAGCTAACTTATTTCAACAGTATTCTCTTTCCAGAAAATATAATCTACATTTTTTGGGATATTAATTAGGAACTGTTAATTTTCAAATAACCATAAACTGTTTTCATCATGAGTTGGCTCAGTGTAAGTGCATACGTTAGAGCATTTGAAAATTTGACATCTTGAAAAATATTTGTAAGTGCTATAATTGTGACTTGCTGATGGAAATGGAAAGTGAATCATCCATTTCACTTGCAAATTTAAGAAATCTCATTGGCATTCAAAGATATTAAAGCAATGTTAAATTAGTTAAAGTGCTTATTCAGAAAATAAAATTATAGTTAATCCATCTGCAGATATCTCAGCACTCATATAGCGATTGAATTGATAGTGGTTAACTCAGGGATTAGCTCTCAGAGTCTGTGAATGTTCATGAACAGTGTGAAGAGGATGTTCTGCAGAACAGAAGAAACGAGTTGCTGATGACTGTTCTGGGAAAACTAGGAAGTCAGTAATGTCCAGGGGGATGACAGAAGAGGGGCAGCATTTGATTTAAGAAGCTACGCAGTGATACTTAGGATTGAAAAGGATTATGGCTTGATTAAATAAATCCAAAGTGGGCAGAGGAACCCAAGATTTGATTTTAGAAGTTCTGTAGTTATACTTAGGTCTGAAATGCTTTGGATAATGATTAAGTATGTATCTGTAAGGAGGAATACCAAACAGCCTTCATTGTTTGCTTTTCACTGGAAGTGTGGTAATCCTCTTGATTTTCCCATGGAAATCAAGTGCTCTTAATTTACTGTGTTTCTTTCCTTAGCTAAAACCAAGTATTCTTCTTGGCAGGGCTGATTTGTGTATGTTGACTTACTGTATTTCATGGTCTCACCAGCTTCCTCTTTCTCTAACAGATAGATGCATGTCTTTAAATTATCTGACCATGCAGATATTGGTGTTCCAAATATGATGGATAAAATGTAAAGAATGGCTATTTGAATTTTTGTTGCTAAGCTGTAAACTGCAGGAAAGAAGCAGTGATGGTGGGTGACTTCACCCTGTCTGTAGGCACATGGTATCTTTGTTTCCAAATTTCCCAAACAGATTCAATAGTGTGGAAGCTTTGTGCAAACTTTCTGCATGAAGGTTGTCACCTCTTCTTAATTTAGGTCCCCATTTGCAGATCTGTATCTTCTCTGTTTGCCATTTGATAAGTAGAATAGAAGGCATCATTAATCACACAGGCATTCCTTTAATTTTATTGTTTGTGACCAATTTCAGATGCAGTTACAGACCCAGTAAGAGGTGATGAATTTTTACATAATCACACATGGTCCGTGTACTGAGGATTTACCAGGGTGAAGTGTTACTCCTACAGAGGTCAGCGTGGGTAGAAACACAGCACAGTTATGGGTTGTGCTAAAACTCTACATAGTGGCAACTCAAAACCTAAATGAAATTATATTTAACTGCAGTTAACTGAAAAACTGCCTGTGTAAAATGAAGTTTCTGTTTAATTAAAAGCTTCAACTTTTGAACATATGTTCCTAGATCACAATTTTTCTGTTATTTTATCAGACCAATTTATTCTTGACATTAAAAGAGTTATATTTCTTTTATTTCCTTCTCAGCAAGCAAATGTACCTAGACAATAATTCACATTGCAGTTTACTCAATAAACAGAGTGCATTTTGAGAAACACTGCCTTTTAAGAACTGCATCTGATCCAATAAACCAAATTATATAATAATAAAGTATGTCACTTATGTAAACAAATACCAGATGGGTTGTAAAACATTCAATTTTAGATCAGTGCAAATAGGCTGAGATAAACACTGCTGTGGTGTATTGTCAGTCACTAGTAAAGCTAGAAAGGGATTCCCTTTACATGCCTGTATGCTGGAAGGTTCCACCTTCATGTTTGGTTTCCTCTTGCTTTAAGCCTCACTCTCTTTAGCCCCACTTGCTCCCTGTTGTTGCATTTCATACCCAGTGCTTGGCTGCTTCTCAAAGTGTGACAAAAGAAGCCAGCAAGGTTTTGCTAATGAAAATCAGAAGGTGTTCCCAGAGAGTGTTCCCAGGGAAGGGGTGTTGGCCTGTTGAGGTGTGGGCACTGCGGAGGCTGGGATGTTGTTTTCTGTATTTTGGGGAGTGGGAGTGGGCTCATCTCTCATGTTATTTTCCCACCCTGAAGGGATAGATGTTGTTACCTGTATCAGACCCAGCTTTCTCCAGAATAGATGTACATGGTGACAGCTGGACTTTTTACTCCTCAGATATGAATGCTTTCACTACAAAAATCTTTCAGTCGTGGTCAGTTCAAGATAAAGTTCTAAGTGTGTTTACATTATTGATTGAATTGCAAGTCTTTTTCCACACAGTTAAAATCCAGAGGCTGTTGTTCTGTATTTAAGATATCTGCTAGTGCTTCTGTAATAAAGTTTTCTAATTGTGTTTTCACTGATACTTTGTCTTATCTTTAGATACATGGTCTAGTGTTGGACTTGGTAGTGTGAGGTTTGTGGTGGACTCAATGATCTTAAAGGTCATTTCCAATGTAAATAATTCCATGATCTGCTTATGTGTCTGTATTCTGCACTAAGTCAAATTTATAATAATATTTAAATTTAAATTAGCATATCTCATTTAGCATTATATCAGAATGGGTAGTTAAGTATTGTATTTGGAGGATATCCACATTTTAGTGCTTTACCTGGTTTTCTATATATGCCACCAACATCTCTATTTTCTTTGTTCATGCGATAAATCTCAGATTTTTTAGTTCATGCAAACAGCTTTAGACCTTTTAAATCTTGCTTAATACTTGAACCGAAGTGGCAGAAAATATAGGGGCAAATTTTTTGAAAAAACTTGACTTTCGGGTGGATCTGTATACTTCAGATGGAGTCTTGATAAAATCTCTAACAAGTGAGTCTGTTATTCCCAATATCCAGAATAAAAGTTCATATAACACTCTTCAAAAGGTTTGTTCAAAATATTTCAAACAGTTTACAAAAAATAGTTAAGTAACACAATGCAGGCAGATTTTTAGCAGATGACCTACAAGTACCGTGCCTGAATTATGAGCAATGATGGCCCACTCTTTGTTATAAGCTAACCATAAAATGCAGGTTGGAACATAGAAACAGAAACACTTTGTCTCCTTCAAAATGTAGAGCTGGATTTTATTGGTAGAGAGGAGATGCAGTCAGGATGGTTTTGCTAAGAAAGGCTTGTTGTTTTCTTATGATTACTAGTCTTTTATTTGTGGATCTATCAGCCTGTTTGACATCACCAAGGGTGCCAAATTTGATTTGTCTTAGGAGCTGTATAAATCACAGAATATGCCCATTTTAGGTGCCTGTTTGGGTAGAATTTACTTGTGTCAATGCTGTAATGGGGTAGGGTGAATTTAAGCATTCTTTAGATATTCTATGTATTGGAAATTATAGTTAATTTATATAGGCGAATTTCTGGCTGAAGGCTTTTATCTTCCTTGTTTTTCTTCTAAAGTTAACAGAGAAGAGCCACTTCAGATCTGGGGACTTCTCAGTTTTCTCTGTGAGGCTTCTGGGAGTTTGACATAACTTCTTTGTCAATACTTACATAACATAGAGTTTTTTTTTAATGCATATTCTAAATTTTTAAGTGTATTTACTAAAACATTATCAAAAGCTTTGCAGGAAGTATGAAGTGTAGTTAGGTTCTTCATATTTAATGCCTTAAAATCAAACCTTATCTACATGCAGACACAGGACACATATATACCAGAGGCATGCAGATATGCCTGATCTCGATTGAATCCAAAATTTTTCTTTCTAGAAGCAAGTGCCTTCCAACTGTGGGTATGAATTAGAATTGTGTTGCAGAAAACCAATACCTTATTTACAAGAAGTATATTTTCTTGATTTCTTCTTCTGGGAATTAATTTAAATAAGAAAAACACCTGTCATCTTGTCTGACAGCTGATGACAGCATTAAGATCACTGAGTGACTAAGATGACAAGCCATCCTTACACATCAACACATCAGGCTTTTATTGCTGTCTTGGGTATACAAGAAACTTGTATTAAGTGGTCCTTAACAAGGACTCATCCTGTTTGTCAGTTCTGTGACATGATTTTTATGAAGGAAGGAGTAATGACCCACGTCAGCTGAAGATGAGGATATTGCAGTAGGTATTGCCTGTCTGCATTCCTTGAAGCTTGTCTGCAGAGATGCAAACAGATCAAAGGGCATGTTTTTTTCATCACAATTCCTGATGGGGATTAGGCAAGTTTATATGAAAATTCATACGTTATTGGTCAGAAACTGATTGTTCAGATTTAGGGAAAAAATTTCTCAGAAAGGAACACAGCTTTTTTTTTTTCCTCTTAGATGAGGTGAATTACTGTAGTTTTATTACTGTCATGTTTAACTACTGTAACTTTACAACCATGCTCTATTGAATGGGAAAATTACTAAAAGCACTGTGGAAGCTTCCCTTCAGTCTGAAACTTGCCTTTCATGTATTCAAAAGTTTGGGGAAATTCATCACTTTGTTTCAGTAAAAAAACATTATATTCTCTAATAGTATTTAATATCTCCTTCAGAAAGGACACATGATCTATTCTTCAGTGGCTGGTAAAGGAAATGGAATGTGTTGTATTGTCTTTTTTAAACATTTCATCAGGAAGATCTTGGCAAAATATGCTTTCTTATAATGCCCTGCACTGAGGGACTTTTTCCAGGCCAGGTTAACAGTAAACTGCCCTATTCCAGCTTCTGTATAGAGCTAATTCTGAATTACTAGTTCTCCTCTGGCACATTCATGTGTTAAGGTTGAAGAATATGAATAACCCCTACATTTTCCCAGCCTTTTCCAGGGGATTTGGGGCCTCCCTAAACAAATGTTAAATACCTGAAGGATTAGAATTCATTGAAATAGTGTAATTCAATGTCAGCCCCAAATCTAGATTTGTACTTTTCACTTATGTGTTCAGGTAAAGGACAGGCTGATCTTTAGGAAAAAAATGGACAGCCTGAGTTTATCACTGCAAAAACAGCCACAGGAATATTACTCTCTGTGTTTTTTCTCATGCCTCCATGGAGAGACTTGGGCAGAAGCTGCAAATGGAGTTTCTTGCTACTCATTATTTCATATATGAATCTTGACCATATGCTCTGAGTGGGTTTGAAATCACTTAGATTTGATTTTTTATTTGTTTGTTATTATGCAGTAATCCATAGCACTGAAAACATGTTCTGAAGAAAACAGTGCAGTAGGTAATTAGTGGGAGAAATATTTCAAAACAGTATTTTGAATATGTTGCTTAATCTATATGGTGACTAGCATATTTGTTTGGTTTTTAATGCATTCTCCTTGTTTGCCTGTATTTGCCCCATCATTTCATGTTGCCAGTATTTGTCAATGTTACTATTTTGCATGTAAGGAAATTTTTATGGAATTTTGAATGGGACATGTTTTTATATTTTTCTGGTTTTATTAATATAAAAATTTCTTTTTTTTCCTCTAGGAAGGTCCTAAAGGAAATCTCTGTTGGAAACCTAAAGCCTAATGAAACAGTTGAAGCAAATCTGGAAGCACAACTACTCTCCAAATTAGACCATCCAGCCATTGTCAAATTTTATGCAAGCTTTGTGGAGCGAGATAGTTTCTGCATTATCACTGAATATTGTGAGGTGAGACTGAAGAAATTTGACAGAATGTGTGTATTAAATTCGGGTCTTCTAAGAAGAGATTTTATAAAATCTTTTAGTTTGAACTTTAGTCTTTATTTGTTGCTTTTGGCATTACCTGCTACTTGTTAGGCATGTTCCTTTCAGATAAGGAGTGTTACCTGCTCATGTGAAACTCATAGATGAAAAAACCACAGAGGAAGAAATGGGTAGCTTTAAGTGCAAATTCATTTGGTGTTACAAGTGCTACAAGAAAGGCTTAAATGCAGACACATTGGCAGGTCTGTGGGAGAACTCAGAAAGATTGTACCGCTTGTGTGCTACTGATAGGTGAGAGGGTGAGACTGGGGGTGTGGGAGCACAATATAAAATCTGATATAAATGAGGAGGGGAAAACTCACTTGTGTTTGGAGGTGATTACAAGAAGCTTAAGCCTGATGATGAGTTTGACAACAACATTGGCTTTATTAAATTAAAAATAGTGTGAGTCAAGACCAGAGAGTAGTGGATACAACAAATATTAAAGCAGGATGTTCTACGGTATAGTTACCATTCATTTTTGACTCCAGCATTTGGCTTAAGAACATATTGCTGGAATCTGCCTTAAAGCTTTCAAATAAGAATTTAAGCATATTTAAGCCAGTTTTTTAGTAGTTTATATAAAACAAGTGCCTACTTTGTGTTAAATATAGATGTGCTCTTTCAAAAAAATCCGTCATACATAAAGTGATCTTTTTATGAAACTGTGAAGCAAACTCTTCAGTTTTGCTCTGCTAGACATGCTGAAATGCTTTGGAAGATAATGAACTTAGACTACTGGGTTACCTGTCCACAAATCAGATTTGACTTAACTAATCACATTTCTTCAAGAATTTAGCTTTTATGGGAATAATTAAACAAGTACCATTCCTGTCAGTTATTTCTTCCTTGGAAGCTTTCTTTGATGACAGTTAAATGCATATTTATTGCTGGGATATTTAAAAATTAAATCTGAAGTGTTCAGTTCTGTGATACAATCTGAGTATTTGTTCACATACTATTTTAACACTCATGCAGAAGCTTTTTGTGCCATTCCCTAAATGTCTGACAGCTGGGGTTTGAGAATATTGTGAACCCTTTGAGTAAATCCAGAGCTCAGGACTGAAGGATTATTCTAACTGTCCAGCTATTCCCATGCACTCATAATTTTCTCTCTACTAGCAGTACAAAGTGGCCCAATACCAGATCAGTTAAACATGTAGGAATAAAGGAAACTATTTCAGCAGCACTGTAATGTCTTTTATCTGTCGACTGCTTTTTACTCTTTTTTTTTTTTTTTTTTTTTTTGTTCATTCGGCATAAAGTTATAGGTGAATAAGAAAGAGCATAATAGCATCACTCCTTGGAGCTTTGGGTTTTTTTATGTAGGCAGTATAAACTACCCTGCATGAATATGTTCTGGTACAGAGTCACCCTGGGATCTGGGAGTCACATCCTCAAACAGGTGAGAATGTATTACAGCAAGGCAGGTGAAGGAAGAGGAAATGGAATCATTGGCTATGCAGCGAATCTTTTCCGTTTTGAGTCTGCTAGGTGAGGTCAGGATGATACCTGGCCCAATAGGATGTGCCTCTGACTTTTTTCCCAAAGGACATGTTCTGTGGTATCATTGCTTTTAAGCAATTATAATCTATTTCATTGAATATTCAGACAAGGAAAAGTACAAAGAAAAGTTGCACACAGTGCTATAAAGTTTCTTTTCTATTTCAGTAGGAGCATTTCCAAAAGCTATACTTTGTATTTACTTATCCATAACCTGCTTTTTTATGTGGTGGGATTTGGGTCTTTTGACCTAAAAGAAGCCTGTTTAAATCATGCATAAATTGCGAATGAGAAAAATGAAGTGCTACCTGATCCTTGTTTGGAAGCCTAGTATGTTCAGTTTCTCATGCATAGAATAATTACCAGATTGGCAGTAATTGGTACTCTTGGGCAGACTCAAAACAAAGAGCACACATTAAGTTGGCATGGAAACAGAACTACCCCCCTGAGCTTTATTCTGTTTTCTCCAAAGTACTGTGACTTATTCATTAGCCACGGTGCTTTGTTCATTCTTGTGTGAGTAGCATGGATTGAGCCTCCAGTGCAGCTGCCCCATGCTATACCTTGTCCTGTGAAACAAAAACAGAGAGCACTGCTCTCCATTGCTCAGCTTGACATCTTTTATTACAACTGAATTAAATCAAAATTATAGAAAAGGATATTTGTTCGGTTTTGATCTTAGTTGTTGAGCTTCTTAGACACTTTCCCCAAATCAAAGTCTTATGGGTAATATAAACATTATCAGCTAAGACTGATTTCAAACAAAAATGCCTTAATGAACCTAGGATTTAATTTTGCAGTATAAATTTGGCTTCAATAAAATACAGTTTATTGCATCATTTTAATGTATTATATGGCAGAACTGGTTGTACAATCCCCCAGACGATTATTTATGTCTCTTGACTGCGGTCTCAGCTGTGATGTGAGTACACATATGCTAAGGAAATCTGAGCAAAAGGAATAACTAAAGCAGTCAATGCCTGTTCACGTTATCAGCTCTAGATGCTAAGCTGTTTTAAATAATTTACTGGTGTGTTTGATACTCTGACATTTAAATAGAAATTGCAGCTTGGAAACTCCATATGTACTTAATTTGTTAAATTGTTGAATTCCTTATGAACTTCATTATACTGACCTTACAAAATGGAAAATTGGGTTAATAAATTTTTTCAGAGTTTCACAGCAGCAGTATTTCAGCAAATCTTTTATGGTGTGTTTTTGTTTTCCTTTTTTTAGACACAAAATCAAGGTTAAATTAATTGTAGGACATTGAGACCACTCTTTCCAGCTTGAAGGTAAAAAGCTATGCAGTTATGTGAGGGCACATGTACTGCATTTTTCAGCTGCTTTTGTTCTCCTTAGACCTTTTGTAGGAGTTGTCCCTCAGAGTATTAACTGCCCTAACTCTGTAGGTGCTGCACTTACTTTTCTTGCATTTTTCATGGCAATGTGTTGCTGTGAGAGGGGACACATTGGGACAGGGAGAAACGGTGATTGGAGCCTGCTGCACTTTGTCTGTCCTCACCTGGGTAGTGCACAGTCCCCTGAAGCCAGCAGCCAGCTGACACATGTTTGAGCACCCCCTCAGTCCTGGGCTCTGGATGGTCTGGGGCATCTGTCTGGAACAGTTTATTTTATAATAATGACTCATTGTTTTCAAGGTGCATAAGTAGACTCAGACACAGCCCATCTGGTTGCCATGCAGTGGAATACCCAGCAACAATTTTTGTTTCCTTCCTCTTCTCTGCTGCAAGCAGCCAGGGGGAAGCTGCTGAGCATTTGGAGTTGCAAAGGGGAAGCAGCTGCTGAGAGTTCCAAGTTCCCAGAAGAGCTTCTCTCTGGGCTGCAGCAGAGCAGCAGATGGAGAGCTGAACCTATATTCCCTTCCCTAGTGAATGAGATGATTCAGACAGTTCAATTTAAAAATTGCAAGACATTTTTTGGGAACACGTTTTCTATAGATGACAAAACAGATTGGCTTTGTTTTAACACACTCACTTTTGAATGTTGTAACTTAGAACCAGAAAGGCCACAGAAATTACTGTAAACTCATGTCAGAAGCACATGAATGCATAGATCTGCAAGGACAGAATCTGCTTATTTTGTAGCAGCACTTTGAAGTACTGTGGTGTTTGGAACAGAAAACCAAGAAATGCTGAAGACATAAAATGTTGAGAGTCAACTGTGCAGAGGGGTAAAGGGTTGAGGATGGGAAAATATGGTACTGGTACAGTCATACAGGTGAAATAGTTTCTTGTATATGGCACATAAAACTGCTGATTTTATGCAGAATGTACAATGTAGAAGTAATGATTTATGGCAAAGAAGCTGTCCTGATATAAGGTAATTAGTCACTAGAATATAATCAGGCTCACAGTACTTTTGCTCTGGGGCTAGTTACCTCAACACATTGCTTATCATTAGTGTGTGTGCATTCTTGTAGACAAAATGGATTTATTTTATAAACTGGATAAACAATCAGCTGACAACCATCTGTGCATTTTTGAGCAAAAATAAAGATTTTTCTGGAAGCCTCCTCAAAATCCTCTTCCATCATGTTGTTGTACAAGTGGTATTTCCAAATATCTGGATTACAGTTTTCAAGTAGTCTTTTTCTAGATATATCTTCTGGTTTATCGGCACTCCCTACTGTGTGTCCTATTGTTCCGTTCCTAGGGCTACTTCAGGATCAGTTGTTCTAATGAAGTATCACAACACATGCTACATATTCTTGGGACTTTAGAGGTGCTTGGTTTCTGGCAAAAGTTTGTTTGAAAGAGGGCAAAATATCATAATTAAAGACTGTATTTTAATTCTTAAGAGAACAACATGATCTCTTTGATGCTGACATGGTTATTATAACATAATAAATGAGTGTCTCTTGACGGCAATGTTTGATTGGAGTAGAAATGCTCTTCTCAAATTAATTAACTTATTTACGCTGATCAGGGCAGATTCATTTTACTTACCTAGGTGTCTATATATGCGCCAGTCAATGTAGGCCCTCACCATAAATCTTAGCAGAGAAACAGCATTTCTACAACATGATCCATCCCTTGCTAAAGTAGACAACTAGATGACAGAGATAACTGCACTATACAGGTGCGTGTTCCTTTGTGTTGACTATAAAGGTTTGGGGTGACCAGCTCAGATGCTGAAGTTGGGTGACATGAAATAAGAACAATTAGCAGCTTTGATGATTTTGTATAACACTAAGAGAAAACTACGAAGTCAGACTGGTTAATACCATTTTAATCTTCACTTGTGTATTCTTTTGGTGCTGGGAGAGTTCAGAATTCACGTGCATATGTTGATTTTACAGACCTACATGATAAGATGCCCGAAGGTCTGAGGAAGTGGGGTCCTGTACTATGATGAAGGGGATAGCATTTTGAAAACCTACTTTAAATGTGAAAATATATTGTGATGTTTTTCAGGGTGGAGATCTAGACTTTAAAATTCAAGAGTACAAAGATTCTGGGAAGATGTTCACTCAAAGTCAAGTAGTAGACTGGTTTATACAGTTGTTACTTGGAGTCAACTATATGCATGAAAGGTACAGTCCTTTGATATGAGAACATTTAGCTTGGGAGGGGAGTGAATGGACTTACTGACTACTTGGAGGTACTCAAAGAGAAATGAAAGTTCTCTTCACCAAACTATTGTAGTTAGTATACGTCAGATATCTCAAGTGTAATTAATTATCTATCCTGCAGGAACATTGTACATTATATCTTTTAGCAGGGCAATGGTAGATGTCTTCCAGCATTAGACACACTTTTTTACAGAGCCAAATGGAAAATGGAGCACAGTAGGAATAGTTCAATATTGTTAGAAAAAAATGGATTAAAAGGTTAAAAATAAGTCATCTTTTTAGAGGGGAGTCAACAAGCATGTCCTGCACATATTTAATATGTAGCATCCAATGGATATGCTTAATGCACTCCCAGTAAAATCAGTGGCATTACATACATGCATTCTTTGAAAAGAGGCATCACTTTTAACATCACATCAAGGATTAACTTAAAAAATTACTTCAGGTCATCCAGATATGAGGAGATCACACATGGTTGGAGCAGGGGTAATGTATATAGATGAATACCTACCCAGTCATCTCCATGAGTGTAACTCTAGTCTGCAGTGTGATTTAGGCAGGCTGACTGCAGGGATGGAAAGATTTCCCTTATTGCCAGTGTGCTGGGCATGTATGATGCCTATCTGGTCCCTTTCTGCATCATCCTCTGCATCATCCTTTGCAGGGCTTGGGAAAAATTTGCTTGTCTGAATTTTAGGTGCAACCAAGCAATAGGTAGAGAGGTCACCTGTTGTCAAGAACAGCCATTCCTGAGTTGAACTGAAGTTAAGTGTGTGGGATGTGTTTGACCTAAACTGACGGATGCCTAATGAGTTTTTGCAAGTGTCAGACTGTAGAGGGAAAAGGGCAGAGTGTATTGCTGTCCAAGACGCAAGAGCATTTTTGTTCCTAAATGCCAATTTATCTAGGGCTTGTACATGAAATGCTGCCCTGCCAGTGGTGGGAGGACACAGAAAGAACTCTCTTGGCACTCTGTGCTCTTCAGCATTCACCTCAGGCCAAAAGGGCAGAGGGAAATGGAAATAAAAATCCTGACAATTTAACTAAACTACCAGTGTGGTTTGGTGTTTTTCCTCTCTTGAACTTCAATTTAACAACTTATCATTAAAAGTTTTAGTACCCTGGGAAGTCCTCTTTTGGCGAAATCCTTTCTTTAACATATGTATTTAGAAGATGCATTGTGCAGAATTATGAGTATAATAATATAAACATTGCATTTGGACTGAAGGTCATTGTAGGCTCCTTCCAACTGAACTATTTTATTTTATTCTGTGAGTTATTCTTTTTATATTTCATTTTCTGTATTTCCTTATGCCTCTTTTATCTCTTGTTTTTCCATGCGTCCCTTTTGTCTACTCTTCTCTCTATTTTACTTATGTTCTAGTTGTTCTCAAACAAATCTTTAAAATCAAATAAGGTCTGAGAAAGAAACTTTATTTGGTAAATAAGTATATAAAATTTGGTTTTTTGAAAAGTCAGTTAATTTTCCAGCTAAAGCAATTTGATTTTCCAAACAGCATTTTATTTTCTCCTTTTTTACTATAGCTAATAGTACCTCACTAGACATTTACAAATAATTTGACAGTTTTAATTTATATATATTTATTTGTATTTTGTGTTCTTTTGTTGCATATACATTATGAAATATAACATTTTTCTTATTAGTATAGAGTCAAACAATAGTTTAAATGGAAAAGGTTAGGCTTAAAAGAATTTAAAACTACCTATAGAAATTTGAGATACTAAAACATAATAACAGCCCTCTGTTTCTGTACAGAGGAGTCGTGCATGATTTCTTCTCTACTGACATGGAGAAAAGGTGTAATATATGTTTGAATTATGTTCTAATGCAAAGAAAACTTTTCCCTAGAATTAAAAGCTTGAAGTGTTTACAACCTATGGGCTGGTCTTTCCCCATGCCATTCCTAAGAAAACCCAGTTTTTATTCCAGAGCAGCAAACATTATTTTTTATGGTTTCAAACTACTCACTTGTCTTTCTTGCACAACTTTAGTTGAACTTCCACACTTTTTGAAAAACTCTTATGCTGGAAAATTAATTTAATTGTTTTTAAAATTTGAAACTTGCAAAG
Organism: Drymodes brunneopygia; assembly: GCA_013400955.1. Lineage (NCBI taxonomy): Eukaryota > Metazoa > Chordata > Aves > Passeriformes > Petroicidae > Drymodes > Drymodes brunneopygia. The sequence continues at coordinate 306,625 of VZTZ01015541.1, read as the reverse complement.
AAAATTATCTAGAAATAAACAGATTCATTCCTTATCTGTCTTTGATATAAAGAAAGGGAGAAGTAAAACAGAGACAGTGGTCTTTTCTAGATGGAGCATGAAACCATCCTGTAGTCTCTCATAGTAGGCAGGGCCCATTGCATGTCAGTGCACAAAATTAATCCCACAGCAACCAGGCAATGAAGTCCTTGATTAATTTAACCTCAATTTGAATAAGGCTGACCATTATGTAACCCATCATTTTGGTAATCTTCATGAAGAATTTATGAACACAGATTTTTATAAGGTTACTCTTTATGCAAGCAGCAGATAATGCAGAGTTCAGACTTACACAGAACCTCTTACTCCTCTACAGAATTCTTCAGGAAAGAGGAATTAATTGCTCATGGTTTCACAGCAGTAATATATGTCAGCTTCCCTCAACTTCAGTTGCAGCTCCTTCTGCTGCAGGGAAAGCTTCATTCAAGGAGGCTGCCCATTGCTCAGGGCATGTCCTGTTCTTTTGTGACTATGAGCCAGCAAGCAGGTACTCTACAGAACACAGATATGGGTGTATTTATGGCCCAGTTTTGAAATGTCCTGAAGTGTTAATTTCTACCCAAAATAACCACTCTATAACCACTTCACTGTCCATCAAGTAAAATTTTGATGGAGCCCAGTTAATTCATGTTGCCTGTATAGGTCTGTCTTTTCCTACAATAAAAAAGTTGCTCTCTTTCTTTAATTGGATTTGCAGTGCAGGCTTGATATCAATTTCTTACTAGTATTAAAGCATTATTTTTAGGTAAGGTTTCAGCTGGTACCTTGTTTATCTTCTGACATACCATGGCAGAATAAGTTGCATTGCAGTGAGCGATATCATCATGGAAAGCTCAAAAAAACCACCACAAATATTTCTTTGTCATATTAATATATGAAAGCATCTTATAATTATTGGTAATGCAAATAAGATACATAACATTTTCATCAATATGTTGCAAGATTATATTTGCATTACATTGTAATTCAAACTAATGTGACCCAAACATCTTCTTTTCATCTCGTTTTCAAATAAGGCTACTGAAAGCTTTCTGGATAATTTTTACACTTCAAGATACCTGTTATTAAAATAGTAGATATTCAGGAAATTTTCAGGTTCAAAAATTCTGTGGCTATATTTCTACAAAGGAGTAGTTTTAAAAGAAGGTTGAAACCCTCTAATGCTCAGCAACAGTGTGCAAGAATAATTTAACGCAGTGAAAGCAAGTTCTTTCAAAGGATCTGTGTGATGAATGGCAAGAAAAGTCCTTGTGAATCTCAATTAACACAGCACGATTTCTGTAAAACTGTGTGTTTGTAAATATATATATACTTACGAAAGAATAACAAATATCACCTTAGTTTAATTTCCTTACTGATGTACTGTATGAGTGTATGTGTATTTCTCACAGGAGTTGTCAAATAGAGAAGAAATTATTTATAAGCAATATTATGGGTGGAGGCATATTGAATAAAACTTTCATTTTTCCCAATGTGCAAACTTTTTCTAATGAAAATAAAGGCATTACTTTCAGGACAAAATATTGAAAGAAAAAGAAATGAAAAAAAGTTACTATAAGGAACATGAAGAACTCTTTTCCTTGACCCATGAAAATAGAAATGTTTCTTTTTCATGCTTATGTATGTACATTTCTATGTACATACTGAAATGAATTCTAGTATTATTTTTCATGGTTTTTTCCCATTTTTGAACTGAGTATATTGAATTGCATATTTTTTCTCTCCTTGCAAAACTATTTTCAAATGAGTTGTAGATGAAATTGGGTATTTAAATCATGCCGAAGAATGCATATTTTTTAATCTTAATATAAAAACTATTTTGGAAATAATTTCGTTACATCAATCCCTAAGACCTTAATACTTCAAATTTGAGATAATGCTTGAGGACTGCTCAAAAAAAATTAAAATTGAGTATTATATTTGTTTTTTCTGCCCTCAAAAATCTTAGAGCATTAGTTTCTTTCTTTATATGATCTAAATGGCTAAATGGCTACTGTATTTGTATTAGCAAATACAGTTTCTGTAGCCAGTATGGACCAAATGCTATTCTAACCTTCTCTGAAGCAGAGCTGATGACTAATCCTGTGTGTTAATAATCATCTCAAAAGTGGATGAAGTCCAGTTTAGGTGAGGTTATAGGGAACAGTGCTTTTGGAAGCGTTATTTACAAGAATTAATTGAGGAAACTTGGTTTTCCTAAGGGGCTGCAGAATTACTGTCACACATGTAAGATTTATAGAAATTAAGAAGATTCTGTTTATCCTTACATGGTGTGTAGCTTATGATGGTTTTTTTCAAACTGATGGAAAAATAAGTCTGTAAAAGCTAATTGTTCTGTTCCTTTTCATCTTTGTTGGTGTAAAGTTCTTTCATCTTCCACACTGTTACTGTAAAAAAATTGAACTAATAGCTTAGGCTATATACATATTTGCCTTTGAAGTAATACTTTTGCTCTGTAGGAGCCTTGCCTTAGCTTTGAGGAGTTCTTATTGCTGTTTCTCTCATCCCTTATTCTCTTGTGAGGCATCTCATTCTCCTGGCAGAAAATAAGATGTAATGCTTTAAAGATGAGCCAGATAGGAAGACTTGCCTTTTTCCCTTCCTCTGCAGCTCATGCTATGTCTGCATCTGTATTCTTAAGCTGGGATCCCCAGGGCTATTTTTATTATCCTGCTTAGGCTCTCACCCTGCATGTGGGTGCCTGTAAATGCACCTCTCTGAGTGTATTTGAAACTCCCTAATGACGTCTTCCATGGATTGTCACTTGCAGAGTTAGACTCTAGCAGTGGTGGGCTGGCCTTTCTGAAAAGGGCTGAAGTTAAATGCCTGAAATACTTACTATGTGACTCTGAATACTTTCAGTTGGATGAGATTGAATTTCCTTTTCTATTCCAGACGGATACTTCACAGGGATTTGAAAGCCAAGAATATATTTTTGAAAGATAATCTTCTTAAAATTGGTGAGATTTCTTACTTTCATACTTTTTAGAGATATATTTTCATGTGATAGAAGAGTCCAGCAGACAGTTTGTCAATAAGGACATTTAAAGAAAATCATATCTGAAATAGCCTTTTGATTTGTAGTCAAGCATTTATTTGACAGTCAGACACAGGAGAGGCAGTCAAATCTCCAGCCTTGAGGATGCTTCAGGCTTGGCTGGACCCAGACCTGAGCAGCCCTATTTAACTTTGAGCCAGGGGTTTGAATCAGATGACCTTGTGAAGCCTCTTCAAAACCACATTGTTCTGTGATATTATGCTTTTGTGGTGTTTTTATTTTTAAGAATTACAGAAAATAGTTTTCCCCATTTTTTTTGAATACTAGCAGAGTTTTTTGTATGTACAGTCACTTTATCATGTCTAACAATAAACAAAAAATTTATATGAATAGATATATATTTATATTAATAGATTATTGTTTCTATTGATATTTTTAGGAGACTTTGGAGTTTCTTGTCTTTTGATGGGTTCATGTGATCTTGCAACAACTTTTACTGGGACACCATACTATATGAGTCCAGAGGTACTGAAGCACCAGGGATATAATACAAAATCTGACATTTGGTGAGTAGTCAGAATGCTATTTTGCTTGGATTTATCTTCACTAAAACTATTTCAGGACATTTGAATCAAATGTTGCCATCTGAAGTTTTGCCCTTGGTGTTAAGAAGCATGTAGTTGGCTTTTATTCTGGGTTATCTGAGACTTTAAAAGAGAATAAGGTCAAGTCCAGTCTCTTATGTGATACAGGATGATTGTAGGCAACATTCAGGTTTTTCGAGGAAGGGGAAAATCTCTTTTTTTCTTGCATTGAGATAGATGAATTGAAAGAAGCAACTTTCTGTGAATCTTTAGGTGGACAAGCAAAGAGTGATTATGGCTGAGAGGATAGCAGAAAGACCTTCTTAGGAGCTAAATTTAAAAACATTGGCCAATGTTAAAAGCAAGAATGTATTTGGAAGTGGAGTTGAAAATGAGAATAACTGATGTTAGAACAGAAACAAAAAGGCACTCTGTTTTAGAAGAGGCTCAAAGGTAGGAAGAAAAATGTCAGTTCTGCATTTAGATGGCACAAATTCTTGAGATCAGGACTTCTGAGGTGATGATTAAAAGATCAGGTTTGGGAGCTGAGGTCTGTTGAAAGACTTCAGGAAACTTTTAGGTGTGCAGGTACTCTTCCAAGCTAAGATGAAGAATGCTTTTTTTGGAATGGTAAAAATGTCTGGCTTGTTTATATGCATGTCGTAAAACATCTCATGTTTTAAGATTATAGTTAAAAGTGTTGGGTTTTTAAATTTTGTCATGGTATTTTATTTAAGGAACTTTGTTTCTTTTATGAGCTGTTTTGTTGTTTTTTTTCTGTAGGTGTGTTTATCAGAAGGTTCATTTTTTATAAATATTTCAAATCAGGAAAGTTCTTTTGTAAAACATTTGGCCACTGGCCATTTGATTGCTTGATAATTTACTCTAGCTTCATATCAGCTCTGCCTTTTCAAAATATACTTGTGGCTGCAGGATATAAATCTAAGAGTAGAGAACAGTCATGTGTAATTTCAAATGGTAGCAACCATTTTTCACACTTGACATATCCAGTCCAGTCAATGGATATGTCAGGAGTCTCCTCTCATGGTCTGTGTAGCTGCTATGGATTTGACGTCAGATTCTCTCTTGTTCATCTGTAGCAAGTATCAGTTAATACATGTAGTCAATAAAAATATATTGAGAGAAGATTTCAAAAGATGTCAAAACAAATGAATAGATAGTGAAGCCTGCCTTTTGTGCTCTTCTGCTGTAAGGAGTAATTTCTTTTATTGCAGTGCAAATAGAAAGTAAAGTACATGTTGAAGTTCTATTTGTGGTTTTTAATGTCAATCCATACAGGTCATTGAAACTGTATAGAGTAAATGCAAGCAGAGTTTGATCCAATATTTTTACAAATGACGTGTTGATCACCCTTTCAAAATTTCCAAAAACACAGAAAAAAAGCCCCCCACCCCGAACTCAGTAGCTACCAGCTTTCTGCTATATGTTCTGCCTTTTGTAATCTTTCCAAAGCATTACCAAGAGCACTCATCTGAGTGTGAAACTGCCTTCAGCAGGAGCTGAATCCCTCACTATAGCAGCACTAAGGAAGAGGTGTGCCCTGACTCAGTAGTTTCTCAGCCCACAGACTCTTTCTTTTTCTGAGCCAGGAAACTCATCTGATCAGGACTTGTATTTGATTGATACTCTCGTTGTTTCATCTTTTAATCTTTTAATAATGATTCTATTTGATTTTTTTTCCCACTGTCCCCATTTAACAGGGGCCAGAAGACAAGAGGACACTGAGCATACAGGGGAGCCCACCCTGGAGGCTCCAGGTGAGATTAGGTCCTTGGGCCACTGTGCAGGAGGTCCAATTGCTCATGAAGAATCAAAGACTCATAGAATGGTTTGGGTTGGAAGATCATCTCATTCCAATCCCCCTGCCATGGGCAGGGACACCTTCCACTAGTTGTGGTTGCTCAAAGCCCCATCCAGCCTGGCCTTAACTCTCTCTCAGTCCGAAGCTGTTACCCCTTGCCCTATCAATACATGCCTTGGTAAAAAGTCCCTCTCTGGCTCTCCTTCAGTCTCCCTTTATGTACTGGAAGGTGCTCAGATATCTCCCCAAAGCCTTCTCTTCTCCAGGCTGAACAAAACAAACTCTCTTAGCCTATCTCCATGGAAGGTGTGTTCCAGGCCTCAGATCATCTTTGCGTACCTCTTTTGGACTTGCTTCAACAGGTTTGCATCCTTCTCATCTTGAGGGCCCAGAGCTGGATGCAGTACTTCATGTGAGGACACAGAAGAGTGGAGAAGAGGGAATAATCTCCTTCCTCAGCCTGCTGGTCACACTCCTGATGCAGCCCAGGATGTGGTTGGCTTTCTGAGCTGTCAGCACACTTTGCCAAGTCATGTTGAGCTTTTCATCAAGCAACATTCCCCAAGTCCTTCTCCTCAGACCTGCTTTCAGTCCTTTCTCTGTCCAGTCTGTATTTGTGACCTAAGTGCAGGACCTTGCAATTTGCCTTGTACTCCATAAGGTTGGCACAGGCCCACCTCTCAAGTCCTCCAAGGTCCCTCTAGGTGACATCCCTTCCTTCCAGCATATCAACCACACCACACAGCTTGTCAGCAAATTTGCTGAGGATACGCTTAGTCCCTCTGTCCATGTTGCTGACAGAGATGTTAAACAGCACTTTTTGTTGACCCCTGAGGAATTTCAAGGAGTTGCCCAAGTCTTTCATGTGTAGCTGAAGTGACATTCTCTCTTCAGACTTGTCCTTCTGATCTCTAGCAGGAATCAAAAATTCACACACAAAAATTCAGACTTAGAAGTGTTCCCATGTTAAACATAAGATAATGTTAAATATCCTCTAGAAAAAACAATTAATGCTATCTCACCTCGTTATCATGGTCTTGTCAGTGCTCAGTCCAGTTAATCATCGTTCATTGGAAAGACTAATTTATTCTGCATTGCTGATGTGCTCTAAAGAGACACTGTGCTTTTCAGGTTCACTGAAATGTTCTGCAGCTGGCTTTTCAAAACTGGCTTGAATATTCACAATGCAGCATCTGGTGCAAGATGTATCGTCCTTTATAGCCCAAGGTCAATAGATGGGAAAAAGCTTCATCTTTTTACAGTTTTTCTCTATGAAAGTTCTGCAGTTGGGCTCAGAGAAGTGGCAGAATTTATGTTTTCCTTCAGTTGAAATGTCAGGGCTGGAGTTCTTTGTTATTCCACGCTTTATGTCAAATCTGAAATCACAGGAGGCAAATTTAAAGTTGGCTCACACATTTTCCCCAGCATCCCTGAGCCTGGACTGGCCAGGCCATGAGAGAAAACCTTTGCAGATGACACAGGCTGGGTTTTCCCTCTTTCCAGACAAGGCACTGATCTCAGTTCAGCAGTTCACCACCCCCTCTGCCCATCAGTGCTTCCCCCTATGGATCCGGCAGATGGAGAAGAGTCAGAGCAGTGCCAGCAGCTGAGCTGAGACAGAGAGAGCCCAAGAGGCCAGGCCAGGTTGGGGGTCAGTCAGTGATGTGTGTGCGCAGCTGGGGCTCACAGGTAGCCCAGCACAGCGTGACCCTGAGGTGCTGCTGTGCCACAGTCCTGGTGTCCCTTCCTGCCCTCACACGCCCCGTGGTGACACTGATGTTGTTGGGGCTGGGCCAACATTCCCGTGCTTCTCCAGTGCCATGGCAGAGACAAAGAAATGTCACAATCACATTGTACTCTGTCTTCCATTAAGTACTGTCACATTTTGACAGATGGTTTGTCTGTTGTATTTGGGTGAATTGGGCTGCCCACACCACAGATCTTGAGGCTTTTGTTTTATCGTGTTTACTTGTCTGTGCTTTCCCCTCACTTGGTGTTTTTCCTTAATATTAGCATTCAAAAAATGGGGCAATGTTGAGGCTGAGGGATGGGGCTGGGGAAGGCAGCAGCGGGGAGTTCTCATTTGAGGACTGATGAGTGAATACTGAGGAAATTAAATTCAGAGACATATTCCTCACAGACTCCGAAGCCCACAAATTCTTAACACCTTCTGATATGATCAGACTAAGAGATATAAGCCATAAAGGTATATGCATTTACATTATCTGACTTTTGGAGCTGAATTGAAAGCTAACTTGGATCTTACCATGTTTGAAGAACTGTAACATTTTTACAAAAGATCAGAAGATGTTAAAAGGATGACAGTGTTTATGTAAGCAGCACCAAAAACCTCAGGGTGGTTTCTCCTGAGTAGAAGTTAGAGGTCTGTCAGTTGAGACTGGGGAGAACAAACTGAAGCCTGTCCAGATGCTCCTTTTTATGATGTAATTGAGCATAATCAGCTTCAACGTGAACTGGTCATGCGACAATTTTGCTGAAATTATGTGCTGTTTGGGAACTTTGTCAAACCTATTCATGAATGTAGTGAGTTGTCAAACCAAATGTGCTGGCTGGCTGATTTAATGACCATTTTAGAATTTTATAACATTGGCACTTAGGCAGGCTAAGATTATAGAAGTAATTAAATTAAATGTTTGGATTGTGTGCGGATTGCTTATGGGAATTGGGGAGCAATTTCCTCCTGCTTCTTACAAGGTACTTATACCAGAAATGTAGAAACACAACTGAAAAACGCAGATTTGAGCCAAAAGCTTGTCTGTTGCTTCCTTGGGTGTTTGCAGCAAAGCAGCTCTCTTGGGAAGAAATAGCCTTGCTCTGGAACCCAGAACTTAGCTTCTCATCTTAGGAGAGATTTATTTCTCAACTTAGGAGATACTTATTTAATTTCAAAGATTGTGATCCTGCAGGAAAAAACTTTATTCTTTTTCCCTCATTTTCTCTTTTTTTTTTCCTGTTTTTTCCTTTCATGGGACAGATGGGATTTTCCCTGGGTAGCCTGTTCATAGCCCTGGCTGCAACAGAATGCCCTGGGCATTCTTTTCATCTTTCTCCACCTCAGGTGTAGTCAGAGCACTAAACTAAATGAATAAATCAGCTTCCCTGATGTGTCAAGTCCTGCGTTACTAATGGCTCATTAAACAATTTCTTGCTGCCAGAATCAAGCAGCTTCCAAAACAGATTGATTCTGCACAAAGAAGTTATAGTACAGTCTGTCAGGTTGGGATTTTCCTTCTTTTTTTCTTCTCTCTGGCTGATTTCCATTTTTATTTGATGCTTTCAGATGCTGTGTGCGTAGGGTTTTTTTTGTTCTTTTTGCTTTAAGTATTTTCTCATGTAGTAATTATCTTGTTTCAGAGTCTGAACATACATCATAAATACAGGTTATCACCTGTGTGTTGCTGTTTACTGATTTTGAAAGTTTGAAAGCTGTTTGACACTTAAACCTTTAAGAAACCAAGGCAATTATTTATTTACCTCAGTAGCTGTTCTTTTAGTTGGTTCTTAGCAAAAATGCTCTGCTAATGGTTTTCACATACTTGCTTGAAAAGTACCAGTGAGTGGAGGCCACCCCTGTTCTGTCTTCTTCCTTATTTGCACTGTATGTAGAGCCTGAGTTTCAGCTTAAAAATTATTTGCTCTTGTTCTTTTATTGCCCGATGGACCAAAACCAAAATGAATAATTGAAACTTTATTAATTATTTGCTTTCAAAGATGTTTGTATCCCTTTCCTGAATGCCATTCACCCATACATATCTCTTATTATGCTTTATTTAGTTACTTCTTCTGGAATCACAGATTAAATTATAAATACCAATTTAAGCTGGTTACTTAGATGAGCCTCGACCTGTATCTGGCTCTCACCAGCATTTTCTATGACCTTGATGAAGTCAGTCACTGATCAAGTCAGCACCCCTGCCTGGAGAAAAAGCTGAACATCCTCCAAGGGCTGCAAAATTTAACTCCCCTATTTTTTAAAAAACATTTGTCAGACAGAACTCAGCTGAAGTGCAAACTGTTATGAATAGTCATTATATAAAATTATTATGAGAGTGGTTCTTTTAAAATATTCAACTTGATGACCTTTTATGATGGCCATTAGGACTGGTGAATAATATATACTATTCCTATTTATTTATTCTTCAAGGTCTCTGGGATGCATTTTGTATGAGATGTGCTGTATGAACCATGCATTTACTGGACAGAATTTTTTGTCTGTTGTGTTAAAAATTGTGGAAGGTGAAACACCTTCTCTTCCTGATAGATATCCAAGCAAACTGAATGCTGTGCTATGCAGGTATGTTATTTTCTTGTTCAGCTGGTTTTTCACTAAGTTTGGACAATTGCTTAATTATTACTTTTGGTTTTTATTGTTTCAGCATGTTAAGTAAGAATCCTTCATTGAGACCAGCAGCAGCAGAGATCCTAAAATCCCCGTATATTGATGAACAACTAAAGGTATGTAAGAAAAAAGCAGTAGCTGTACATTTGCCATTTGAGTATGTGTTTTGCAAAAGCAAAATGGAGGCAGGGAAAACATGTTGAGAAAAAAATAATTTGATAGCTGTTCATGGGAACATTAATCTAGGGGACTTTCAGAGCTAGAGTACAAACATGACTGAGGAATGAAGCCCTCATCACTTGACATGCTGAATGTATCCCTGCTTAAATATTATGAGCAATAAGAAAAACAGAAATTTATGCATAACATATGTATGTCACTTGGGCCTGGGTACATATGTCTCTAAACTGTTCTAGTTAATCATAGTTTTAATGAAAAGAAATGCCTTTTGCTCTTTTTGCCCTGGCTTCAGTGCCTGTATTATTTGGCTTTCTGAGAAGGTGGGGAAGGAAACTGCTTGGTCAGTTGTTATATTAGGATGGTATTGGGTAATAGCTAAAGATTCTGGATGATTTTAGCATCAAGTCTTGATACCCCTTCTGATTTATTTCCTTGCAGAAAATACAGTACAAGTTCACAAACATGACTGTGAAAGACAAGACCCTTAACTGGCAGAAAGAAACTGCTCCCATTTTTGGTGCTGTGTAAGTATTTTTAACAGTTTTATGGGCAAGTAGTATATGAAATTACAGTATTGCCAAATAATGTCATCAACACTTGTGTTAATCTCATAGTGCTTTATGTTTAGGCAAACCTATTGCCCTGAAATACAAAAGAGCAACCACACTAGGGAGATGCATAATTAAGATTAAGAGAGTAAAAAAGGATTTGCAGATTAAATATTTTTATTATGTGACTGTGTAAATTGCACATGCATGTGCAGTACATGTTTATGTTATTTTAGTACCAATTGGTGTGTAAATAATGACCTTTGTCTTTAAATTTTGGAGGTTTAAGCTGTCATTTTAGTTATGTCATCATCATTTATAGTGCTGCTGTTTCTGTACCTACTAAAAATTGAATGTGAAAGCTATGTTTCCTAAATGACACCAAATTAAAAGCATATACACTTTAATAGTCATCTAATACCTCTGTAGAATACTGTTATTTTTATCTTGTAACTTCAGTGAGTAATCAAGAGTAGCAATGTTTCTTGGCTCTTACATCAGCAGTGTCTTCACACATGATGTCTCTCTTAGGCACTGAATATATATTGATTTAATTATTAGCATTAAATTACAATGCTGCAATGTTTAAAGCAAATTCCAGTATGGTCATTTTAGTTTTGCCTTTGTAAATTAGCTCTGCAGTTTCATGGGCAACACTCCCTCCCCTTTGCTCACCATCCCTGAGTTTTCTGTAAAGGTTTTGTTCTGTTAGGAGCTAACAAGCACAAAACCAGAAGTTTGTGATCCTGTGAGGAAGCAACGAACATCCCTGATTCTTATTTCCTCTAAATAACTGTCAAGATTTTAACAGCTCTCTGAAATTTGTTTTGAATTACTATGTAGCAGCAATAAAGCAATCCAGAACTGGCAGTGCCTTTGAGGCAATAGGACATTCACCTTTGTTTTTTTGTGACCTCTGCTCTCGTACAGGACCCACAGTTTTGCAACTGTGATCACTTTGCAGATGCTGCCAATTCTGCTGCTTGCAAGCATCTCTTCAGGAGAGATGACCACCTTCAGCTTTTCCAAACAAAGTGTAGTTTGCTCTCAGTGGTAGGAAGAAAGCAGAGTATAGTTGAATTCCACATTACAAAGTTTTTTGTACTTAATTTTACCCAGTTTAACTGCTGGCAGTGTATCTGTAGGCTCTCATCTCTGCAAACTGTGTTTTGGGTTTCTACTCATCACTTCTGTCCTTCGTGTCTCGAGCTGACAGATGAGTCTGTCTTTTTGTGAGACCAAAGTTTTCCATTTTGGTATGAATAGGTACCTTTAGTATAAATAGTTCACTGAACTTTGCAAACTGTGATGTAAAATGAAACAATAAATATATATATTCAATTTAATTCAATTAACTTTGAGAAGATTCCTTCCTTTTCAAATTAAATATAGTTTACTGTATGCTGTTCTTTAGAGATACACTGTAAATCATTTTGGGGCACTGAAATCTTTCCCAGATATTATGCCAACTCTATCTGAATTATATTCAGTATTAAATGTTTATTGAAATATAGATTATAAGAATCTTCAAGAAAATTTCAATTCTTGCCTTTATCTTGTGGGCACAAGATTTCAGATTATAGATATGCACCAAAACCTTTGCATCTGCTTTGGGGAAGCAGTATGGTTACTTGCAGAATATATATCCAGACTTCAAATTTCTCCATGCTTCTAGAAGAGACTGATAAAACTACTTTGTATTTTTTGTAATATATATACTGTATTCTAAACCTGATCCATTGTTATTAGCTTGAATGTATTGAGTCTCATCATCTTCCAAATGGAAATAGTTTTCTGACAGAGCTAGCACGTGGGAAGGATGTTTATATATGTTCCAGAATCTGTAAATATGCTTTTTCAAAATCAAGTTTGTAGTCTCCAAGAGGAAGAGCAAGTAGTTCTAACTACAAACATCTTGCTCTTATGCTGTTTTTAGAAGGAAATAGAAAGTCTGCTTCCGTGCAGAGGTCCAGAGTTCCTAGAAATTGTGAAGCTATGAATGGCAATTTAGCTTGAGGTTTTAAAATTCAGGGCATCAATTAAGAGAAAAGAAATCCTAGGAGAAGCTTTACTGTAACTTATCCTCACTTGTGCTACAGTGTGATTATTTTTGCCCAAGTGTTTGGAATAAGAAAGAAGTCGTAATCTTACCATGACTCTCATTGTGCTTATAAGAACATGAGCTGCTTGTATCGTTACTTGTAAGCAAAATGCCAAATAATTCCTGAAATCCGAGATCTAAAGAAGTAGGCAAAAGGAACTAAAAATACCTGGAAAATTACAGAGAGCAGAAAAGGCAAGGAGGAAAAAATTAAACGTAGTGAATTCCCCCCATCTGCTGTAATGCAGCAATACTCTAGTCCCAGTGAGTGTACGAACAGTTGCTTGCTATGGTGTTCTCCTCAACCATTGCTACTTTATATTTATGTTTATGTTTTCTCACCAGGAATTCTTTTTGCCACGTAAAACAAAAAGATTGGGTCTGGTTTCTTCTAGTAAAGGCCTCGGATGGCTTATTTTAATCTATTTCCATTCAAGTCATATATTTTAAATATTTAAGTAAGTATAAGGCTGTCCAAGTTCAGTTTCAACTTGAATGAAAAATTGCTTTTTCCCCATGAGATTCTTTTAATTTAAATTAGAGTTTTTTACAGGAGACAAGAAATATATCTACATTATTCATACTTGAAGAGTTAGTTCCATTCTTATGAATAATTGAACTCTTCTTGTCTTTGTCCTTAATCTTTCATATTTCACACTAATATTCATATCTTTGCACTATTTGAAAAACATAATGAAATCTTCTCTGCTCATTTATTAAAATCCTGATTTCAAAATGGTAGTCCAGAAGGAATGTTACAATTTGCATGGTTACAAACCTAGGGTTTTAGATTATTAGAAGTGAATTTATCTCATAAGAGCAAAAACAGTAATTTGAAATGAATACTTGGTATTTTAAATACATGGTATAATGAATATATATTGTGTAAGTAAAAGGTGACTGCCAAGGCATTTCAAACTGGAGTTTAAATTTTGTTTTAATTACTGGAGGATGTGAGATAATAATCTGAGATTAGTATCCTTTTTCTGATAAAGGACTAATATTGCTCTCCTTGTTTGATAAATACAGCTGAAATACATAAGTCAATAATTCATGCTCAGCTTTCAGAGATGGTCTGTGGAGACCATTTTACCTGTGAATTCTTATTATTGATTAGGACCGGAAATTCAAGAGGACAACACAATAATTGTATCTGTCACTAAGGACACATAAATATTCCCTTTTATTCTAGACAGCTTGCAACAATCATTGTAAAATATACAAGCCGTATTATGGCTCATTTAAAGACTGCCTTTGTAATTTGAATATGCCCTGTAATGGTGAAGCCTGACAGGGTAAATATTTCACTGTGCTTCAGTATTTATTCTTTTAAGGAGAGGAATCTACCTTTTTCCATCTTCACCTGAAATGATTCACCTCCTTCACAAATCCAGGTTTAAATATTTCAATTTAAAAGAGGCATTTGCTTTCCAAACTAAAGTCTATTTAATCTGCTATAGTTCCAGAGACATTCTAATTATTCCATTTGAAATGTCACTGTGTTTCAATATCCAGTCAAAATACTGAATATTTACATTTTTATATGAAGATGGGCTTGCTTGCATTCAATTTCAGGCAGAAGAAAGTTCATTTGCAAACTCTGCAGGAACTTTCTGAAGTACAGAAAATGACTCCGCGGGAACGAATGAGGCTGAGGAAGTTAAATGCTGCAGATGAGAAAGCAAAGAAGTTGAAGTGAGTTGTGCCCTAACCATGCAATTTTCCCCACCCAAGAGTCTAATCAGAGAGTTAGAATTGTCAAGGTAGAAATAGAAATAGAACAGAACTTCAACTACTCGAAGTGAATGAGGATTTTGGATGAAAATAAATTACAGTAATTATTTATGTAGGAAAAAAGTAAGAACATTACCCCAAAAGTGGTGCTTTGAGTACCATGTTTCTGGTTTCATATACATCTGAGAGATCTTCAGATAAGTTACAACAGGAGAATTTTTTTTTAATGAGTTGTTATGTTAAGAATTGCAGAGTGTGAGGAGCTGGACATTTAGTTACAATCTAGCTTTTGTCAATTGCTTTGGCTTCAGAGGTTTTTTTTTCCAATAGAAGTTAATAGCTTAGAGGATAGATAGTCCTGTCAAAGGATCAAACAGGGGTTATGGACATGTTGTAAAAGCTTTATGATTTATGGGTTTTTTTATTAAGAGAGACATAATAAAATGTTTTGGAAGAGATTAGGTACAGTTTCTGATGGAATATGAGAAACAACTGGAAGCCTTTGTTTGGGATTTTTTTAATAAAAACCAGAATTTGCTGTTTTGATGTCACATTTGAAGCAAAGAACTAAGACCTTCATGTCCTTTGGGAAAATATGGCTGAAGAGCACTTGTGTCTGACTGGCATTTGCTACATAAATTGATTTTCATGTAAAAAAACCCTCTCCTTGAACTGAAAACACGGCATAAAAAGTATTAAATTTAACACCTCTGCTGCATGGTGCTATCAGTAATATGGTAGGCCAATTCTTGTACTAATATGAAATTTATTAATAGGAAGTCTGTCTCTTTCCCTTCTTAAAAATGAATGGAGATTAGGAAATAATACTAATTGCAGGATAGTTCTAGTTTGGTTTTCATTTTCATTGCTTTCTTGTATTTTGATATTTTCTGTTTCGGTTTTTACATTTTTTCTTTCCCCCAACAACAAAATGAAATATATTTGTTTTGTAATATGGGGGAAACATTAATATTCAGACCTTGTTTTCAGTCATGAATCTTTAAAATGGATCTGCATTGAGCTCTAGATCATTGTCAGCTGACTCCAGCTGAAAATGTTTGAAACAATGCAGAAATTATACCTTCTCAGACAGGAGATCTGCTTCCAGCAGTGCAAATCTAGAGATGGATGGGAAGGGAATGTAGAAATGGAAGCTGGGAAAACTGCTTGTTGTAGCACCTGCCTTAAGTGGTTCCACACAGAAAACTAGAGTGACCAACTGCCCCCAGAGGAAGAGTTCATAGCACACAAGTGTTGCATGCCTGTCTACTGCTGAAAGGTCCCTGCACTAGATGGTGGAATAAAGCCCAAAGTATTTAAGGTCTTCTGAAGAACTAGAAAACACTAAGACTAATAATTTACTAATTCTTAATGATGTTATGCAAATTGTGAAAGTAAAATACAGAAGGGTTTGGAAATAAGGTCAGAAATCTGTTTTTGTGTTCATTAAAACCTGAGTAGATGCCATGAATATTTGGCAACGGGAAAATCTCAGTACAGAATTTGTGTTTCCATGTCTGCTTTTAGAAGATCCCTTTGTGCATGCCCTAATATCACATTCTAAATACAAATTTTGTGTGTTTACAGACAGCTGGCAGAAGAAAAATATCAAGAAAATATCAAAAGAATGCAAGAATTCAGGTCCCGTAATTTTCAGCAGCTGAATGTCAACATCCTACATGTACGTATGGGCTGTTGTTTTGGAGGTCTCATTTATGTGCCCCCAGTGTGTAACACTTTTCTGTTTCCCGCATGGTTTCTTTAGCACTAGAGGCACAGGCCTGTTCTGAGACCAAAAACTGGGAAGTGCATCAAAGTCTGGGCTGCTTAGCTGAACCTGTGGATCTGTGATGAGGCAAAGTACATTCAGTTATTCAGATATGGTTCAACAAGCTCTCTATTCATTGCACAGTTTTATTTGTTAAATTACCATTTCTTAATTTGCCCTTAAATCTAAATCTGCTCTCTGAAATGTTTTTACTGACTATATGACATCAAAGTTCAAAATACATTTCTTTTCAAGATGTTTAGAATTGTAATCCTTTAAACACTAGTTTGGCATGGCTGCGGATTCTTTTCATTTGGTTAAGAATGTTAACACTTCAACTGCCTTTTTAGTAAGAATGAAGCTTTGGAATGACTCCCAGACTAAATTGTTCTTTGCTTTTAAGCTATCTGTAATGGAACATGAGCCAGTTCAATTCTAGCATCACATCTAATTGTAGAAAGAAAAGGGTCAGTTTGGAAATAGTTGGTGAATGCAACACAGAAATCATTTTTGTGTGCTTTGTATTCTATCTTTTCTTTTGCATGTCCTCTGGTTTCCATTTCCCATTGTGTCTAGAGGGGAAGAAGAAGTTAAACCTGTTTCTTCTTGTGGCTGAGTCACTACTGATCATTTACAAAAATGTTAGGATTTTATTTTAGGATTTGCCTAATACGAGTCCCAGGAATTGTGTAGATCAGGGTAACCATTGTGTTGTGACCCTGCTGAAAGCTCTGTTCCTGTTTCTCCATGCTGCTTCATTGACTGACTAAGGAATCTGATGAGCAGACTTCAAAACACCTCATTCATTCCCAGCCAGCCACTATGTGCAACTGTGTGCCCACAGGACATGATGAGCCAAGAGGGAATGGGACAAGTGAACTCAGCATGTCTGAACTTACAGACCACGGTAAGAATTCCATGTTAATTCTGATGTTAAAATGAAAATTCCTATCAAGAAAGAAAGATTTGTCCCTTGTAGGTAATGTGCAGTGGGGAAACTTTTAAAGTTTAAAAAGTGGTCAGATTTGTAAAGTTGTCAAAAAATGGTGAAGAGAGCAGGAAATCAATCTGGGTGAATGTATGTACAGCAGATGTGTAGCAAGGTTACATGGCAGGAGGTCTGTGTTCCCAAAGTTTGAGTGACCTGTGAGCAGAGTTAGAGGTGAATGTACTTCCTCCAAAGGAGATGCTGAATTAGAAGGAAATAGCTTAAACTTTCCACATGTGAAATGACTGGCATTAGAAAAGCATTTCCCAGCTTATCTCTCCAGTGAATAATGGAGTACAGGAATTCAAAGTGTTTGCGCCTTTGTTACACTTTGATGCCATTTTCTTTATCTCTGAGAATGAGAGAAGCAAATGGAAACTCTTTAAACTCTGCTTATCTATATTGTCCTCAAATACTTAGCTATTGTCTAAAGAATGTGAAGTACTATATAACATGTATTTCCTGTTATAGACAAAAAAATAGTCAAGCTTTTTGAGGAGGGTCAGACTGTGGAAATCTTGTGTTTAATGAGGAGAATATTTGTATGTTTTTCTTCTACAGTGTTCTGAAGTAGTGTCTTCCTCTTAAATATTTAAAATCATTGTGTGAACTCTCTTATGGTGAAAGTTTTTTAATCACGTTAGAATCTTGCAAATATGCATCAATATGCTTAAAATTAGGAAGACTACTTTTCTCTAATAGCACTGCCTTTTAGTGTTGGTTTATGTACATCTGTGAAAGTATAGGTCATTAAATTAAAGGCATCAGAATCAGTTTGCTTGTGGTGGAGGTGTTTTGGGGTTTTTTAATAGCAAATGGTGCTTCCTTTCTTTCAATGTACCCTCACTTGTGTCTATGTGGTTGGCTTGCTGTTTCACAGGATGAGAAGAGATGACCTGTGTAGGAGAGAACCCAGCTGCTAGAAATGCATCCTGGGGGGAGGTGGGGAAACGTGCAAAGGGAGGACAGAGAGAAAGCAGTAAATGTGGGTGAGAGATGGACCAGGAGAAGCATACAGAGATGCCTAAATAGAAGCAGAACACCATGCTTGGAAGTAAAGAAACGGATTTTTCTGCCTTTAGAGGTCATTAAGCTGTTAAACTATAATGACAGGAATGAGGTGCATTTATATCTGTGATGGAAAAGTTGGGTCAGTCCATTGTACAAAACTGAATGCATGTTTAATTGCTTGTGCCAGAGTCTCCGACGGAGGAGTGGTGGGTTGATGATGAAAAAGAGTTATGGATAGGCAAGAGAAATTACATGTATTCTCTTCTTTGCTTTGTGAATACCTTGTTATTCCTGAAGCTGATGTCAAAGCTGTTACTTACTCTATTCAGTATTCATGCTCTTTTTTTCTTTAAGCATTTCAGTGCAACCATGCATATCCTACATGTCTAATTATTAAGTTATTAATTGCACCTTTGTATTTGAAAATGTAGAAACAGTTCCAGCTATTGATTTTTCCAACAGAGTTTTGTTCTTGATCAATGGCTATACAATAATAAAAGAAAAAAACTAGAAGCAAGGCTATAAAATGGTTTTAGCAAGTTGTCTTACATGTTAATTAATCTTGCTGACCTTTACTATGTTAGCAGAAGAAGTTAACCTGTGAAAACCAGACTAACAAGGCTCCCTAGGTACAACTAATAACTAAAAGCTGTTTGGAAAGGAGAGAAAAGGCAGAAGCTACTTTTAAGTCATTTCAGGGCAGACCTAAATAATCCTCTGAAGCTGGTGAGGAACAGCTAGGGATAGTACCCCAGACCCAGCGGGTATGGAGGAAAGGTCAGAGTATCTGTGGCTCATAACCTGCAGTCTTTATAAAATTTGCAACATGAGCTGAAGAGAAGAGCAGGGTTTCGACTATTGAAAGCTATTAAAGGATTAAGGAAAGGAATAGAGAATAAAACACCTTGCACTCCTCTTTCAGTGAAAATTATAAAGCATTATGAATCAGAGTTGCATATCATTGTGGGAGGTGTCAAATACGAAGTTTAAGGTTTAGCTTTAGTAAGTAGTTTTGAACACTGTGGCATCCTGATTCAGGTTTAGTAGTGGTAGTTACATTTAACTGAATGTTGGGAAAAACAAGGCAGTGTAGTTAGATAAACAAAACCCACCATGACAGTTTGGGGTTTTGGATTTCACAGTGGACAAGTTTTAGCAATGACAAAAGCATCCAACTGCTATAGACTTCTCTGAGAAGTTTAAGCTTCTCTCCATGTTTGTTTTATGTAATCAGCAATGATATTCTGAACATTTTTTTATTCTAACTAGCAGCCCTGTGCACTTGAGAGACATTTAAAAGAATTCTTTGAAATCACCTATAGCTGACCAATTTGTTAGTCTTCAAGAACATTTATTTTCTGGAATATGAAAGATGTGAGTGGACCCTGTGGTTTTGATGTGGAGATGAACTCATTGTACTATTGAAAAGCTTCCTCAAGATTCTTTACAGCTGGTACAAGTTCTTGAGAATCTAAAGAAATTATCTGATTGTTATTCCTAAAGAGAAATGCTTCAGGCAATGTAAATACTGTTTTTTTAGCATTTTTAAGATGCACTGCCTTAATACCTAGCAGCTTAAGTACTTCCCTCCTCCTGTATATAAACCTGTATATAACACTTCTATATTGCTCATATGTTTTAATACTGGTCACTTTTAGCGTACCTGGACCTTCCATCCTTATTCTTTCCTTAAGATGCGTCCTGGCTGTTACCTCAGAATTTATAATAGATTATTTTGGTTTTAATGCTCTAAGTTTTGAACTCACAACTCTGTTCTTTGTGTTTCCTCATTTTCCATTATTCCACTTCTCAGGGTCATCTAGAGTTTGTTCTTATATTATCCTGGTTCTGAGGCTTTGTCTTCCCAGCTGGCATACTAGAACGAAGGATTCTTTTGCTTTGGCTGTTACTTTTCTTCACACTGCAGATCTTCAGAAAGATGGGCAGGTCAACATTACTAGCAATAGTGAAGTTTTAAAAATGTGCTTTAAATTTCTCTTTCTCTGAAACGATAATAAGTTTCTTAACAGTTTGGCATCTTCAGTGATATTATCTAAAGTAAACAAATATTCCCCTTATTGTCTTGTCTAAGAAAGAGCTAGAAAAAAAAATGCTTCTATAATTATTATCAGCCATATTCGGTAAATAACTGAAGTATGTTGTGTGTATCATTGGAACAGTAAATGTTCTCACTGTATTGTTTCAGCCAGTTAGACCACTAACATGTTCCTTGGAATACTAAACCTTTGTTAACAGAAGAAAAAGAAAAGTTTTTTTGCTCATTTGCCAGTCTTTTGTGTATTAGCTTTAACCTGCATTAAAGTTTTAGATTGGTTAATTGGAAGCAAAAATTATATTTTGATAATGAGATATTTATGGAAAGATATTTTATAGTTGTGTTTAATGTTCATTGAAAATTGTTGATATTTCCATCTTATGTGTCCAGGAGTTTATGTAATTTTCATCATACAGGTAATGTAGCACTGTGGTGGATGGAGCAGTTAAGAATATATTGTACTACTAGGAACAGTTTTGGTTTACTGTAGATATCTTTGTGTCTCTTCCACCTTCAGTTTCTTCAAGTACAAGCAAGAGACAAAAGAGCTGAAATAAGGTTTGTATAGTACACAGAAACACTGAGCCACTGTCAGTGTTAAATTCAAATATTTATGTGTTGAGCATATATATATATATATGTATATATTGGTACACTTCATTTGCTTTCTGGGAGCAGCATGGTGTGGAATACCTAATGATTAGAATTAGGAGTAGCTAATGATTAATAACTGAATTCCCTTTATATTTTGATTTGGATGTTTTATTTGCTGCTTCATTTCTCCAGTTAATTTTGTTGATTAATTATTTCTGAATGTTAAAAAGCATATTTTGCAAGTCATGGCAGTGACGCAGGAATGCAAAATGTGTTAGGATAGACTTGTTCCTGTATTTCCTGAGGGTTCTTGCTGAGGGTTACCTACAAAATAAATTATTCATCTTATCTTGTTATCATCAAAAAGAAAAGCCACCTAGCAATAAATTGCTTAACATCACACCCACACCCACATCCCCATCTCTTGACCTATTTTTTATAGAAGCTATCTCCATTGGGACTAGGACAGATATGCCAATGTACATTTTTCTGGAGATTAATGCATTTTTAGTGCATGTACTTATCTTTCAATAGTGGGTTTGTGAACATACTGGTGGCGCAAATTATATTGTAGTGCTGGCAACCAGAGGTCAGTTCATCTAATAGAAAAAAACCAACTAAGCTGTGAAAAAGAACTCTGCATATCTAACTGCTCTTTTCCATTAATGGTAATGACTGCAGCTGGAATAAAATCATTCATTTTATGAAACATAAGCAAAAATTATCAACAAGATAACAGGACCATCCATGACCTACACCCTAGTCTTGTTGTTATGAATGAATAAGGACAGTATCTTCCTCTGCCAGTTAGAACGAGGCAGTTCCAGCTGGGCAGGTTCATTACATGTTTAATGTTTAATGATGTGGCCTCCTTCTAAAAAGCAACTGGAACCATCACAAAAGTAATGCAGTACTTCCTAATACAGCATTATAGTTCATCTTCATCTACTAATTTACCTGATTGAGCTTGTAGAACACTTTTCTGATTCAAAAAGGATAACCAGAGAAGCAGATACCCCCTTTTCCAGAGAACTGCATTTTAGGATGCAGAAACTCACCTTTGCCCTAGATTTTCTACTGACTGACCACCTCAGCTTTTCTGTGTATGCTGCTACACAGTGGGTTAGGTCACAGTGGGTTAGGGCAGATCTCTCACTGCCAATTATTTGAGTGCAGGTAATTTCACCTTGGTTACAATGTCTTGGAATGAAGCCAGATTTTACAGCATAGTTCCTCCCAGTTCTTTGTAGAGCTTGATTCCTTTTGACTTGCCTAAGTTTGCAGAGCTATTGAATAATTAGGAAACAGTGCTTATGGGCACTTACTGTAAAGAATCCAAAGAAATCTGTATCAGATCATGCATTGTGTCCCACCTATGTGGGAAAGTAGTGTAGAATATCTGAAATTTCTTCGTTTACTAGACAGAAAATCCTCTAGGTAGAGGAGCTCAATCTTTGGAGCTGAAAATAGCATGAAGAGCAAGGCATAATCCTGTTATACAACAGTAATAGCTAAAGGTTCAGGATTTCTGATTCAATATCTACAGTACAGCTTGCCTTGAAATTGGCTACAAAGCCATAAGCTGTATCTAAAAGTGTTTCTAAATAGTTCAGTGCAATCACAGATGTAACAAAAACTACCATTTCCTTCCCATCATTGTTGATCCTTCCGGTTTGGATCAGTGTCTACAGTAGAAAGATAAACTGGGTACAAAGCTATCTGCACTACCAAAAGCCCAGACCTTTTACAGGAGCCATAAGGAGTGTTAAATTCAACAAGCCACACTCTGACAGGCATGAAAACTTAAAGCCATGCACTGGCATTCATGGCTGAAATTGCCACTTTATATTCATATCAATTTCACAGCTGATGAGACATGGTAAACAAGGGTGGAGAGGATTTATTTTTTTAAAAGATATTCAAGAAATTATATATGTATCTATATTTTTTAAGGGCTTGTCCTCATTGTACCACTTTGTTGCCTGGAATGAAAGAAAGCCAAAGCAAAACAACACTGGACGTAAGTGGCACTAATAAGATATTATATCCTGCATTTTTGGATTGCCAGCTTCCCTTGGGCCTTCCCTTGTGTTCACATCCATTTTTATATGAGTCCCAGCTCTGCATAAACTGCCACTGCTGTTAATAGACATAGTTGTGTGTGGGAAGGGGTCAAGTTAAAAGAGGAGAATAGCTTCAGTTAAATGCGTGTGGTATTTAGATTCTTTGTACAGAAAAATAATGTAACAAATTAAAGCCATATGAATAAAGGGACATATTATATAATCTCTCTGATCTGTATTATATTGCTTTTTATTTCTGTATACTGCAAAGATTATAACTTGTTAAATTCCTTTCCTTGATATCTTTCAATACATTACACCTGGCAAACCTCTGATTTCATTACAGTTTCAAAATAGCTAAGTATGTTACAGTAATTGTGTACATTATTCCTCTGTCTTCATGGCTAATTTTAAGTTATGGATATATTGCTTTGACTTTCAAGTGGGCAAAGTTCAGTTGGCCCTCAAATAGGAAATGTTCACTCATTAAAAAATACTCTGCTTTTTTTCTAGCCTCTTATTTTTACAAGCTTTGTTGAAGGATTTTCAAGGTAGTTTTTTAAATCTTGGAAGGTTAAAAACCTATAATATTTCTGAGCAGATCTTTAAGCACCTATGCACACACCCTTTTGTTTTGGTGCTTGTAAAATGGTACTTATTCATACTGATGGGTAGCTGAGCAACACTCCAAAAGATGACCATACAAGTGATCACACTGCTCAAAGGCTTTAAGGAAAATCAAGTCTTGTTTTGTTTTTCAGTCTGGCAAGAAAAAATAAAGCAGAATAGTACTTAAAATAGGTGGAATCAAGCACCTTTCTGCATTATTCTTGTTACATTATCCTTTGTAACAGGAAATCTTGTCTCAATTAAGAAGGCAGCATTGCTGTGAGTTCTGCTGTAGTTACCCGTTGGTCTCCTCTTGCTTGTGGTTACTGTGCTTCCAGGATCATAAGGCATATTCCCTAACTTGCTGCAATGATAGCGTGGGATGCTTGTGGAAAGAAACTCACTGGTTTAGTTCTGGCATTTGTAGTTACCAGTCCTACACTTGTCCTTGGAACATGGGGTGACAAAACTCCTGAGACTCTCACAGGATCTGAGGGCGTAGCGTGCTCCTCCGACCTCCTCGTCTGTCTCTTGTTTTCATTGCTCGGTTTCACACTGAGCCCAACTTGTTCCAGATTCAATTAAAGGAATACTGAATCTGATTTATTCTAGCGAAGGCAAGATATAATGAGGTTTGCAAGTTTTAGCCAGAAAGTGGAAAATTAAAAAATTTTTTTTTAAAGCATTGACTAAAGCATTATTGTTCTTGTTTAAGGAATTCTCCCCTAGGTGTATTGCCTTTGGAGAGCAGGAGTTAAACTCTAGCCATAAGCTCCTCAGGAAACCTTTTCCAAATCTGTCTACTCTTCAACATACCTAGCTACTAAAATCTTTTCATAGTTTCACAAAAATTCATAACTTACTTCTTACAAGAAGTCTTGCTCTTGCAGATTCACAGAGGGAAGCTTGCAGAAAGAAGTCTTTACACAGCAGTTATACAAAAAAAACCCAAACACTTTCAAAGTGTGAGTAGAGTTACTTTATAGCTCCTACTTTTTCCTAATCTATTTTTCATACTGGTTTATTTTGGCATTGATAAAGAGAGTCTACTTCAAAATTCACCTTGGTCAATGACTGCAATTAAAATGATTCTGGCCAAGTCTTTTTAAAAATGGCACAGGAATTTCCTTCACTCCTTCCAAAGCATTACGTTAAAAAACATTTATGAAACACTGTGAATTTAGGAAACAATTGGAAGCAAATGCACTGAGACTGTATAAGTCAAAAAAATACTGTATACTGGATTCTATAGCAGATACTTTCAGATAATATCAGTGTTTTAAATCTTCCTTAGAAAGATGCTAGTTTTTATTCCAAGTTGTCATATCTACCGACCAACCTAGCTTCACACTGCACATTAGACATGAGGTTAAACTGATGTAAATAAAGATGTACCAGGCTTTTTCTTGCAAACAAAGCATGTTGAAAAACATTTTATGAGAACTCCTAGTCCAGCCACAGTTGCAGTTTTACAGTTTACTTATCAAACTAGAGAGCATTTCTGGGAAGCTGAGGCAAATTATATGGTGATGCAAGAAGCTGGAGCCAATTCCAAATGAGGCAGAATTTGCTCAGAAAGAAGCTGTAAATGCTGAATTAGTTTGTAGATTCTACCAGTTTACCTTTCAGTGATTGTGACTGTCAGACAGCTAGGTGGAGGGAATGAGAAGGTGACAGCAATGAAGATCTTGGTTGAATTCTCCTGCTATATTTTCTGCTTCACAGAGCAAAGTGTGCCCCTGTGATCTTGTAAATGTGTGCTTTCGAAGTGAATTTCATCTAGGTCTTTAAGGGCTCAATAGCTTTTTGCTTGGTTACAATCATTTGCCTGTTTTTCTTACTTCTTCAGCATATAACTTATATTATTGCTTATATCCAAATTAAATGCATTTTGCATCTTTACTACATCCAGACTCTCATGTGCACAACTGCTTACACCAAGTTTGGATATGAGCCATTCCCATTTGTTTTCTTTTCTTTCTGTAACTTCTGGTTGTGAAAATGCCCCAAATTTAAGTCTTAAAAATGGCATTCTTGAACCAAATCTCAGGGAGAAGGAGGGACAGATTTTATGTCACCATGTGGACTTTTTCCTTCCCAACACTGTTGTCAGACTGAAAGGGAAAGTGTCAAGAGGTCAGTATCTGCCTGATTCAGGAGGAAATCTGAGTTTTTATTGGAAAGTATACTTTGACTGATAAAAAAAGTTTTAAAATAACACAGGGAGTAAGGTAGATTTAAGCTGATGTCATTAGGTCACTTTTCCTTCAATTTACGTCTCTTGATTTGTTCCTGCTGGAAGCAGTGCAAATAGTAGAGCAACTTTTACATTAGTAAGGACTCTTTAGGCATAAATGGAATGGCTTCCAAAATTCACTAAGTGCTCCCTGTTATGGATTATATCACTATGCTGTTCTTTCTCTTCATTCAGCCATCACTACTAAAACGATTTCTGAATGTTTGGAAGATTTTTAGGTTTGCTGAACTTTGAACCATGTTTGAAAGGCAGCATTGCTTCATCTTCATTGTCATTGCCTACCAGAGTCCCATTTCTGTAGACATGACAAGTAGGAAATCAGAAGAAAAAAACAACAAATTATTCAGAAAACTAGGGAAAAATGTGATTAAAATTTTCCTTCTTGCTATTCGTTTTTGTTAACCACTTCTTTTAAGAACTTCTTTTTTCCTCTTATGCTTTCTCTGTATTGATAAAATAGCAGGAGAGGGAAAGTTTAGGGAAGAAAAAAAAGTCTGTATCCTGAAAATAAAACGTTCCTCTTGGAAATTCCATTTTGGTTAGAAAAAGGTAATTTTTCCTTGGATAAATACTTTGAAACTTGATGCTTTCTTTCTAACATCAAGCAGTAGATGATACCCCTAAGGCCGTTCTGATTTACATCCTCTGTCTCTCTTTTTCTAGCCATTTCACAATAGGTAGTTCTTCACTCAGTGACACCCATAAAATAATTGAAGCTTTTTACTTTCTTGAAATGCAAAGAGGAGAATTATGACGTATTAATGTTTAAATTTGGTTATATTTCTAGTTCTCATTTAGGAGAACTCACTTTATGTCTAAGCTGCACATGGCCATGTCAGAAGATGATTCATTTAACAACTTCATAGTCCTTTTGTGCTTATCCAGAAGGATTGTACAGAACTTTCATGGGCACAAAAGTCCTGTACATCCCCTAGTTAATTTCTTAAATGTATGTTCTGAGGATCTATTTCAGCCTAGTTTAGAAGAGATGGACAAAAGATTCCACTGTCTTTCTGAACAATGAACTTCAGAGCTTGAAAATGCATATATTATCGATACCTGACCAAAGGATGGTGATTCTCTTTGAAATTTTTAAAGTTGAGGGGTTTTGTCTTGCACAGGGAAGAAAAAAAACAAACCCCCAAGCCAATCTGAGTGAGCTTAGATTATAATAAAGAAGTTATTTTATTTTTTTCTAATCATATGAGTATTGTCTTGAGCTGCAGAGGGGCACAAAGTCCTTGATATCCTTTGTGATAGAATTTCCCATTCAGGATGATGTAGCTCAGGGAAACATATCCCTGTGTTTCAAACTTCTCTCCTACTGACTGTGCTTCAGCTCATTATGTTTTCTTCCTTGAAGGCAGAAATCCCTTTCTGTTTTGTCCCTCTGTGATAACTGATGCACAGCTCTGAAGAGAGCTGCCCAGCCCTGTGCACCAGCTCCTCTTGCCGGCTCCTAAGTTTCTGCTAGCTTGTTTAGTGTGTATGTTAAATATGTGCACACACATAAATAGATCTGGGGTGATTCTGAAGTGCCTGTGAGGAATCACATAGGCACAGTTTTATAAAATAGTTTAGGTTGGAAGGAACCTCTGACAGCCTAGTCCAATCCCCTGCTCAAAGCTGTTCTTTTCAGATCAGGTTATTCAGGGGTGTCTGATCAAGTTTTGAACACCTCCAAGGGTTGATGGAGCTCTTGCAGCTTCTTTAAGCCCTCTTTCAGTATTTGGTCACATCTTTTTCTTTTTTCTTCGTGATGTCAAATTGGAATTTAGGATGTTCCAGATGATGTTTGTTGTCCCTTGTCCTATCACCAAGAGATTAGGCTCCATCTTCCTTTTATCTTCTGATCAGGTAGTCATAGACAGCAGCAAGGTTTCCCCTTTACCTTCCCTTCTGAGGGCTGAAGGGAGCCCACTCTCACAGCCCCCTCTTGCACCCAGGTGCTCCAGCACCGTGCCCAGCCTGGGTGCCACTGTGGCATCTGCTCCAGAAAGTAACACCTGCTCATGTGGGATCAAGCTGGTATTTGCTGATGCTTTTCCACAGAAAGGAACGGATCAGGGGCACCTTTGTGTTACTGACGGGGTCCTGCCAGTGGGCTGTCCTGACTGATTTGCTCCGCGCTTTCCTGAGTGTGGTACTGTGCAGACCAAGGAGTGTAACAACATGAAGCTGTAGCAATTTTTCCCTTAAGGTAGGAATGTAACAGCTGAGAAAATCTGCCTTTTTCCAGAGATACAATGAAGCCTTTGGATCAAAAAAGTGCAATAGTCCTTAAGAGTCAAGTGTGACTCTATTACTGTGAATACAAACGGTAAAAATTTGCATACATTACACCATTCTGTTTTCTTTTTTTCTTTTACTCCCTTTTTTAGTTTTTTGGTTTTTTTTTTTTTTTTAATAAAAGTGGCCTTACTTATTGTCTTCTGCATGCTCTGGATTGTGGGAATACTACATCAATGCAACAATGACAAGTATGACTTTGAGGCACAAGAAAATTAAAGATATTTATCAAAGTATTTTCATCTTTTTGGCGAAAACTGTTGTTGCTGAGTTACCATGCTACCTGAAACAAGCTCTTGGTGGATTTAAGCAAAATATTACAAATATCACATTCCTCTGTTTTCTGTTTATCTTGTCTTCTGGGGAAATAACCATGCTTTTATGACTTTTTTAGATAATGGATTTTTACCCTTCATTCCACTATTAGCATCATATTACTATATAGAAAGAGATCTAAAGAGGAATGTTTTTATTCAAAGTTTGTTTTCTTTTGAATATCTCAGAGCAAGTATCAGGTGTCTCAATGCTATGTGTAAACCATGTTGCAGTACCAAAGCAATAGCCGAGTTTGTTTTGAATTCAGTGCTTTGTAAGCAAATAAAAGGTATTGTGACTGGCCTTGGGGCAATATGCACAGCTGGATAAAGCACAATGTGTTTTCAGAGGCCAGCTGACAGATAGGGGGGTGTGAGGGGGCAGAAGCAGCTGTACAGACCCTTCCTTGTGCTCCCTATGGAGAATATAAGTATGCTGTATCAGAGATGTTCAGTTGGATGCCAGTCCAGCTGTCAAAGCAGAGGCAGGGCCACCTGGGTTCTGCAGCAGGAGTTTTGTTTCCTCTTTCAACACAATAGACTTGGCATTGCCCTCACTAGCACCACTTTACCCGAGTACCTCTCAGGCACAAATAGGCTTAATATCTATTTTATTTGTCAGAACAGAGGACAGGGTCGAGGTCCTGTCACTAAAACCCATGCTAGGCTTTGCAGTGGTCAAACAGAGGTCAAACAGCCTAGTCCAAAGACCAACATTTTTATTAAAAATACTTCTCTGAAAGCACAAACCAAAGAATTCTCTTCTGTGCTACATTACTAAGTGTGCAATGTTCAGGAATGGGGGCAGTAAATAGCCTTTTGTCACCTGGCTTGTGGAAATTGGAGGTATATATGAAATCATATGGAATCGTGGGGAAACTCAGGTAGCAAATATTGTACAAGATGGACTGCAGACATGGGAATGGAAGCTTATGGGGCCTGAGCTCCCCTGACAGTGCCTGTCCTGAGCTGAAAATACCAACTCACCCAAGCTATCTGCACTTGGACTTTACTAGGCCAGCACAGGTACAGCTTGCCAGGTTGATTTGTGGCATCTGCTGTGCCAAATTCACCTTATCTAGCCTTGAAATTCATCTGATCCTGGGTCTCAGCTCAATAAGCTGTTCTGTGCTCAGATAATTCTGCAGAGAACCAGAGATGTCTTGTGCATCTGTAATTCATGGAGTACTGGGAGCCCGCTCTACTTTGGTAGGACTCAAGGAATTGTTATATGGAAGCAGTTTAAATAAATGTGTAGATGCTTTGAAGACTCCTTCTTTAAAGATGCTGGTCATAAAACCAAAATATTTTAAGAACTTTTATAAGGTAAATGCCAAGTTCCCCTGCACTGGACATGCTGTCTTCTTGGAATTGGTTTCTGAATTGGGGCCAGTAAACTTATAAACCCTGGAACATCTCTAGCATCTGAACTAGCATTTCAAATTTTATTACTAAGCTCGGATTAACTGGCTATCTATGAACAGCTGTCAAACCAATTTCACAAATGGTGAAGTGAATCATTCCAACAAGGATGCAAAAGCTGGCATGGAAGTGGGATCCAGCAACGTTCAGGGGCATCACCAGTTTTGCATGGTCATGGGCTGCAAACAACGTATTGAGCTTGCAGTAGCCAGAGCAGACATTTTAAAGTTACAGTTACGAGTAAAAATATGATTTTGATGCCTTGTTTGGTTGGAAAGAGGAGGCTTGCATTTTTTAGTACAGCAATAAACAAATGCAGAATGTGGGAGGAGAAGATGACTCAGAAAACACCAGCATAGTCTGGTGTTTGTGTTACAACATAATAAATGGCTGTTTTGTATGTATTCGAATGCACATAGACAGAATGCAGATGAACCTAATAAAATTATCCTAATCACTGGGATGACAGCCTCTCTGCAAGAAAGAAAAATTGATCACCTCACATGGAAAAGGAGATGTATCTTAATTTTGTAGGGTTCTTTCCATGTAGAAAGAATGATATTTAAGATTCCTTTTTTAATGAAGTGCTGGACTTTTCTGGCACTTTGCAGAACTCAAGCAATTAAATAAATGCTTTCTTTGTGATAAAATGTTTTTGGGTTGGGGATGTTCTCCTGTAAACTCACATATTGATTAGTTGTTTGTTTACTTGTTTGTTTGTTTTTTCAAACTAAGAAAGGTGAAAAATAGAAACAGGAAGGGTTAGGATTAGAGATTGTGACAGTGGAGCATGGGGCTTTTATGCAGCTTCCATTAATATCTTGAAACAGAAACACGAGTGAAAATGTGTCAGGATTTTGGAGCTAGATTGGGTTTATAAAGAAAGGAAGTATTTTTGAAATTACTTTGGAGACAATAGATAGTAGACCTTATATCTCAGCAGGAGATCTTAACCATCTAATTCTGCAGATAGCTACAGCTTCACTTTTTTCTGAGTTCTCTTTCTTTCACCTTAAAGATGAGAATTATTGCTCCTGCCCAAACTCAAATGGCTTTTAATGCATTTCAATTGTGTTCCCCTGTTCGAATCCTTTTGGGTTTTTATCCATGTGAAACAATTAAAAAATCTATTAATAATTTTTATGTCATATTGTTTGAATTTAATTTCTTTCAATGCAGTAAAATTTCAGATAGTTCTTATTTCTCTAAAGGGGCAGACTTAATTGAGGAGAGGGTGGAAATTAGCATTAGCTAAAGTTATGACAATGATGATTTATGACAGCTGAACATTAAATATTTTTTGTCTTCAACTAACATTTCTTGTAATAATATCTCCCTGAAGAAGATGCAATCAGCCTTCAAGCTGTTTCACTAATTCTTTCGTACAGAATTTGGGATGCTAAAGGATTTCACCCAGTGCAGAGTGGCTGGAGTGTCTTTCAAGCTGTGATGAATGGGTTGGGTTGTAATACCAATTATTTTACTTCATTGGCTCATTGGCTATATTAATATTGCACTCACTGCTATTGCTAAAACTTGTGATAGTAATAAATTGAGAGCGCATGACACTAAAGTATGCACAGCTTGACTTTATACCAGTTTCTTTTATTTTATTATAGCTTTGCTTCAACGAATTTTGGAAAAATGTATGGATTTAATTTCTTGTATCTTTTAAACATGTACCTGATATATATAAATGGTCATGTAGATATTATATGTGTACCTGATATATATTATTTTCCAATTATTTTAGCAGTTATATTCATCACAGCTTATGTATGTTAGAGAAAACAAAACTGAGTTATAATTTTAGCTCACAAAAGCTGGATTCAATTAAATACTGGCCCTGCTTTGACTACATGATCCCTTAAGGTCATTTCCAGCCTGATTTATTTTACAGTCTAGAGATTTCAGTGCAATATCAATATCGATCCTTTAAGTTCATTAATTCACATATGATGAGGATTTGCCCTTTGCTAGAGACAGCTTTAACACAGCTTATCATATCATTAAAGACAAACATTTTAATCTGAGAACCTGTTCTTTGCTTTTAATTACAGAATGCATTGCTATTGACACAACATTGGTGCTATGAAGTTCATTTATATAATTTCAGATCATACTTTTTTCTCTATATATGCTATAAACTCATAATTGCCTTTAGAGATCCCTGAAGACCCAGAAATTGCTGAAGAATATTACAAAGATGAGTTTGAATCCTGTTCAGAAGACAGTGAAGAGGAGGAAGATGCAGAATTGTCATGGACGGTGTCTAAGACAAATCACCAGGTATATGTGACCTTTGAGAACACAGTATACACTTGATGCTCATTTTCCATGAGAAAACTGAGTTTCTTCCCAGAATCTGTCCCACTGACATTGCTGAATTTTTTTTTTTTGTTAGGAGTACATATATCAATAGCATGAATTAATTATATGTGTATTATAAGATATTGATGAGAGAGATTTTTGCATTCCTTAGAGAATTAAAGATAACACTCCCATGAATGCCTTAAGGTAGATCATTGTCAGAAAACATCCTTGTGACTCTAAAACACCCAGAGTGGGATCCTCTCAAATGCTAGCTACGATTTAAATTCAATTAAAGCTGAAGGTATACTTCAAGCATAAGATCTAAGTTCCAGCTTTAATTCCCAGGTAAAGATAGACACCTCTAGTTCCTGCCTATATTAGACATATTTTCTAGGACAGTGTGATTAACTATGAGCCTAAACAGCTGCAAGACTTATCAGCAAATCTGTAGACTTTCTCAAGTCACAGAAAGTGTCAGTGCAGAGAAAACTTACTGTTGAAAGGCTTAAAGTGGCTTTATCACTTGA
Source organism: Drymodes brunneopygia (assembly GCA_013400955.1). Lineage (NCBI taxonomy): Eukaryota > Metazoa > Chordata > Aves > Passeriformes > Petroicidae > Drymodes > Drymodes brunneopygia. The sequence goes on along the minus strand of VZTZ01015541.1, from coordinate 274,048 downwards.
GGCTGCCACAAGAAAGCCAGGGATTGCAGTGTGAAGGTTGAAGATTATTGGGAAAGGCACCTAATTTAGATCTGATCAGAATGAGATGAGATGAATTTTGTCTCCAGTGATCAAGTCTCAGTGAAATCAATAAACTTAAGTGCCTGAGTCAGTTCTGAAAATGGATCTTCCTAAGGCACTCAGGATCTATTAATTTCTCCCATGGGTCACCAGCTTCAAACATGGCCTACAGTGCCTCTGAATGGTGCTATCTGGTTCTGCCTAGGAACATCTGCTTTCTTCTGTGATCATGTGCAAAGTTTGCAGAACAGGATGTGATGTCTTCTGCAATTCAGGGAACTGGGCAAGTAGAATAATACCCTTCACTAAATTATAAATAACTTGTGGTTTTTGAAAAATTTGAGCTAATGGCTTCCTAGAGATTTAGTTTTTAAGGCAAAAATAAAGTGTGAGAATTCAGAACTCTACTTCTACCACATTAGCAGGGGATCCTTAAATTGTCCCACAAGTAAAACTTGAAGTTTACTCAGAAATAGCTTCATTCAATTTAGTCATGTCCTCCCAACTTTCAAATTAAATACACAGGATGCCTTAAATTTAGAGAAGTTTGTGCAGTAGTGGTCTAAAGAAAGTATTAGTCAATTGTAAAACAGTGGAATGTCGTAGACAATACTTTTTTTTGGTTTGCTCAATTTATGCTTACCCACAACACATAGATATGCAAAGAAACCATTACCCAGAAAGTCTACCACAAGATACTCTTGAAAATTAAGTTACTGCTCATTTTCATCAGACTGTGAGACAATTTTTCTTTTTTAGAATGCCTTTTAAAATTTTCATTCAGCTTTCATTGATGGCATCATTAAGTGTCAATCAGTAGTGTTTTTGAACAGGCAGACTGCTGCTTAGAATTAATGAAGGGCAGAAGACAGAAATAGATTTCTCAGCAATGCAGAATAAATTAGGTGGTGGCATTCGGATGTGAGCAGCCACAGTCCTTCATGTTGCATGGGCTAAAAATTCTGTGATGGCAAGAACCAGCGTGGTGGGCTGGAAGAACCACCCCACTGGCACACTGTTGTCCAGTCCCCATGGCCCTGTGGCTTTGCTTTACCTGCACACAGAGCATTGACCCTCTGTGAACTGGCCAGCACAGACTGACTGGAATGCACCCCCATGACCATTTGACCATTTTTGGCACTTCCTCTGTGAAAGAAGATAATTATCTGTGCTTTTCTCATGTTGACCCCAGCACCTTAAGATATTCAATAAGTGTGTTTCTGGGTATTGACACGGTTACCTTTTCTATTTCTTGGGAAGTGAAAATAGGCAATTTTTGCTTTCTCAAGTGAAAAATTCTGCAGTAAGTCCAAGGTCAAAGCACACTGAACATAGCTGTGCAAATCTGAACACCTATATCTGAACTCAACAAACAGAAAGGCAGTACTGTGAGGGGAACTAAGCAAGCATTTATTAAGGAGTAAACATCTGATGCAGGTTGGATGGAATATGCAGAGAGGTCCCTCTTTGATGATTATAAAGGCATTTACAGTTATTCGCATGCATACAACATCTTCCTTTGGATGTCAATAGTTATGTGAGATGAATCCCACTCAGAGGTAGGTGGGATCATGCTCAGTATTAATAATAAGCTTCAAATCCTACCAGAATAGCAAAAAGTTTGCTTCTGCAGTCATTTACTTAATTCCAAAACTCCTACTTCTATTTCTATGATGGGATTCATACTCTTAAACCCTTCCTTCAAAGATACCTTAAACTAAGCTTTTGGAGGTGTGTGCTAAAAAAGAAGTCATTCCACTGCAAAACAGTAAGGGCTTGTAAGCTAATTTCTGAAAATCTCTCAAATTTCCAATCCCAATAGTGCTTTACTAGTTACTTCTGTGCCAAGAGTGCAGAAATGCTGCATCTGGTGGTGCTCTCTAGTGACCCCTTATTTCAAACAAGGATTAAAAAAATTCCCAATGTTCATGCAGTAGCATGGGGTCAGAAAAGTCATCTTACTGAACAGCATATTAAGGTGCAAGATGTAGGAAGGGATAATGAACTGTTTATTCAAGCTATATTAGGCTCCCACAGATGTCAAGACAGTCTGAGGAGTAGTGGCCTCATGTGGGATGTAAGACCACTTAGGAAGGTAGAGTTAGGCACCGAAACACTGTAATTTTAAAGGTTTAGGGTAGGAGCTGAGGCAGCTTTCTTTCTCATGTTGATACCTTTCAGTATAGCCTGTCTGATTTCAGATGCATTTTCCGACACTGGAGTTTAGTGTCCTTTGTTCCTTTCTTTTGGAGCAGAAACGCACAATGACAGATTTCAAGCAGTAATTTGCCAATTACTTTTCCAGACCTCCACCTCTTCAAGCCAGGGGCTCTTTTCCACATGTTTCTTCCCCCTAGGAGAACCAGTTTCTAATTAGGGGGAAATCATGAAAAAGAATGACAAACTGTTTTTAAAAACATTTTAATGTGTGATGCTTAACAAAGGTTTCATCTTGGAAAGTTGGTGTGTAATGAAGCTTCCATTGGCTTTGATTTAGGTGAGATGCTGGTGGATGCTCTCTACTGCAGTTCATCACCATGCTGTTAGTGGTTTTTCTCAGTGACCAAAATAACAAATTCACCCTCTTCATTATGACAAAATCTACTGCTGTGATGCAAATTCCAAGTTGCTTCTGAAATTGTCAGACCAGACAATCAGCTGACATAAATTATCATAGCTCCATCAGCTCTGAGTGGTCTGTGTGCTGTGACCCCAAAGATGCTCCACTGGATTCCTAACACATGCCTTGGCATGGCTTGTGGCTGTTAGAAATGGGGTTGTTTGTTCTGAATCTGAAATGTGCAAGCACTCACCCACACTGGCCCTAATGCAAGGGAGTGTCTCTCTTCTGGACATCTGTCAGACTCCCTGGTCCATTCTGTAGAGCTTTGCTTTCTCTGAAAAAAAAAAAAAGAGAAAAATTAAAGAAATATATTAAATGAAACAGCAAAATCCTCTTCCAGTGCTAAACCCAAGTGAGGAAAAGACAGGAGTGATGAAAGGGGTGAAAATATATCTTTTGCCTTACAGCAGAGTGAGAAGAAATCAGCTTTGTTGTTGTAATTGGAGTAAATATGATATCCTGTTGTGAGAAGTCAAAGGTTTGGGAATTTTAGCACATTAAAAAAAAAAAAAGGTTTTATTAAAGCAATAGTGTTGTATATGGTTATTTGCTATGCTTTTGTCTGTCTGTAGATTCATGGTTAACTGTTAGTGATAATGAAAATAAAAATAATTACAAAGTAATATCAGCAGAAAATCACTATAAGGTTTTAGTTTTGAATGAAAAAGATTTAATAACTTTTTAATGAAGTCCTAATGGTTCTTTTTTTAGAAGTACAGAAAAACCATATCTGTAATACTAAGTCTGTCTTAATTCAATATTCAATATGTACTGTGTATATTAGTGTAATGAATGCATTCTCTAGCATTTCCTGGCTGCAGATTGGAAATCCTTGTGCTGACTTGATCCAATCAGGACCCCACAGGTTGCTCCAAAAGGGCAAAGAGGCTCCTTCAAACCTATGAGCTTGTGGGTTACCTGTTGAAATAGCCAGCCAAGAAGCTGATCCCCACCTTGCAAACCTCAGCTAAAGAAGCAGAGCCTGTTTCAGATATAAGCCCATTAAACAGCTTGGGGTGTAGAAGTGGAGGTCAATATTGTTTCTTTTTTTCCCACTGTTTTAAAGGCATAGAGTGCTGAATATATATTTTTAATACATATTTTTGACTGATTTTTTTGGCAAGGTCAAGTTTTTAACTGTCTGTTTTAAATAGTCAAGAAATGCTCTGTTGTCAAATGTGACATGGCAGCAACTTCTACACACTCAGAGTCCAAGTTTCTCTTGGACTTTCATAAAATTTTGATGTACTTCCTGGGCAACAATCATTGCGTAATGGCCAGAACTTTAAATTTCATCTGTGTACACAAACAGCATTTCATATGAAAAATATCATGGCAAAACTGTTAGCCATCTGTTTGGTAACAGAACACTTGAAATATAAAAATGTTAAAATCTCTTCTTAATTAAATTTTTTTCTATTAATTGTTGTTACTAGACATGTAAGTCGACGCAATTACATGGAAGACAGTTATTAATTTGCTGTGGGCAGCTACCATAAGCATAAAAATATTTGGCATAGATAAAAAGTATAAACTTGCCTTTTTTAATGTAATACTTTTTTAGATATTCCAGGACTAATGGATAAAAAAAGGCTGATATATTTTCAGAGACTGCACACCACCTTACACAGTAAATGTATATCCTTTAAACACCACTCACAGTTGTTCTGCACACTTGTGTTCTACAGGGAATATGACTTAAATAATTTTTTGGTTATGCCATAATTCCAAAGCCGGATGTTTTAGGAGAAGGAAACATAGGAAATGTCCTGGGAAATGTAACTTCTTTGTAGTTTGGTCTTGACACTTACTCGTGTGATATCCTCTATGTTTGTGGGATTGTAGCTCTGGAACACAGTGTTTGTATTTAAGTTTGTGCTCACAATAATGCTACTCCTATTTCATTTATTCACAGGACAGTGATATGGAGGCAATGGTTGAGTATTTGGAGGGTGTCCTGAATAGCAGCTCATTGGGTAAGATGATTTATCTTCCTTAGATAGCAGCAGTTATTAGCAGTCTGTGTGCATCACTGTCCAACTATTCCCATTTTGCAACAAAATAACTCAAAAAATGTGATCCTCTTGAAAATTACTTCTTTAATCTACTGCAGAGAAGTATAAATATGCCAAAAGAAAAGGCATAAGCAGTTAAGTGCTTTTGTTGAAAATAATAAAGCCATATAGCATGATAGTCAGAAGCATAGAAGGTGGTAACAAAAATGTTTAAAACTTGGCTACTGTAATTTTTTCTCCAGAGGAAAATATTTGAGGATATGTAAGCTATTCTATAGTTTTTAATGCTGGTAACAATAAGAGAAAATGAGTTAAAATATTTAATTTTTTAAAATTTATTATCAAAGTTTGGATAATACTTAATTGGTGTTACAGTATCTTATTAAAGGTAGAAATTTAAGTTTGTCATTTAATCCTAACATCTCTGGCAAAATATTGTCTATAGATTTAGAGTTTGGAATTCTTGTGGTCTACTTAAAAGCTAAAAAGAAAATTTATATGAGAGAAGGCTATTTATTGTGGCTGCCACAGTCACTGTCCTCGGAGGTCACTGGATGGGACTGTGCCAGCAGCAGCTTCTGTGGGAGCTGCATGAAAGGCCAGCTGAGTTCCCAAAGGCTCCCATGGGAACTGCAGCCTCATTTAGCTGCTTCATTTGCACTCATTCAGTCGGGATAAACCTGACTCGGTGTTACCTAAAAAGAGAACATAGGAGAATCCTAGGAAATCCTCCTTCCTTCCAGAGATTCTTCCAGTGCTGAGCTCTGTTTCACCCCTGCTTGTGAGCGTGGACAGATGGGAAGAGAGGGCCAAAGAAGAAGGATGAAAGGAAGTAATCAAAGCTGTGGCCATCATAGTGTTGTAGCCACTGGGAACCTTCTGGGTCCCATGTCAGGGAGACCCTCAGGACTGAAGGAAGGAACATTTACATCCACTTTCACACTTACAAAGACACCCCTGTCTCCAAATTCTGCACTCATTTATGCATTTGAATCATCGCTTTCTGCAATGGGTTTGCAGAAGTTGAAATAATGACAAAACTTTGCTCTGTGCTTCAATGTTTTGTTATTTTAATTAAAGAGAGGAATTGCCTTGAAGGCTGCTGAGAACAAACAAGAATATTAGCCAAAGACAAACAGTGGTGTTTTAAAAACAATCTTAGTATTAGAAACTTCCTTATCTTAATATTTTTCATTCAGTATTAAGAACAAGAAGATGCCTTTTAAAATTGTAATATTAAAGAATTAAATTGTACTTTTACCACTAAAACAATCTCCAGTCTGTGTTGAAACTTAGAGCCTTTCTCCAAGCTAAGTTAGTAATCAGATATGATTTGCTCCAAAGAAATATATGTGATGATAGTAAGAGACAAATCTCCAGGTTTCCTTTTATTTTTGTATGCCCAGTGTCACTGAGAAAGTTTAAACTTTCATTATTTTAAGTTCTTCCAAAATCAAGCTATAAACCTGCAGTTGGGGTAATTTTTATGTGTTTGCTAATGTTCATTTATACCTTGCATATTCTTCACTGGGCTCCAAATTCACATTCCATCAAGATTTTCTGTATATGGTGCATTTTACCTTTTACATTTAGATACTTGCTGTCTTTTTCACCCTAAACATAGTTATGTCCCCTTCCAGGTCTGCATTTCTTTAACTGACCATTAGCACATTGGTTATAGACATGGGGTTGCCAATGCTAGCCAAGGCCTCCCTTCTTGTCATCCCATGCCTGTAGTCCTTTACACCTCATCCTCTGTTCCCACTTTTCAAGGTATCTGCTGTGGTACCAGGCCTGTATTTCTCTACATTAACTGAATTAAGCTAGTTATAAATATGTCTTTCTGTACAGAATACTACTATACATCTAAAAATGCAGGTTATATGTTACAAGAATAAGTGGAAATAAAACAGCCCACAATGTAGTAATTAGAAGAATTGCTGCTATAACTAAAGCAAAGAAATCAAAATTTCTGTCAGGACAAGACAAGATTAGACTCAGTTCCAGGGGTGTGGCCTGGTGCAAGAAGTGGCATCGCCATATTACTGGACTACAGATTTACAACATAATTATAATGGCTACTCCTGAAAGCAATATGGATTTCATGGCAATAATAGGGCAATTGAAGCAGGAATCTGGTCAGGATAGAATTTCCTGTAGCATCTTTCATTGTTAAAGTATTAAAAAAAAATTATAAGTAATTTCAAGCGGTTGTTAGAGAACAACCAAGAAGAAAAAAACTAGAACTTTTTCTTTGTGTCAGCAAAGGCTGTGATAAAAAGGATGCAATAAATATACATTGTTTTCCAACAGGTGGAATTTGTTTAGTATAAATGTCAGTGTTTATAAAAGGACTTAGGAGGTAATTGAGTTTTCTCCTCAGGAGGTCCCAGAGTCACTTCAAATAACAGAGCTTTAGTGTAGTAGTCAGTTGCTTTTGTGTTGGCTATACAGGTCCATGTGGAATGCATTTGAAATAAGTTAGGCCATGCTGATAAAAGTTGAAAAACTGGGAAGATTCCAGAAAAGAATTGCAAAAGAAAAGGGAGTTAGAAAAACTCATTTTACAATTGACTAAATTTTCTCGGCATAAAGGAAGAGAAATTTAGGAACAGTCAGGTCACTTTGTATTGTTTATGAATCAGGAAAACACATCTGATTCTAACCTTTGATATCTCGTACAAAAAGGTATTGTAGGATCTCATGTAGCAGTGGAAGCTAAAGAAAAGAAGTCTGAAATACAAACAGAAGTTGGTGGTTCAGTGGAGAAAACAGCTTTACAACATATAATGGCTTATGAAGTGATGCAGTAGATGTGTATCACCATTAGCACAAATGTTTGTAGGAGTGCCTTTGGACCATAATTTATGAAAACTCTTACCAGATAATACACCTGTGAATAAATTCCTTTCCCTACAGATCTTCAGTGAAAACCTCAAACTGGTGCTCTATCACCTGAGAGGACAAAGATCTTTTGCCCTTTGCCCTATGTTGTTCTCTGCAATACTGGGTTAGACACTGGGAGACATTGAAATCATTTAGAAAGCCACAATACCTGGTTTTGAAAAGTCAGTGCTCTTGTTGTTTAATTTGATTTTGTTTAATGGCTCAAGAATGATGTATAGGATGAAAAATGCAAATAATTATCTGGTAACTTTGTGAAGAAGCATAGTTCTTGTTTTGTGTTGATATGTGGGTACACAAACTGCCTGAAGCTGGGTGCAAAATATATTATTAATCAAGTAACTGCTTCTAAGAAAACACCTTTGATATAGAAGTTGGTATGGTTATGAATCAGCCCAGCAAAATTTGTTGAGGTGTGCTGTAGCACCAATGTATCTTAGCAGTCTCCTCTGAGAACTCATTTTTTTAATGACTAACCACACCTTTACAGCATCCTACAATCTTCAGTCTGTGCTACCTTGCAGTAGCCAGAAAATCATATTAAATGGAGAGGAAGATAGAGAGTTTGCATACCGAGACTAAGTTTTTCTTGGCCAACTGCCAATGTGTAAAGTAGACAAAATATGAATTATTTAGCCAGAAATCCCAGGGAAAAAAAACAAAACAAAACAAACAAGAAGTATGTCTTTAATAATGAAATGTCAGAGGAGAAGGAAATATTGTAGTAATAAATATACTGAACTCACTAAACAGAAAGAATATGCTGAGCTCTTACTACAGTGATATATCCTGTAATAATAGTAATGCCAGAATTTATCTGGTGCCTGTGGTTAAATGCACTCTTTCTTAAGAGACTGCAAGGTTTATATTTTCCTTAGACCTCTGGTGCTCAGGGCATCAATTTTTAATTGGTTTCAAAGCACCAAAGCCCTACATCTGGACCTTAATGCTGTGCCAACTGAGAGAGGAGCCTGCAGCCCAGCAAGTCACAAACACTGCTTTGCACAGCACCTGGGGTTCCCTAACAGCTATCCTGAGGATAGCTGAATTTTCCAATGCTGCTAAAGGAGTTGAATGCCTACAGACTCCATGTAAAAACATGGATATGCATGTGTGCTGTTACAGTAAACAATCAGGAAATGTTTTTTGCATTAATGGGTGAAATAATTGGTTGCCAGTAAGTAACTGGACTTGTCATTTTTCATCTTTTGAACTACATTAACTATACCTGAGTTGTAATATCACTGGATAACTCCTAGTCATTAGGTATAAAGACAAGCTAGGAAAATGTTTTTAAATGTGCATTTGTTTGTCCATCTGGCTAACAGAATCAGGAATCCATTTCTTCTGTGCTTCCAAGCTTCTGAATCCAGCACTCGCTGTGAGTGATTCAGTAGGATCACTCACAAGGAAAGTTTTAATCTCAGTATTGAAATGTATGTGATCAGGGTCTAGAATCATGTAAGACATAGGAGCTTAACCCTTGGGAAAGCCATGATTACACATTCCAGAGCATTTGGTGTTCTCTGGGGATGTCTATACCAGCTCATAGAGGGAAGGTAGCTGCAAGCTCCCTCTGGCTGCATGTGATCTCTGTTAATGCAATCCAAACTAAGCCGAACCCCAGCTGAGTCCAAGCAAAAAAACCCTGCTTGGAGGGGTGTGTGTGTTCATTTAGACAAGACATTGTGTTAACCTGTTTGACTTTTGGCCTATTCCTATCCTGTGCAGAGCCCTCCCGTGCCTGTTCAGAACTTGAGTCCTGCCTGCCACAGCCCACACATTTACACAGGATGTAGTCCCACCCTGATATATCTCCTCTTTTGGGAAGTGAAATAATAATGCCAAACAATTTGCAAGAAGCTAAAATAGCTGCTTTGTTTAGCTTAAAAAATTGAAAGCTCAAATAGGATCTCTTTTTCCAGTTACAAAGAAATGAAAGGAGTATGCGAAAGGGAAGGAAAGAACTGTGTAAGCCAAGGAAAAGGACTGGCACAGGAGGAAAATGAGCATAAACTACTCAATAAAGAAGTTTTTTCAGGAAATAAGAGGGGAGGTTTTAGCCACTAGCTCCCAGTGAGGCTTTGAAATTGTCTTTCAGTGGGAGCAGAAAGTACATAAATTTCTTAGGAAAACCACGAACTTGTATAATGGGATGACTACACGAAATTGCAGCATATTTGAGTTGATAACCCTGACAGTCCTCTGTGATTCAGCACTTCTGTGTTCCTATCGATGAGTGCCTCAGTGGTGTGTGAGCCCAAGATCCTGAAACATTGCAGCAGCTCACAAGGCAAACAGAAAGAGTGGGCATCTGTATATTTCTCACACATACATATGTATTTACATATACAGGTGTATCTATATATATATATATATATATATATATATTCATACATAAATGAGTACCTTTATCTGAAAGAGAAACTGATGTCATAAGTTAAGTACTTCTAGTTTACAATAATGATCAAGCTAAAGGGGAGACTCATCTGCTAGGAAGAATATTCCTGCTCTTAAAAATAAGTACTAAAACAATGGAAGAAAATGCATATCGTCTAAGCAAATTTCATGTTGTTGGATATTTATCTGTCCCAGTGCTTCCTCAAGTGATTGTTCTTTCTGTTGTAATTTCCTGTGTATTACACGGAAGGAAAATTGTTACAATTCTGGTGCCTTTAAGCTATAAACCTACTTGTCCCTCAGAAAGGAGTTGCCCTTAATGTGCAATTAATAATCAAATTAATCTTTAATTAATGTGGCACTGCCTTGTGAGAAACTGGAATAGTCTTCCTCCTTCTGTCTGCCCTTGATTCTGCAATAGAGCTCAGGGGATGAAGGTGAAAAAGGTTGTGTGTCTGTGCATTCATTGATTTGTAGGCTCGAGGACTGTCACCGGAGAGTCTCCAGGGGTGCCCCAGGGATTCAGAGCTCTCAACAGTATAATGGCTGAGACCAAGCTGAGACGCATGAGGGAGTAAGTAGCATATTTATGTGTTGCCCATGTGCAGGCAAAGAATATGGATTTGAAAAACTGCAAAGCACAGCAAATAAAACCACAAAATCCCATCAACAAAAAGAGGTGGATGGTAGGGTGTTTAGAGACTTGCCTACTTGCCTCCAGAGAGGATGAAAGTTGACCCTCACTTCTGATGGTTTTCTTGTAAGCTACACGATCACTGACATCCTTCCAGGATCCAGTTTGCCTTCACTGCTGTTGGTATAATTCTGAATTTCATTTTCTTTATTAGCACAGCACATGCCCATAAATCACCTGCAGATGTACACGTTACCACCACATTTGCTCCCTCCCCTACACTTCATTCTTGCTTGGAATGAAAAGTGAAAGGGTTTGTTTCCCATGGTGATATGATGTTTTAAACCAAACAAAATTGTTGCTGTTGGCTGGGATTTTCAAATGGGCACAAATTTACATGGGCAGTTCCCTTTGAGACTCATTGTTTACTTGTTTTCAGCATTGCTGAAACCCCAGCTTTATTTATAAAGGTTTCAGTGTCTTAATAAAGCAAAGGTCTATGTTTCCTTTCTAGAATGTATTGGTTAATGTATCTTAAGCCTTTATCTTGATTCAGTAAATTCTGGCCTTCCAAGATTTATTACATCCTAATTTAGGTGCTGATCTGATAATCATAGTGATGTGTATTATTTCTGAACTCAAATATTCTTTGCAATGTTGCAAGATTCAGCTGTTCTCAGAATGTAAACTCTTTTAAAAAGGACCATTTTTCTCTTGTGTAGGTGGACAGTGCCAATAATGTGGTGGATGTTATTCGAATACAAATAAATTCAAACAGTAGATGCTAATAGTTATTTAAGTGAGCTCTCTGAAGAAAATGAGTACAATTCCAACAGCATTGATAGCAATCACTGTTTGAAACAAATCACCATGTATTTCAGGAAATGCCAATGACATTTACTCCAGATAGAAGTTGTTTGGTTTTATGGTATTTCAAGATGCAGCAGCTTCCAGGGTTCCACGTCATGGCTTAAACTTTATTGTGCAACCAGTCCCAGGTCTCACAGCCTTCCACTCACACTGCTTTCCATTCTCTTTTCATGGAAACTACTTATAAAAATAAATTAATGCATTGTGTTGTGCCAGTTACTTGCAAGGTGAGGTTTAGTCAAAAAGCCCACTAAAATTACAGACTTCACCTTGTGTTCTCGTGGTTTCTGGAAAAAACTTAAAATATTTGAACTTCATGGTCATTGCTTTTAGGTCTGAGGTATGATTAGATCACTTCTTTTTCAAATTCTGTTTTTCCAGTGCTGTTTCATGGTTTTCATGGTTTGTTGTGACTCACATTGTTGTCCTTTCTACAAAACATAGCATGACTTTTTCATTTTCTGAATATGTAAAGGTGAGAAAGGACTTAATTGCTTGGAAGGTAAAGTGTTAAGGAACAAGTGAGTGAGCACAATACCCAGCATGTGTGTAGTCAAGAAGACCTGTGCAAACTCTGACCCATGGCCAGTCTGCACACAGGGCACAGTGGGCTTTTCAGTGATGAGAAGGAAGCACATGTGGCTGTGAATCAATACACAAAGCCACAGCTTCTCTGCTCATCCCTCAACAAACTTCATTAGATGTGTTTGTTGAATGCCATCCACACAGCAGTGCCACATAGGCAAGGTTAATATAATTCAGACTTGTGCTATTCCTTTTTACTCAGGAAGATGCAGACTTTTTTTAGGGGGGTGGTGGTCTTCCAGATGACAGCTTCTGATGAAAGAGACAACATGGGGGATTTTTCTTATAGAAACTCAGTAGATGGAGTTCTGTAAGAAAAGGGAAGAGCAGAGCAGGGGAGATAATGTGGGGGTGCAGTGAAATCTGTTTGGAAGTCAAATCATTCTAGACAGAGGAACATGAAGGTTTGGGATTTGCACCAGTTTTGGATGTTAGGAGCAATAGATTCTTATGAGGGAGACTCCTATGTCACGAACTGCTCATAAAGAAACTTTGTGCCCACGCATTACAGATGACGTTACTGGAAGAAAGTGTAAGTAGCTCTGATAAAATGGTAGATTCATCTAAGATAACACAGGGTCTAACAGCATAAGTGCCTTTTAGCCATTTCCAATTGACACGTGAATAATGTGGGCTTGCAGAAAACTGTGCAAGCCAGTCACTTGACAAGATGTTATGTGCTCATTGCTTGAGTTACTGCAGCGTAATGCACTAAATAGCTTCTTTGACTTGCTGTGTATCAGAGCATCAATTTAGGAGGCTTCTACTGTATTCTTATGCAGGACTCAACAAGGATACTCATCTGAGAAGGAAGCTGTGCTAAAAATCTTTATAGAAGGAAGCCACTGATATTCTTGAATGTGGTAGGATGGAGTGCCTGGTCTACTTCTATTTTAAGTGAAAAGAAGTAGCTTTTTCTTCACTACGACCCCTGAATATTTCCCCAGGCTTTTTCTTTCCAATTGCCATTGCACTCTCTGTTACAGCTGATCACATCCTGCAACAATGTGAATTGCTGTCCTCTCAGTAGGTCATGATAAATTCACCTACTCCAGTAACAACAATTTCTAGTTTGTTATATTTGGTATCAGAATTCATTTTAAAGTTTATAACAGCAGAGATTTAACTTCACCTTTAAAGCAGAGTTCATTCTCTCCACAAAAATTCCCACTCCAGTGTCAAACATTTAGGTATTGGAATCTGCAGTGTCAGTAAGAAATCTCCATTTTTTGAACTGGCTCTCACCAAGGTTATCATTGTGCTCCTTCCCAGCCCTGCATTCCAGCAGCAAGAAGTCAACCAAATATAGGAATCGGAGCTGTGAGACTCTTATTCCTCATATTGGCCTTTGAAACTGAGGAATCATGTTAGATGCAGGAAATGGGAGGAGCCATTTCCTGGTATTTTCTGTCCTGGCCACCATCTGACTCTCATGGTGGCTCCCATCCCTGATGGTATGGGGTAACTTGGTGCATGCCGAGTCTGAGAGGCGTTACTGCCACATGCTATCCAGAGCCACATTATATCCATGAAGACAAACAAATGACTGTTCCACTGATGTTCCCCTATAGAGACTTTCCAACTATACATCTCAGGAGAGAATCAAACTGTTCTTCAGAAGCACCTCCTCAAGCCAAAGCATTTTTCCCCTCTCAGATAAAATTGTAATAGCACCTATTAATTTTTTTCCCCCGAGGTCCATACAAAAAACTTAGTACAGATCGTTTTGTGCTCCTTTGTGGAGATATGCATGAATATCTACAATGAGTCATTTTAATAGCCATGAACTTTAATATGCACTTTAGAATTCAATAAAATGTATGGCAGTAAAAGGAAAAGGCTTTTATGCCCCAAATTTTAAGTAAATTAAAATCCTTTAGCCCAGCAGTAAGCACCTCTTAGCCAGTCCCCAAAGTCTTATGCACAGCAGCATACCATGATCAGGCAAAAGACTTCATAATCCCCTGCTGAGTGTAAGTAAAGCAGTCTTTCAGAAGCCATGAAAAAAACGCTTTGGGTGACATTTTTATTCTGCTCCTGTGAATGTTCATAACAGTGTTGGTTTAGACTCACAAGCAGTATGTATATATGCTTCTTGTGCTTGTGATACTGCTGTCAAATGCATCGTTTATCTTAAAAATTCAGAAAGAAAGGTCCTTTTGAGGTCATTCAGTAGGCATTGGATAGTCTTTGAGATAAGTAGCCCTAAAATGCCTAAAGTATAGATGATTTTTTGTACATTTATTTGTGCAATTTTTAAAAAAATTATTGCAGTAAAGAAAGTGTTTACTTGATGTAGTATTTCAATATATGTCGAGTGGACCTTTCTGAGCCAACTGAAACTAGTTTTGTTATTGATGTCATTGAGGGCAGCTTTAGTGAAGACAAAAGCAAAAAATTGGTTTTTAAGACTTTTATTTAAAAATGGATCAGTGACCTTTTGATTGCCATTGACTGCCATGTTGAAGGTGTTACGACGTAAATGTGCTTGAGGAATGTCTTCTCACAGGCAAAAGATATATTTGGTAAGGAAGTTTATTGACACTGTCTGAGCTACCATGTTTTTTGCAGATGAATAGAATACTCTTGAAGGTATTGATCCTGAAATGTTTTTGAGCATTGAATTTCCTCTTACACACACCACAGTGTTCTGTCCAATACTCCATTTTCAGGTAATCATTTCTGTCTGGTGATCCTAAGACATTTTACAGCATGATTATGGTTTTCTGCATCTCATGGGCTAAGCCAAAGTTATATTTACATATCCACCCTCCTTGTCACAGCTTCTCACACCTCATTTTTAAAGGCCAGTCTCAAATAAGCCCAATGAGTTCATTATGGAAACACATTAAACATCTCAGTCCATGAGTTTCTCTTTGTTTTACTAATAATCTATTTTAAGATAATTGCACCATTACCTTCCAGACCCAAATCTGAAGAAAGTATTTTAGGTATGCTGTTTGCTTTTCAAGCAAGTGAGAGTACAGTAGACTCAGCAGGAACACTGGAAGATTGAACCCTGCCCATGTGTGACCAAGCTGGGATATTGGTTCTTGGCTTCTGTCAGGGAGAAGTGAGTGAATGCTCCTGGCTCAGGTGTCATTGCTGTCCCAGGGCAACAAGTGAGAGAGAAAGCAGAAATGGGTAAATCCTAGGCTCCTCCTGCCTAAGAAGAAATTAAGGTGAGTGAGACAGTGGCTACTGCTCAGAAGTATAGGAGTCATCTGCAGCAGAAGCAGCAATACCCCCTCAAGGCTGAAGTTGGAGTTGATGGTCTAATTCCTTAGTAATTTTCCATGGGTCTTCATTCAGCTTCTTTCCACTGTACATACGCCTCCCCTTTCCATGACAAAAATGGGCTGCTTCTCTTGTTGGCGCTTTGTCTCTTACACTGCTCCTCTCCATCCTGCATCTGAGGATGGGAGGAGAATGTCACCTGCCAACACCATAATTTTAGCAGTTCTTAGCAGCTTTACATTTGTTATGGTGCAGTTTGAAATGAATAATGAGAACAAACTTAGTAGTTTGAATGAGTGAGTGAGCAAGTTGAGTGAGTGTATTGGGGCACAATTAAAGTCTGATGCATTTTTTGGAATGCTCATCTTTTGCTCATATTGCACATTACTTGAACCTTGGGTTGTACCCTTAAAACAATGTGTAATATTTTATGAATTTGCTTAGATAGGTAAAGAAAACCCCAGATTTTTCAGCTTCTCTGCTGAGCTGTATGTCACAGATCCATGAGTCATTCTGTTATTCTGAATTTTTAAGGACTTTTTTTTAAGTGGATAGCAACATTATAATTGTTTTAGCACTAGAGAGAGTTTTTATTCATGTTGAAAATTGCATTTCAGTAGCAAAACACCTAAAATTTTAAGTATAGACTCATTCAATTTAAAATGTCAAGTGGCCCCAAACACTCGAAACATTCAGAGAATCAGATTTATAATTCTTTTTGTTTTGCACACAAAGCATGGCTTCCCTAGTTTCTCGTGCTGTGCAAACATAATGCATAGATTGAGCTGCTCAGATTTCCAGCACCTTGATTTTGTCAATAGTTTGCAAATGTAAAAATGCTTTCACACAGCATTAATTAGATAGTCTGTTTTCAATACGGGACCACTCAAAGTGTTTTTACAGTGTTTGCTACAAGCAGCACTGCAACCTTGGCAAGTTTACTTGAGGGAAATAGAGGTAGGGAATTTTCCAAGAGATTTGATGCAGGAATGACCAGAGCTCTATTTTGAAAGATATTAAATGTTTGCTTTCTGGAAAAGGAAAAAGTAATGTACTAGACTTCTATTTACCTCTTTAAATGCCTAAACAGCTCTGTCAACTTTGTCTTATTTTGATGCAGACCCAGAAGAAACTGAATGCGTAAATCTTTCTAGGCCTTTCTGAAAATCACCAGATCTACTATCCATAGTTGGTAATTGCTTTTCTTTTTCTCTATAGAATGATGTCATCATGGAATTGTATGGCTCTGACAAAACGTGACTTTGCCTTAGTCCTGTTTTGTGCTGGGAACTTTTTAAAGTGCTACATATGTGAAAAGAGACCTGAAAGAAGCTGTGGACTTAATCCACCTAGCTTCAGGCCCCATTGGGTGGATATAGATGTCATTTAATCCTGAATGGTTGATGTTCAGAAAGCTGTTTGCATAAAACTTTATGCAAACAGGTTTGGGAGTTGCTTTGTGTATATGTTAGTATCTATTTTTACATATATGTATATGCACACTTTTGTATTTGCTGTAATTGGGCATCTCACATTCCACAGCAGTTGGGGTTCTTTTTAGCTTTTTGATTAAAATGTCTTTTTGATTGGATTGTTTAGAAATAGTTTTACTTTTACTGTAACCTTGTATGGGTGTTTAGCATAGTTCAGAACTTGAATGCTGCTTCACCTCCCTCTGTGGCTGTACAGTGCACAAGCCCAGCTGGAAATTTTGTGAGTAAATTACTGTGGTGTTTGTGATATTTCTATCAAGAATTGTCCATCTCCTTACCAACTGATTACATTAATCTCTCCATTGAAGCACCTGACACATTGACAACCTTTTAGTGATACTGGCTTATTGCTAACTCAGAAATACATTGCTTTATATCCAGTAGTAACACTTAATACAGTATGGCTAAAGACAATGCTTGGGTTGAGAAAAAAAATATATGGAGATACTTAGTATTCTGATTCTTTCATTGAAATGCATAGGTATCTTTTCCTTTCTGTGACAGGCAAATTGTTAGTTTTGTAACTGTAATTTTGGTATGAAATCCTAAATCGGGAGAGACCCCTTCCCAATATCAAGCCATGTAAAAGGAAATCAGCATTAACTCTGTAGTGCCACACAGCTGAACAAAGGAGAATGCAGTTATATTCTTAAATTCTTATGATATCTACATATAATTTTTGACTTTTCAAAGGTAAGTACTGTATCCTTGCATGCCCACATTCAAGATCATTGTGTATATTTTGCTGCTCTTCAGACACATCTGTCTAGAACAAATGCATTGATAAACAAAGCAAATAGCATCAGGTATGTGTTAAATGTGCCATGAATTCCTGCTTGATCTTGATCAGTGATGCTGAATGAATTAAACTGATGACTTTTCAAAGTTTCTTTGTTTGCCATGACACTGTTAAAAATCAGGATGTTGTTTAAAATACTTATAGCAAGACTAGGAAATCTCAGACTGTGTATAAAACTAATGCAGCCCAGGGAAGTGTGTTTTGGGTAATTCTTCATGGGCACAGTGAAACAGTGTAATTTTCACCCACCCTACCTCATGAAGAATAACTCTATTGAAGCAAATATGTTTCTTCTCTTATTTTTAGTATTGGAAGTAAATTTCTTAATATAGGAAGACTTTAAAATTGCGATATTCAAGTTTGATTTAAATGAGTGGTTTTTGTTGTAATTTGTTTCCTTCTTTGGGAAAAACTAAAAAAACCACATTTTCTCTTATGATAAAGCATCTTCTAAATTGATAGTAGCTAGAATTCGACTAGCAGCTTTAAATTCTAATTAATGCTTCTTCCAAGAACAGATGTCAGCTTCAATTCTTATTTTATAAATTCATTTATCTCTGAATATGAGGTGCATGGGGAATATTATTGTTGATATTTCTTCACCTGTGTGTCTACATCTTTTAATAATAAGATCCTTCTTAACTCATGGGAAAACATGTCCTAAATATGCTTTAGATTTTGTAGGTCTTTGAAGTAGGACATCAGAGAGTTTTGTTGGCAATCAAATTAAAGTGCTTTAATTCAGGAATTATGAAGTAATTAAGGATGAATTAGGAATATTTTCATTGTGTTTTCAAGTGAAGAAATTTTCATTCAGCAGTAATGTGAGGATAGTCAAAGTCCATTGAGGCTTCAAGGTGAAGGTGTGGGCTAATATTAGCAATTCATATTTCTTTTCTTACTAGCTTTTATGTAATAATACTTTCCATTACTTTTTCTTTTTTAAATAGGCCCTTTTCTTAGACTTAGCCTTTTTTTTTCACATTCCCAAGACTGAACAGCTGTCAGAACTAGAAAGGTGTTGCCCTACCTTTAGAAATAAGTTCCTTAAACCTGAACCATGGAACCTACTATGCCCTTCTCCTAGCAGATCTCAAAAGGTCTTTAAACAGCAACAGAGAAGTTTTGCTGCAAATGAAAATTTGAACCCAGAGCCATTTCTTTCAAGTGTCAAAGTTTTAATCATTTATAGTCAGCAATGCCAGCAAACTAAATGACAGAGAGATAACTTGGGAGGACAGACATCTTTTGTGTTCTGACTGAGATAAACCTGCTTGTTTACTGAACCATGAGATGCTGTAGCAGATATCTTAAGATTTTCTGGTACAGTTAGAAAACAGTATTTTGTATGAGACTAAGGATATGTAATTTCCTGATTCTTTTGCAGAGTCATCTCGGGAGATAAATGTAACAATCTTTTTGGCTGAGATTCGTATCGCTACTGGTTAGCTGCAGAGTGGCATGATTGTACTGTTTTAAAGAGAAATGTAGGGTCAATGAATTGATGCTTGGAAATAACATTAATTCAGGGATAAATCATCATTGAATGTGTTGATGAGAATCCTAAGTAATACTGCTGGACTCCATAGGGATACCCTTGAGTTAGGAAGAACAAAATTTAGAGGCATCTACTGAAATTTTTCTTTCAAAGATCCCTGCACTTGCTTTTATGCCCCATGAGCCCAAATCAACACAGATTTGCTCTCTACTTTACAATGTGCTCATTGGTGGTGGATGCAGGTGGCCTGACTGCATTCAAAAGGATAAAAAAATGCCCACTGGAATGGCTATTCCATGTCCAGCAAGTTTCTTTATTAAGGTTTATGTTGAGGTAGGCATGAGTAACTAGTATTTTAAAATAACTGAGTTTTTTTGTGTTTGTCTTAGGAGAGTGTGTTTGTTGCCTTTTATGGCAGAGGTGAGGTGTTATTGCTGATGCCTGATCTGGAGGGACTTCCATGGTGTTACTACTTTGGTGTGTTCAGTAGTGGCTTGTGCAGAGCCTATCCTTGCACAGACCACACACAGCTCCCTGAAGGCATCCGTGAGACCAGGATGGCTTTAAATGATAGTTGCCATCCTGCTGACACTGGAAAGTGAGAAGCTGAAAAACCCCTTAGCTGCTGATTTGTGTCATAGCTACCTTTCAAACTAGGTCATGACGAGTTGTTGAGAGACATTAAACCGGCTGCTAATGCCTGTGGAGGAGCACAAACTTCAGCATTAGTCTTGTTTTGTGGCTTTTGTCAGTGTGCTGTAAAGGTAGGTGTATTGTAATTGATCTCCAAGCCAGAAAGGAGATGTTAATATGTAGCTGGTAGCAGAATAGTCAAAATAAAGACCCGTGGGATAATAGAGAATTCTTTGTTCACCTAGGGAAAGATTTACAACTTTCTCAGCCAGGTGAGAACACAACATTCTTATACTGTCAAATTCTAGTAATTTTGCACTGATGTGTAGAAAATCTACTGCGATTCACCAGATAGCCTGATAAATTCAATTAGGCCCAGATCCACTAAACGATTTGGAATGGTTTTAGACACTCTGTTTCTAAAAACTGCAGTTTTCAAGGATCTTATTTAGCTCCCCTCTAACTCCAGCAGTGCCTATGATTTTGATGATTCTTTACTGCATCTCGCATACTCAGAAGCACCTTATCCTTGATAGAACCAAGTCTCTATTTTATGTCTACGCTCCATCCTTATCCACAAATCAAATATCAATATGGCCTTTGGGTCTTGTTGCAGCTAATTTTCTCAGGCATGTGTTGTGTGCTGCACAAGAGCTGGCAATAAGAGGCATTTTTTTCCAGGCCACAGCTTCCATGGGTGACAGTGTCCCTAGGCAGCCAGTGGGTTGGTGGTCACAACATGCTTCTAGCCCTGTGCCTCCTCTGCCTGGAGCATTGGGTCTGCTCTGTGCAGCCAGGACTGAGGGAAATTGAGCTCAATGAATCCCTCCATCTCTCTAAGACTCTGTAACAAAGGAAGAAAAGAACAATCTGAGATATGACATTTAGGCACTTTACAGAGTATCATCCGATACTAGACCCTTGATTGGCAGAGCCCAATGTAATTCCTTGCATTTTAGCACACTGAAAAACAATTTAGGGCAGTGTGGGATGGAGGTCTGGCCCACAATTTTTGTCACAGTAATGAAATCCCAGATGTCAGGTATCCCCTTTGCTTGTGTCGTCTTGGCTGAGAAAGTGATAATGACTCACGGTGAGTTTGTAGGTGAGTGAGCTATAGGATAGCAGAAAGAGAGTAAATGCCACTAAATCAGAAAACATGGATGGCCAGATGTGACTGTAAATGGGAGTTCTGCCCTTGTTCTCACAGCACATTTAGTGGTAAGGCTTTTATTCTTTTCCAAACATTAGTGCAGGCATCCCATATTTCATGTGAAATAGCAATCTTTAATTGTGCCTCTGTAGGATTTCATATGGATGGACAAATATCCCCTGACACAGGATCAGGGCCATAATGGACTAACCTCACTTCCCAGGAAGGGCCTTCCCCCCTTCCTCCATCAGGCTGATTCACTCAGTGATGCCTCTTTGGCATTTACTCTCTAAGATCCCACATTTCTGCCTCTGTGATGCATGATGTGGTAGCAGAGTCAAATTAATGCAGCTCTCAAGTCCAAACAGAGCCTGATGTCTTCTTTTGTAAAAGCAGGTTATAATTTTTGTTACCTACCCCGTAATTTTCAACCTATGAACATTTTCCCCTTAATTCTATTGTATCAGCTATTATACAGATTAGCTGATTTACGTGCTCTGCCAAGCTGAATGGAGAGGATTCAAGTTTGCAGGTCACATTTATTAGCAGAAGCAATACTTCCAAGGTACATGTTTGCTTAATTTTTCATCTTTAAATAGACAGGACTGCCAAAATATTAAACATACTTATCTAAGAGGGAGACAGGAGTCATTAAAGGCACTGATGAAGTAGCAGTGATTTCAGGATAGCTTCTCATATATTGATTTTTTAACTGTTGGAGAGAAACAGTGATATTTTTAATGATGTTTTGTGAAGAAATGTACATTATTTGTCAAACAAATCTACACTTAGCTTTCAGTGGCAATCCAATCTCTAAGCTTCCAGTATCTGAGAAATAATTATTTCCAACAGTTTTTATTTTCTCATAAACAACATCCTTGGTAGGAAATAAAAAGGCAGTTTCTAGTTATAGGAAGCAGGACTGAGTCAGGTCTGGACCTGTAGAGATTCCAGCTTGGCCCTGGGACTTCTGATCCTGGGTCTTAGCTTTCTCCGCCCCAGATTCCTGATCTGCCCCTGTGTCAGAAGCCAGCAGGAGGGGTGACTGGAAGCCAGGGGGGGGATCACACCTGGGCATGACCGAGGTGCTAGAAAACCAAAGAGCAAGTGGGACAGGAGGAGAAGTTTGAGAAGCAATAAAACAGAATTCTTTGCAATGTTTTCCTAAGAACTGAGGGATTTACATGATATGGAACTCTTACTGGTTGATATTTCACTCTGATGATGTTATTCCTCAGCAATAACAGGTTGACCAGTGATAAAAAGCAACTACACCATTAGGTTGATTATGCTCTTGTGTGAGAATAGTTGACCTTGCCCTGGTGTTAGATATGCAGCAAAATCAGTACAAAACCAGGAGAAACTACAACTGCAGTTTGAGGTGTTGTTGTTGGGAGGCAGGTTTAACCATTTAAACTACAATGGGAAGTGTGCCTGCTCCTTCTGAACCTACATGCACACTTACTGGGGTTCTAAGCCTTAGTGCTGGCACCAGGAAACATCTCTGGTCCTCTTCTCTGCCCCTGTACAGCTCATCCTTGGCACATTCACAAGCTAAGGGTGTCTCAGCTCCTGCTGCCTCAGGCACTGGCTGGGGAGCCTACTGCAGGCTCCAAATGATCATTGGTTCCCTTCCAAGTACCTCCTTTTTGTCTAAAAGACAACCAACTCTCAACTGCTCTAACATGTGAAGGTTCAGTGAAAAAAACCAAATTCTGTGTCAGAAGCGTGAAGAGCAGGCAGATAGTCTCTGATCCACTGAAGGAAAATTACCCTGGTATCTTCATCAAAATATGAAGCCATCACTGAGTGAAAAATTTGATGTTACCTGTGATACATGGATTTAAAGATGCTGTTCCTTTAGGAGGAAGAAATGCTGTTCATTGTCTTGCAGTTTTCAAATGGATCTTATTTATAAATTACCATTAAGATGCTGTGAAGAGTGTGTTTTGTCACTGAGTTACAGATCTATGTTCTGATAAAAGGAAAGCACTGTAGAAAATAAAAAAGTGTCAAGTTTGCTCATGCTGAGCTTGTACAATGGTTTTCTTGTATTTGATAGCAGCTAAAATAAAGCAATGAATAACAAAGTGTGCTCACATGAAATGCCACTGGTGTTCAGCTGACTGGGGTTGCTCCTTTTTTGGTTTTGATGAAATCCAGAGGCAGTAATACATGTGTGTTTACCAGACTTGCTCTAGTAAAAAGGGTCTCTAGATAAAAGGGTCTGTCAGACTCAGCATGAAGAGGATTCTTGGACTGTAACAATGACAGTGGCCATGCTTCCCATGACTTTACTGTGGCCAGGTTTTTACTCTTGGGCTCTTTGTATAGCAGCTAACCATGGAGAAATTCACCAGGAAACTGCAGTTCCTTTTGCTGTCAGACAAACAAGGTGCATCACAATACCATTTTATCAAACCTACAACATTTAGGAAAAAACCATGCTAGTTATTGTTTGTGTTGCTATATAACATGAATTAACTTTTACTTGACCTTTTCTATAATATTTATCCCCAGATCTGCCATTGGGAAGCTGGGAGTGGAGGCATTCGAGGCAGTGTACAGCTGCCTCAAGGAGGCGAGACAGCGGAATGCCAGTGAGGAGGAGATCAGGAGGTGTTTGGAGAAACTGGTTTCTAGAGCAAGTGATTGCTTCGAAGTGGATCAGCTGCTGTACTTTGAGGAACAGCTCCAGGCTTCAGAGCCACGTCTTCAGCTGTAACTGTGTGTGAGCAACAGCTGGAAATGGCACGGAGGGGGAAGGGGCCTCCTTCAGACCTGCAGGCAAGTACAGGAGGTATTTGGAGGACACTGCTGAAGGTGATGTAGTACATAAGCATGTGGGTAAGCACCATTTGAGAGTCCAGACTGCAGTGAGAAGAGGGTAAATGTGGCATGAATTTCAGGGGCAGGAAGAAGAACAAATGTTTGTGATAGTGGAGGGGAAGATTCACAGTTACCTGAGTCCCCTTTTTTTGCCACTTAAAGCATAAGGAAGGGTGTTCCACACCTTGGCTGGATGCCAGTCCTGCACTCAGGGCATCTCTGGCAAAGCTGCCTCTGATAGAATGATGCAGGATTAGATTCCAGCTGCTGTTGATTTCTGTGCTAACTGGTCCTCGTGATATTTAAGCCCATAATTTTTGTAATTTGGCAGATTTCCCCTTAAACATGTAGGTATGGCCACTCAGCCCCTGTCTTGTTATTACTGATTGTTCAAAAGGGCTGCATTTAATATGAGTTTCAAAGGAACTGTGGAAATACACACATATGTCCATATTTATATGCATATATGCATGCTCACATACACAGAGATAAGAGTGTATCTTCATAATGGCAGAAGCATGTCTGGTCATACACTCTACCTGTGTAAAGAGTTTTGGATTAAATTCATTCTTCAAAAATGGAACAATAAACTGATTTTTTTTCCTGCCTTGCACATTGTTACCACTAATATTCTTTCTTAGTGTTTGTGCTCCCTTCTTCATATGCATCCCAGTCCTGCTGATTTCAACTGTATATCAGGTTCTGATTATATACCTGATGTTTTCTTTCTACCTCTTGCTTCCTTATTCTGCATTCTGAGCTCCTTCCTCCATCTGTATAAAAGACTAAAGGTTAACAAAGTCATACAATTGGTAAAGGAATCCAAAATGAGTTGTAGACTAAATGAATTCTAGACATTGAGCCATTATCATAATCTGTATGCTTCCTGATTTTCCACCACAACTCTTAAAGGACTATGGGACTATATTAAATAAATTATAAGAAATTCATGCTATGAATATCAAAAAACCATTTCTATTTGACCTGTGATGAGTTATTTACAGTGAAATATACCAGTGTTGATGGTCAATTAAGCAGTGCTACTGATCTATCTTTATGGTATGTGTTAAGAGCAAAGCAAAAGGCAAGAGGAGTCACCTAAATCTATTTTAGCAGCAGCATAAGCTGAGGAAGCAAAGGGCATGTCCAGCTACAGATGGTGTGGCACTATTCTTCCAGCTCAAAGTAATAAGAGATTCTGGTATGTTTCAGCTTTTTCTAGCTTCAGCTTTTGTTTAGAATACATGCTGTTACAAGACAGAGACTAAAATCCACTATGATGTTTACTGAGATAGGGAAATGTATCTTTTTGTCAGGTTTCAGTCTCTTTCCTCTTATTTCTTCTTCACTTACACTCCCCATCCTTCTCAATGCTGTGTATGTGTACCTGATTCAGTATCTTTTGCACATGACTCAAGACCATTTTGAAACAGAAGTGCTGAAGCCCAAGACACAAGAGGAGTGCTTGGATGTTGCAGGGACTATAAAGTCCAAAAGTAAACAATGAGTAACTGACACGGAGAGAATAATGTCAGAAGAAGATAATCGTCACTACTTCGTTTACCTCTGCTGCAATTCAAGGTGATTTATCACAAAAACTTCAAAAGCAGCCTCTGTAAGCAGTCAATTCCTTTTATATTAGTGCCAAAGGCTTCTTCAAGCTTTTTTCCATGCAGCTTGCAAGAAAAAATACCTGGGTAAGAATGGTTCCTTAAGGCAGTCAAGAACTCAGGAGATCATTAAAGGGAAACCTTTAAACCTGAAAAACATGGTTTAGCCACTCAGATTGACTTCAGGGAAATGGTTGCTCACTGATGAGCAG
This sequence comes from Drymodes brunneopygia, assembly GCA_013400955.1. Taxonomy (NCBI): domain Eukaryota; kingdom Metazoa; phylum Chordata; class Aves; order Passeriformes; family Petroicidae; genus Drymodes; species Drymodes brunneopygia. Next base: position 248,493 of record VZTZ01015541.1, on the reverse strand, counting down.
TATTTTCTTTCATTTGTTGCACAGGAAAAAGAACTCACAGTGCCTTTTACACTTAGTTGCTTTCTGGTGTCTGCAGGGAATGACCTTCAAGGCATGTGAGGATCTGTAGGTTACTGGTTTACTGCTTATATGCTTTAAACCATACTTTGTTTCATTTTGTGAGGTTTTTTACATGAATCATACTACAATTAGCCAATGTAGTATACATATTTAACACAGCAGGAAATTTTTGTCTTTGCGCTGTAGTGAAAGCATAGAAATACATCCCATGGATTTGACAAAAATTTTTACATCACTGTTTAACTTGCAAAATCCCATTGCTAGTGGTCATTAGTAGAAGTCAAAAACGAAGGAGGAGGATTGTTGATATTGTGGATCTTCAGTAATAAAAAAGCAGCAGAACAGCTGGAAGTGAATGTGAGGAAATAAATGTAAAGGCATTAAGTTGCTGTGGATAAATCTTCATAAAAATTCCCTTTTAACCTATATATTTGTACCAAAAGCTTTGCAAGCATGAGGCAACCTTGCTGCCTTTTTTGTTGATTCCCTTAAAAATGCTACAAGATTAATTGCTTGATGAAGAGATATTGAGAACAAAGGAAGTGGGATGAGTATTTTTTATGCTTTGAGGCCTTAAACCTGGTAAAAAGGTGCTTGAACTATAAAGGAAAAAACAATATCTGAGTTTTCTGATAAGAAGTATAACTGTCAGTTTCTTGTCGACAGCTGGATTAGGAGGCAGACCAATTCTATTTTTCACAGCAGACAAAAAGGAAATCCTTTCTTAGAGGTGATTGTTCTGTCAGATAATTTTTAGAAAGCATCAGAATTCCCTCTCTGTAAGATGAATTAGAGGTTTCTGGTGCCTGAAAATCCTGCTTGCAGGAAAGAACCCTCCTTCCTTGAGGACCTGGCTTTGTGACTGCTGCCCTGTGATGAGCAACTCACAGCCAAACCACAGCTGGCACGGGAGCAGCTCACCCCTGGCTGCTGCTGGATGTCCTGCTCCACAAATAACTGGAGTAATGGAGCATCAAGCTGAAACACAGGTGAAAAAAAGGGTAGGAGGCAGCGAAGTGGCCATATGGATCATGCAAAGGCTGACCTTTCATCTTTGGTATAAGTCAGCTCAGACTGACCTGTAGGTGCAACCACTGTTATCCGAGGGAATTTAGTGGGTAAGAGAAGAAAGGCTCAAACAGGAGATTTGTTTGGAAACAGGATCAGTATGTACAGAGGCACATTCATCTTTCATATTTTGATTGTAATATGTGTACACAACATAGCCTAACCTGAAAACTCTTTATCCTGTCTCCACTGAATGCTCTTGTTTTTCAGGAGGGAGAAGTCCAGCAGAAAGTTTTCTGCATGTGATTATTGGTAGTAAGTAGAAGTCTAATGAAAATGCAGTCTCCAGATGCTGATTTGGCTGATGATCATTCCCGTTCAGGAATATGACTGCTTGATAATAACTATCCAGATGTGCTAGACATATGGACATAAGAGGAGCTGGTCAACAACAAAGGCAGATTTATTTATGTACAGAGTGGTCAAGCACAGAAGGTGGGGAAGGGATGGAATAGGATGAAGAGGGTTGTAGGCTCCTTCCTCTTATGCCTCCTCCTCATATGCTTAGTTGCCAGACCCAGTCTTACTTATTTTTGTGACTTTTTTTATGGTTGGGGGAATAAAGGAATGGTTTTCAGAAGGCCACTGAATTATCTGAGTCTAAGAATGAAAACCTAAAGAATGAAACCTTGACGTCACTCAGGATCAGTGGTCACAGCAAGAGAAGACCGTGCAAATGCTTCTGGTTCCATACAACTGTGGGTCCAGTTTTTTTAATCTGGTTTGGAATATGGCCATCATGGCTGGAAAGTTAGTTAGTATTTACAGATAATTTGCTGTGTTAGCTCCGCAGACAGGTTTCAGTCCTCAGTTGTTCATGAATGGTTAACTACAACCTCCTGACTTGCAGTATTCCCACACTGTACCGTTGGTCATTTCCCCATCAGGTCAGAAAGCAGAAACCAGGTCCTGGGAAAACTTCCAGTAGAAAGTTCAGTTGAGGAAAACAGACATTTAGTGAGCTGGTTTAAAAGTACACCTCTTGGGTAAATATTTTCCATTCCACTTGGTGACACCTGGCCAGGGATTCCCAATGTTTTGCAATGTGCCAGAAATACACACACTGTGATTATCATCCCGTAGATTAAATGGGCTCAACTTTGTTGTCATTTTTATTGTTACATGGGTAGCTGTAAAAAGGCAGTGGTGTGCAGACAATAAGAAAAAATACCTCTGGAGAAAAATGGCAAATGAAAGACCTTTGTACTAATTAACGCTGTACTGCTTTGTACTGATTAACTGTCCTACTTATTGTTATATTTTAACATTTAGAAACTGCAGTCTCTTTTAGGGAGCCTGAGAATGTTGTATCTATGTACATGTATCTACACAAAGAAATGAATTGTGACTCTGTCATGGGCTGTCTATCCGTCAGTCATCTCCCTCTCCATCCATGCATGCACACACAAACATATTTATATACATATGGGCATGTACATATCCTGATACACAACATGTCACCAAACCTTTGAGAATACGTTTTCTCTCTTGATAAATGAAATATCTGCCAGCTGCTCCAGAAAATTCTTTCAAGCAGGTGAATACACAGCTGCTTGCACCTTGAGTAGAAAAAAACCTGAATGTTTTGATCAGCTAGTGTACCAGGCACTGCACAAAACAGCTCCAAGGCGATCCCAACCTCCCAGGCTTCCCAGCTGAACTGTCCAGCAGGAATATGAATGGAAGATGGTTCAGAGAAGTAACCTGATCTTGTGTAGTGAAGTGCAATAGAAAGCCAACCAAAGGGTATACTCTTCTTGATCCTCACCTGACATTGTGCCAGGCAATCAGCTGTGGCTTGTGGGTACTGGGGTAAGGCAAGGTATAAAGGAGGATGCAGTGCTGTGGTGGATTTTAATACAGAAAACCTTTATTGAATGACATATGACTCTGTGACTGTGCATGGAAGTGTGTGTGTGATGGACTGTCAATGAGGTGATTCTGTGCCAGAGCTTTGTGCCCTAGAGGTGACTGAGTGCTATAAAAAAGCTGGGAATCTGTGAATTGCTCTCCTCTCTCCATTGCCATCTGCTGACCCCTCAGGTCAAGGTGCTCAGAGTGCGGAGAACAGATGCTGTTATTTAATGTCCAGAGGCAATCCTTTAAATCAAGACAAGACAGGCTGGTTCTCTTGTTCAGCAAGACACTTTTTGAGTGTGAGCATTATTTTATTGATGCCTTTTAGGCATCTGACAATCAGTGGCATACTTTTGCCATCCTGTCTCTGCCAGTGAGTTGTGTTTTTTTCCCCACCTCAAAATGATGCCTGCTTGTTTTGAATGCTCTTTTGGCAGGAGCTTGGCTCCTGATGCTGACAGCGAATGCTCCTGACTGCCTAGAGGCCTAATTTTGCCAGTTACTCAGGCGTGTCCTTCTATAAAACTGTCTTGGCAACTGGGGACTGTGTTTCTGGGAGGGGGTGGTATTCCAACAAGTGTAAGCAAGGGTGTTGAAATGATCCTTCTATTGCCTGAGGACAGGAATCACTTCCAGGTAGCACAGTAGGAGTGGAGGCAGCTGAGCATCTCCCTGGTGCTGCTGAAGGAGCCCCCGGGGTTTGCTGCATCCCAGGTGGGCCAGGAGACTCAGGGACCTTCTGGATTCACATTCACATCGTGCTTGCTGTTTTGAGCTGATACTGCAGAGAGGAAATTCATGGAGAGCAAACCTCTGTAAAGACAATGAGTCTCCAGACTACCTAATGACTGCTTAATGAGTGTCTGAGCACTGCACCATTATTGAATTTTAATTGCCTTCTTTCTGGCTTTGTGCTAGAAAATGAAAGAGGAGCAAACACTACATGTAATGAGGGTAGATGATTAAAAAGTAATACCTAAGAGACAACTAGACATTGGTGGAAAAGACTACAAGAATGACGTGATGAGTGAAGCCAGCACTGCTGTGTGCCTACCACCTCTCTGGATAGAAAGTTTATTTTTACAACTGTTAAAAACTGAAGTTGTTTTCAGCATGATCTGGCAGAAAAATAGATTATTAGATATCAGTGATGTAATTAAACATATTTATTAGATCTATAAGTATTGGTTAATTACCACTGTGTGGAAAATCCAATCCACACCACTGGGTCAGTGCAGATGGGCTTTTCGGAGGCTACTCTTTAGCACTGTGCCCTTTCTGATGTCTGCTCAGATTATTTTCGACTACATTGAGTGAAGGTATTACTGGAGCAGTAGACAGCAGAAAGGCCCAAATGAAAAGTAGACCAAATGAGCCCTAAATCCATCAAGCATTTAACCATGTGCTTAGCTGTGAATGCCAGCCTCACTGCTGCACAATTGCCAGGGAAACAGGGAGCACTGGGCTTTTGTACAGAGCAAAACACAGCACAGGGACTCTTTGCTCATAGAAGAGGTAAGTCTTCAGAGCTGGAAGTCCCACCTTTGAAGCTACAGGCATTCACAAGTTGAGAAGACCTCCAACCACTGAGACAGTGCCTCAGCCTGGTTGTCCAATCATCTGAAATAAATTAATACAGACTTATATCAACAATATATATATTTAATTTCATTAAAATGTACCTAGATTAAATAGGGTCCTATAAAAAGAGCTAATTGGCAGAAAATGTGGTTTTGGGGAGAAACTCGCATAACTTCACTCTTTTCAGCTCTGAAGGGTGTACATTTGTGTGGTATTTTAACCTGAACCAACAGAAAACTGGCCAGATGTTGATGTCTCTAATTCTACCCTTTTGTTTCTCTCTTTCTCTTTCCATGCCACACATTTTGTCACCAGGCACTTATCTGAGAGGTCTTTCTTGTGCAGCTTCTCTTTTGACTTCTGCTCTGCTGGAGTTTATAGTAACTCCTAGTGAAACATTTTGTACTCCAATGTTTTCATAATGAAGACTTTTTCTTCCTTCCTTCCTTCCTTCCTTCCTTCCTTCCTTCCTTCCTTCCTTCCTTCCTTCCTTCCTTCCTTGCTTTCTTCTAAGTGCATACTGTGTGTCTACATCCCTATAACATCTTAGAAAATTCTCCCTTCAAATTCCTGACAGGCATAAAGCTTATAGGTAAAATTATTCTGACACTTCAGAGCAATTGTGACACTTTTTATGTATTTAGTAGCAGGCTCCTCTTAATAAACACCAGAACTATATTTCTGTCACATCCCTTCTTTTTGCTTTCCTTCCCTTTTGTAAGGGCTGAACTTCTCCCTTATGCTATCCAGCGCTCCCTACATTTTAAATTGGTTTTGAGCTTTTGAAATAATTACAAACAAGATTCTTCCGAGGAATGAAATGTGAGCATCAAACAATACCTCATGGCAAGACAAAACCACCCTTCTGGCTAAAGAGACTCTGCAAAGCAAAACAACAGAGAGACAAGTCAGAAAAACCAAGTTTTTCCAGCTGCCAAAAGAAAGGACAGGTTTTCAGAATTCTTGCTATGAAATTAAATACCTGGAAGGCAATAAGAAGAATGGGAAGCATCATTTAGGCATTATTCTTACAAAAAAAATCTACAGTATTTTTGTATTATCAGCACCTGAATCTAATTCTTTGACATCAAACCACTCTTTTTATTACTGCACTTACATTCAGAAGAAACAGGAGAAAGGTCATCTCATTATTGTAATCTCAGAAAATATACAATTTTTTCATCTTACTAATCTAAGTTTGGCAGCAAAAAATGTAAGAGACTAAAAGCCTGGACAGATGACTTTGAAGAAACACACTTTACTTTGAGATTTATGTATTTTTCTGGAAAAGTAAAAGGAATTTGAAAATGTCTAAAGTGTGAGCTGCATCAGCTGATTGTGTGAAAATGAGCTTCAATCAAACAGGCTTTGATTTCTGAGAGAAGGAAGCACACTTTCAATATACTCATTTGCAATCAAAAAGCCTAGACAGATTTGACTTTTTCTTTTGCAGCAACAGATTCAGGGATTTGCAGAAGCTGAGGATGTGTTGATTTAATGACAATTCCCATGAATTATAATGAGTGGTGTTCACACACCTTTGAACATTTCCATTTCCCCGGTACAGCACCAACTCATTTAAAGTTGCCCAAGAGCAGGAAGACACTATTCCTTAGGCAGTCACTAACCAGAAGAGCCACAAACCTCCTTGTGTGGACCACATCTCAGGTTCAAGGTGATGGAATCTGGTCAGGATGAGCAGCAACAAGGTCTTCGGCCAAAAGCAGAGTCTCAGTCCCAGCTTCACCAGTAAGAACTGCAGGTGCTATGGTTGGAGCTCACATGGACAATGCTGTACTGGCAGTGCCCCTAAGGCAGAACATGATCCTCTTTCTCCCACGATGTCTCCTTGCAGAGTCAGTGAAAGTAGATGATCAAGAGAAATGTGTCCCCAGGGGTGCAGGTCATGTGATTTTGTTGGATCACAGAGCAAGGACAGTCAAGCACAGAGTTTTAGATGGTAAGGATGGGATGGGCTGCTGCCTGACAGCCCTGAGCTAGTCTGTGCAGCCCAGCACCCTGGTCCAGGGTCATCCCAGCAATGTTCAGGCTTTTTCCAAAGGGTGAAGCCTCAGAGTTGGTGCTATTGTGTAAAAGGAGCCTGCATTCCCACTGCCAACATCCGTCCATAATTCCAACAAGGCACCAGAGACTTGTAAAAACGAAGACAGAGCTAGTACTGAGATGTGAAGTGTTATTGTTGCTGCTTAGTGCTAATGGTTTCTGCCTTATTGTAGCCATTTATCCCTGTTCCTTGTCCCTTTGTCATATCCTTCTCTCAGATACCAGTTACTGTCACCAGCGAAGGGAAGCAATTTGCTGGTGCTGCTACCTAAGCACGAGCTGCTAATTATAGACCAGGAGCAGGCAGAAGGAGCCAGGTACGTTGTGAATCTGTCTTGATTAATGAGTGAGCAGCTAGGCTGAGGGTCTCCAATTATGTTCTGTGTCAGCAGACTTGCTTCTCTCCTGGCTCCTTGTTCAGGAACCAGAACAGCAGTCCTGCTGGGTAGATGTGCATGCTGCCAGGGGGAACTGGCCTTGCCCTGAATAGCCTGCAGGTATAGAGGCCTGAAAGCAGCTCACCATGTGCCATTGTCCACCCAATGTGGCCTTTAAACACCCATTTATACTCACTGTCCTCAACATTCATTGTGAAAACAAGACACAAACTCATTTGGTGGTGAGATGAGTTTTATTCTCAGAGAGAGTTCTCATTCTTGGATTTGTGACTTTGTACTGACTGTCCAGATAGAGCAGTGACTTCTCAGTCACTGCTGCTGGCCATGCCACAGCTCTGTCTGAGGTGGGGGGATTTGGTGGCAAGGAATGCCTCATTCCACTTGGACCATGCAGCACCCCCCCCTCCCTGCACTCAGTAGATGGTTACGTTTCCAAGAATGCTGTGGGTGAAGGTGTATTAGGAAACTGTTTCTTGGAATGGAATGTATGAAGAGAGAGGCAGAAACTCCAAATGTGCAGAGGATAAAGAAGGGAAGAGGCAAAATGCCTTGGAGAAAATTGTGGATCTCAAACCCAGCCTGGTAAATGAGGATACCTCCCTTCAGCAAGTAGGAAGCCCTTAAAAAGGGACCCATTTCTGGAAAGAGGAGTGCTACTACTCCTATGGGATATATCCCTGTGGGATACACACCCTGTGAGTGTGTGTCAGTGTTTTAAGGTCTCTTTCAAACAAAACAGCAAATCTTTTGAGTATCAATAATACCATAAACCTGACAGCCTCTCTAAATTCAGAGATGACTGCTGTGTCTGACCTCATGTTTCTGATAGCTGTTGTAGAGCCATGCCTTAAGTCATCTGATTTCAGTCAGAGTAGGGCCCAGGAAAGCACTGGAGAGAAAGTGATTGTCCTCATCCTACCCAGCAAATTAAATGTGAATATCAGATTTCACAGTGTCAGCCCTTCTTTAATATCTGAGTATTGCTAAATGTGTCTGAGTTTACGCTGGGTCTGACGAGTTTAATATCAGCCATCAAACATAATGGAGCTGACTGCCTGAATTCCCTTCCCAGGATAATAAGATACACTGAAGTAGGGATGATTCTTTTCATGTTATTAAGCCAAATGCCTTTCATTGTATTGGCACCATGAGGAATTTGAACTGAATTCAAAATAAAGCCCCTGATCTGGCAGCAGGCTGACTGTAAGGTTGTTTGATTGACTCTTTTGTTTTAAGGTTTGCCAGTGTGATGGTGAAGCTCGAGTTCTTCAGCAAATGGTTGTCAATGAAATGTCAGCTCCTTCATAAAGAGAAATTAGGATAAAAGCACCGTGGATAAACAGTGTGCTCTGAGATGTCATTCTCATTAAATAAACTTTGCTTTACTCAGAGGCTGGGTCACCAGCAGTGCACCTGTTTGGCAGCAGAACTATCTCTGAAGGATATCGAGGTGAAAAAATGATTTACGATAGGTGGTACAATGTCCATAATGAACAAGAAGTGATGTGGCAAGAGGGCAAACCAGCAGGATATATCAGCACAGGTAAGCCCACGTGCACCACTCATCTCCCAGAGAAGCACTGAACTGCTATTGCATGACAGCAATTAGTGCACCACAAGGTTGAAGAGGCGGGGGAGTCAGAAAAGGGATGTTGGCAGTTGAGGAAATCAAGGATGCTGGCTGGACAATCAGACAAATGTGACTGCTCTCATCAGTAGGGAGAGAAGGCAAGAACATGAGGTGGTAATGAAGGAATTTGAGATAAAGCACATAACAAAACCTACAGCTGACAAGGACTCCAGACATGTTCAGGTTGGCGTGTTTAACCACAGGGACCAGAGAAGACATTGATTCTAAGCCTTTGCTGGTCTGCAAATCAAAGCTTGGCAAACAGGCTCTAGCTGTCCACTGGTACGAGTATGAATAGTGGCAGCTACAAAGTTCCAGTCACTTGAGTCAGTGCAGAGCTCGGTAGGTGAAATAAAAGGATCTGTACAGGGTAACCTGTGTATCACAGTAGTAGTCTGTAGTATCCTTTCTGGCTTCCCAGGCAGCTCTGCAGGTATGTTTTTTATGCAGCAATACAAGCAAGAAGCAGTTATTTTCATCAGCAGGGTCTTTTCTGTGTTTGAAAGTGCTTGGGTGAATGTTAGGTGATTGAAGAGGTGTAATCCTAAGGAATATCCCACTGAGAGTGTAACCAAGTGACTGCCCATCTTTTCCAAGCAAAAAGATGCAGACTGACTGTATTTCTGAATTCTGCTACAGTGTCCTTCAGGTAAACAGGGAAAAATATGTTCAGAGGTGTTGCCAAATTTGATTGCAGAAGTAGAAATCAAAGTCTTCTCTAGTTGCTGTGTTTTTGCTTCTGAAAAATTGATTGCATTTCAATGACAGTGCATCAAAATATGAAGCACTGAAGTTATTCAGTTAGAAACAACTTGCTGCTGCTACTGTCTGTTCAGTCTTTCCCCACTCAGCTCATGTCACTCAGAGGAGGACTTCCATTGAAAGGAGATGCTTGCTAGGCTTTCCAGATTGCTGTTTAATTGGCTCCATTCCCCAGAGACTAAGACTCAGAAGAAGTTTTCGAAGTTGAAATGACAGTGGTGCAAGAAAGCGTTTCCTCCTTCTCCTTCACTTTAGCATCCCTGCATGTAGGTCCTCTCCCTGGAGAGGCCCACATGCTGAGGAGCATTCAAGCCTCAAGTTATGTCAGGAAGGGAGGGCACACAGAGGTGACAGCAGGCGACAATGTGATTCCAGAGAGATGCAGATACCCTGGAGAAGAGTGATTCCCAGCTGGGGCAGGAAGACGAGTCTGCGCTTGTGCAGAACCAAGGAGAGAGGCAGGCGAGTCTCAGCTGGGTGAATGCAGAAAGACTTCTCAGTAGTTGCCCCCTGACAAGCTGTCAGACAGAGTTCCCTTGCTAACTACACTGTCTCTAGTATCTCCACACTGGGCATGACTCAGACTTTGAAAAGCATTTCAAAGCCACAAATCTGATTCAGATATTCTGTCCCTATTACTTTCTTATTACTTCTCTTAATTATCTGCTTAAATTAATTTATATTAACTGATTAGATTGAGCCTACTCAGATTAAACCAGTGTTTCTTCTGATGTCTTAGTTCCAGTTATTCAGACCAGCTACAATCTACAACTGTCCCTGGCTCCTTACAGAAGCAGTGGAGGAAGGATGGAGCATCCACTGTGGAGGCCAGAATAGTTACTACAATTGCAGAATACACCCACTGCTCATGGGTCTGAGTCTATTCACAATTCATGGCTATTCCTTGAGACAAGGTCTTGACCAGATTCTGGGAGCTGAAGTTGTTGCTAGCCCCCAGCACAGGTTGAGCATCTCCTAAAGTCAGAGATAAAGACTACCAGATCAAAGAGGGATATGTGGGAAGTGAACAGTGCCTGGAAATCATACCTTAAGCATTGCAAACATTTGCTGTCTGTACTTTCTATGTACATCAGGCTACTGGAGGCAGCCCTGACCAGGCTGCTTGTCTGTTAGCTGCCCTTTCTTGAACTGCAGGTGTTTCAGCCCCTTCTCAGCTCGTGTTCTTGTCCAGGGAAGGGCAATAGGCATTCTTTCCAGACAGCCCAAGCAAAGAGGCTCTTTGCGGAGTAAACCCTACAAACATCTCTCCCCACAGTGATACCTGAATTCGAGGCAGCACATTTAAATCTTCTGAGAGAAGCAAAGTGACTCAAGAAAGCAACTGCCTGGTCCGCCAAATTATCTTCTGTCCCCTCGTGTTTCAGACTGCAGGATTGGGAAGTGCTAGTTCCTGCTGCTTGTTCTTTTGTTTCATTTGCATGAGAAGTATAAGCCACGATTGGAAAGAAACATAGTTACAGCTTCATTAGGATAGGATAGGATAGGATAGGATAGGATAGGATAGGATAGGATAGGATAGGAAATGTGAGAGCACTGCCAGCACTGCTCAACTGCCACACTGGTCACAGACCTTGGGAAAGATTAGTTGAGGTATTGACACAAATACACTGCAGATGCAGCAGCTTTTTGCCACAGGTATATTGGAGCAACGCTAAAAATTGTTACATTTCACTGCTGATACTTTCACTTGACCGCAGAGGTGTCTTACTCACACCTTGCCTAAATTACCCAGAATTAGCAAAACTGTATCTGCTTTAGGACAGTGGTCTCTCAACTGTCTTTCTTGGGATGGCAGTGCCTGCCCTGGTTCTCATGTTCTTACTGCAGCAGATCAGTGCATTGCTGAGCACACCCAGCAAGCAGGTCTGCTTTCCATA
>VZTZ01015541.1:0-237136 GCA_013400955.1 Drymodes brunneopygia | reverse complement strand
ATCCTGCTGGCACGGACAGCAGCTGACCCCCGCCCCTGAGGGTTTGTGGAACTCCCCCACCTCTCTCCACGCCGGCGGCCGCCATTGCCCTGTGCTACCTGGGCTCACGCCAGAGCGCCCCCTGCAGCCGCGGGGGAACCATGGCATCCGGAGCGCCCCCTGCAGGCTGTGACTGGAACTGCACCAAGGGAAAAGGTGCCCGAGACCAGGCAGGCTGCCACTGGATTTCTGGTTGTTTGTTGGTTAATGCCATAGTTGTTATTATTTGTTAGCTTTATTTTAGATATTAGTAAAGAACCGTTATTCCTATTCCCATATCTTTGCCTGAGAGCCTCTTGATTTTAAATTTATAATAATTCAGAGGGAAAGGGGTTGCAGTTTTTCCATTCCAAGGAAGGCTCCTGCCTTCCCTAGCAGACACCTGTCTTTTAAACCAAGACAGTAAGAGGCAGCTGGAAAGGGCAGCTGAAAAGCAGCTCCATAAAGCCTGATAATCCATCTAACCAAGCTTTAACGATCCTATAGCACCTTCTGCTTGGATTTGGCCAGCTGGGCAGAGGACATGCTGTGTGTGTGGTCTCCAGGAAGCAGCAGCACATTTGCAGCTTCTTGTTCTGCTCCATAAAGAAATAAGCAATCTTTAAGGGTGACAGCTTACAAAGGATTTACTGCCTGATTCCAGATCTTGGTATTCACACTCCTACTTCATCTGCTGCTCAGTCCTGGAAACCTCACTTTCCAAGCACAACCCATCTGCCAGAATTCAACTGGCAACAACAAGGGCTGCACTCAAGCTTAACAGAATGAGCCAGAAACAAGGAAAAGATTTACTACTTGGTGAGTTTATGTTCTCCACTTGCAAAGAAAAAACAGATATCTTAATTAATATTTTGTTAAAGGGGATAACAAAGCTCTAGCAAGACAGGTAAGCAGTAACCATTGCAAACATTTTCTAAGGTAGAGCAAGAGTTTAAACAATTTTTGCTGTGTTTTCTTTTGGTGAGGCAGCTGTTAGGACAGAGGTTGTCTTCTCTCTACTTTTGTGCACTAATTTAGACGAAGAAATTAAGATTCAATCTGTTGAGTTACAAGACCTGTACTGACTTGTGCAACTTGACTCTGCCAGCTGCTACTTGCTTTACCAGCACCCCTCTGTTTGGCCAGTCCACCCTGGGCAAAATATATCCCAAGGCTGTTTGCTGGTCACTCTCAAGCATCCCTCTCTGCTTGAGCAGATGTCAACAGGCACTTTCTCAATGTTTTCTCCCCAGGAAGTTCTGGAGTAGTGAGGCTTTGGAAGGAATGGTGATGCCAGACTGGAGCTGGCATGGAAAGCTGAAGGGATCTCACCAATTCATGCTGGTGTGAAGTGTCTGATCTGTGTGTGGCAGCCATGTGCGGACACTGGTACGTGGCCAGCACAAACCTCCTTCAGCAATTCAGAGGGAGATTTACATTCCCACTGGAGATAAAAGCAGTCACATAATTAAAGATAAAGAGCTTGAGCAGGATGGCACCATACTCTTAGGTGGGTGCATTATCTCAGTTGGATTTATTTATCTGTTTGCCACATCTGTTTTCGAAGGAACTGTTTAGCAAATTCGCTGTATCCTTCAACCCCTTTTCCCCCATATGAGCATTCAGACGTATGAACTTTTGCTGGCATTGTTGCACTCCATCTATTCCTGAAAACAGAGAATAAGTTGTGAGGCTACAAAAATCATCAGAAGCCAAAAGCAATTTGTTTGGTTTCAGGGAAGAAATGGCTTGTCCCTTTAGTTGTGTCACCATAATATCAGCTTTCAGCAATGGAACAGTCTTTGCTGTTTAGCTTGCCGAGGTGCATTGAAATTGTTCCTGCTCTCCTCACTCTTCTTCACTGTAACTATCGTGCTGCTTTAGCCAAAGTATTTAGCTGGGTCCCCCTTGCTGTAGTGAGGCTGTTAACTGCATTGCTCTGCATCTGTCTTTCTTGGGCTGTTTCCCCAAGGTGCTCCCAGAGATTAAGGGTGTCTCTTTCAGGGATTTGGAGAGACCTTTGCAAGAGTAGCATTTGTTCTTTCTGAGCTCTGAGGAACTCACTCGCTGAGGGTACAAAACCAGAGTACCAATTTTCTCCAGCAGCACTGCTGATTAAACAATGCCTGCTAGGGAAAACGAAAGAAAGGGGAAAACAGATAATGAAAATAATGAATAGGTGCCATCCTGAACCACATCACTTCTGTTACACTGGTAAAGGAGGAGGGATGACTGAAAGACTGTGGTGATAAGGATGTCCTAATAAATAACCGGTAGGTTTTCTATCTGCTTTCCAAAGAATGTCTTTCATTCTCAGGAATACAATAAACTTTCTTCTTGCGCACTGTCAGCTATGCCAAAGTCAATCACTGCAAATCCACCACCCTCACTGAAGCTTTACTTCTTTATGGCAACTGAAGGTCTTGCTTCACCACATACTGACTCAACAGACAAATCTGTGCAAGGACTTGACAAGGCTTGAGAGTTTGAGCCTCAAAACAAAACCGGAGGTCTACAACCAGTGCAAATGTTTTTTCCCAAATAGCCTAAAGGAAACTGTATTCCTGCATCTTGTAGGCTCCCTGTGGGTCTGAAGTGTGTGCAGCACTGCAGGTCCTGGGACACAGAAGCACAGAGGTGTGACAAGCTGGGGTGACACAGGTGCACACAGCTTCAGATCTCGAAGCTGGGCTTAGCCTGAGGCCAAAACAACAGCACTAGGGATGTCAGCAGTTGAAAGCTTAGTCTTGCTCTTGATGTCCCACCCCCGCATGAAGCCAGTGGCACATACATCCCAGCAGTGGAACAGCTGAGCTCTCTCAAGTTACACAAACCAAACTTCCTTCCATGTGCTGAGCCTCACTCACAGCAGACCCTAATTTCCCTGTACTCAGTACCCAGCAGCATTGCAGACCACAGTGAGTCTTGTGGTAGGGAGCAAGCGGTGTCTGGCCATCACTCTGGCCAGGGATCTATATAGGAGAGCATAAAAGAACAAAGAAGAAAATAATAACAAAAATAGAACAGGGAAAATGAAGGCAAAATTGCACAGGAAATAGAAGGAAAGAAAAAGTGTTGGGAATAGAGTTGCTGAAAATGTCATTGCAAAGGTCAGGGCAGGCTCAGGGAGACAGAGATGACAAGAATACTAAGCACGTCAGGAAATGTAAATACGTTCTTTTTCCAGTGTTCACAGAGGAATAATGAGAGCAGTTCTGGGGGCAGCCTTACACTTTCAGGGGGAATAAAAGAAATAATGAAGGGACTCTGGGTGAAACCAGAGTGAGTGATGAAGGACTCGCTCTTGTTGCAGATTGTTAAAGTTTCAGGGCAAGGATTCTGCTCCTGGGGATCTCAGCAATGAGCTGTGAGGAGCGGGGGCTGCGCTCGAAGGACAGACCTTGTTATGCTGCCACTGTGGTCTCGTGGCAAGGTCAGGCAAATGACGCAGGCAGTAATGAATCAGGGTCCTTGAATTCAGCAGCTAGTTGGGCTAGTGGGCCCAGCCAGATGGAAAACACCTGGAGAAGTGTAATTTGATTAAAAATAGTCTGCAAGGGCTAACAAAAGAAAATCATGTTTAACAAATTCTATGGGAAGTTATTGTTCCTGAAGTGGATGACATTAAGAGCTGACTGGCAGATGCTGTGGGTGTAATTTACCTGGCCTTCAGTACAACCTTCAGTATAGAATAAAGAATACATTGAATTTGCATTTATATAGCTCCTTTCTGTCCACACAAAGCACATTGCAAACATCACGTGGGCCATACAAAAGATACATCCATGACAAGCTGGTACAAAGAGATTATTGGGAAAGCAGGTCCTCGAGAGGCTGTGGGTTGGAGTCATGGATGTCTCCATCCAAGCATGATCCACATGCATGATCCACACCTGGGTACCCCGAGTTTCTCCATAGAGCAACACTTAATAATTGGAACATTAGCCTGCAGAACATTTGGAAATTTATGGAAGTGAATTCCTGCTGGCCAACTCACACAACCCCTCCCTATCTCCAAAGGGAATCCCCAGTCAAAGGGTATCCAGGCTGTCCTTTACCTTCTTTTGGCTTTTAGGGTGTATACTGGTCCAAAGTAGCCTCACACCTCCCAGGTCCTGCAGCAGCAGATTGAGCTGCATTAGCCAGTACATCCTGCTGCTGCTGAAGATGGCCCATAATGAACAAGTCTCTTAGCAAAATGCACATAAAAGCTGCTTTAAGTGTCCTCTGCTACAGCAACAAGGCAATGTAATGCACTTTGTGGAAGCACCTAAAAGCCTCATTTGGAATTGACCCTAATATTTTCAAAGATGATGAGTGTTTTTCTTTAGTTAAAAACAGCAGATTTGTTTCCAGATAGCTCAGATGTGGTTCATACCAACTTATATTAGTATTTCTTTTTTATCTTTAGTAAAGATGGTTCTTGCACAGTTCTACAGCTGAAAGTATTCCTGTGGTTGAACCTTGCCGGAAATAATTTCAAGGTTAAGAAAGGCAGGAAGAGGGCTTAGAAAAAGTCAAAATCATGACTAATGTGGAAGAGTTAAAGATGATTTGTATGTCAGCCAGGCTGCTCATGCTCTGCCCTCTCCTGCTCAATGTAGCCTTTGCTGCTCTAGGTAGTAAACTTCACAGTAATTGTGTCAGCAAGGATTTCAGCAGAGTGTTGGATCAGGGCTGCACAGGACTTTGCAGTTCCTGGTTGTTGGTTTATTCTGTGGGCTTATAACCCTTTCATTGTCTCCAGGACTGGCGTAATCCCATGCGAGCACAAGGCTGTGTCTCTCCACAGCTGTATGGTACTGTGAATATCTCTGTGGAAGGACTACCTTATCAGCAACTTTAATGGATCTAACCAGCTGCTTGCGATTTCCTTGTAGCCATTTTTTTCTGTTTTAAAGCAGTATAAAGTGCTTTGCCTGTATAAATAACAGTAACTTAAAAATCCGCCTCAAAGTTGTCTCATCTTCAAACAATCCCTGATTTATTCCAAAAGCATTTACTATGTGAAACAATTGTGAGAAATTACACTGGCAGCCAAAGACAAGCTGTCTCCAGAGTCTGATTTTAACTGATTATTTTTATTAGAAAACACTGGGAAGTGTCAGTGAGTGACAACTTGGAGAACTGGTTTATGGCAGTCCTTTCAACAGCTATCTCTCTGCACTTACTCCACATCAACCTTAAATGAGTGCCTCCTTCAAGGCTTATCTCATCTTCTCCAATTTTAGAAAGAACTTAATAAAGTGCATTTATCCCCTCTTCTCATCATGGAAGCTTGGCTAGTTCTGTGTTTATGTAACTTATATGTGCATCTCAACCTTGATCTGCTTTTCCTAAAAATATGCTTATCAGCCTTTTGATGAAGGGCATTTCCTCCTCCTTTTTCATTTCTCGATGCTCACATCTCTGAGCTGTACTCATGCTGTTGCACTAAACTGTTCCATTTACACAGTTCAGCTTTTAATGAGGGTTGGTAATGGTTGTAGCAGGGTATTTGTGATCCCACTACTCTCGTGTTTCAGCACATAAGGCATGAGGCACAGTCCCAGTGCTGTTTTGCAGGAAGGCAATGTGCCTTTCTCCAGGTTTCCACAACCACTTGAGGCATGTGCACAGTGAATTTACTATGAGCTCCTCAGATCCCAGGTACCACATATATATTCATTAACATCAATGTTGTTTAATTGTACCCAGTGTGCATTTTAATGAGATTTGGCTCTTTATATGTGCCAGGCCTAGGCCAGGCTCTGTTTCCATCTGAAACTCCACTGAAGAAACTCATATATTTATGATGGAAGAAAAATGTGTTTTGGCAAATTGCTGAGATCTACTGTTTTCCTTCTGCTTTCCATTCAGAAATTTGCATTTGCAGCAGAAATATTGATATTCTTGTTTATAATGGGGAACAAAGATTTGTAATTTGGACTGATTCAGCTTCCAGAAAGTTTTTATACAGTCTCTGGATATTTCTCAGTAATTTTTTGTTATTGACTGGCCATGGGGCCTCTTCTCTCCAGCCCTGCTCTCAGGAGCAGGAGCTTTCTACTTTACTTAGGCTGCTTTACTCAGTTTATTTTCTTGCTCCTTGATTTTGCCTCTCAGATCATCATGGTGGCCAGTCCTGTGCTTTCATATCCAAGACCCCACCATCAGTATTTTATACAAGTCAAGCACCCCCAGCAGAGCCAGGCACCCCTTGCATCCCCCCAAGCTGTGCACTGGAGGGTTTGCGTGCTTACACCCCAGATCAGGTCTTGCCTCCCCTCCACCTCATCATTGTCTCCACTGCTGCCAGTCTTTCTCTTCCCTGGTATCCTGGGTGCACATTTGCATGTGTTTGTTGCTCTCCTTCTTTTTCCTGATATCAGCAACTCTTCCAGATGTCACAGATGTGTATTGAGGGGACCACTCAAGTCTAAGGCGGTTAAATGGCTTCAGGAATAAGCCATGATTGACTTTTCAGGAAGTCCAAAATAGAGGTATTTCTCTCATGCATGGTTTTGCTTGGTTTGTGTTCCGTTCACTGCTGCACAGTACGTCTGTGTGGACTTGATGGGATCTTTAGCATTCATGTTTTTATGCATTGGAATAATGTCTGGAGTGACCTTCTGTTAGCCCATGTGTTGGCCACTTTTGAAAGTAATAAATTCCTTTTGACCCACCAAAACGGAGCAGAGCGTGATCTGCCTGGTGGCATTAGCACAATGATTGAACAGCCAGTTGTCCTTTCACCACAGTGATGGGAATGGGGGATGAGCTGAAGAGGTAAATTAGTTCTTTTCATGTTGGAATAGGGGGCATGTAATCAAAAAGAAGACATTCAGAAGTAAATAACTGAGATGGCATTTCAAACAAAGCAAAGATATACATACTCACCTCTTTCCACACAAAACCCTGTAAGACTTACAGGGCAGAGTGAGGGCTGATCTTTGCTTTGTTCTCACCACAAAGATCCAAATGGGGTGAGAAATGGCAGGAATTTAATCTCATGAGAAATACAAGAGTAATATTGAGCTGCTTTATACACGTAATCCAACTTTATACGTTTTCCTGCATGACAGCTCTCAGCACTATATGCTCAGGCTCTCCCTCATGGGCTTTTGGAATGACACTTTGGCTGGGAAGTGTTTTCAGAGGATAACCATGGTGATCTCCTGACTTCTCAAGAAAGATTTTAAATCCCTATCCAGGCAAGTCAAGGCTGCTGGCAACATCAGAGTCTGCCTTTGGTCTCTCCAGAGAGTCAGTAGTGTGTGCCAGCAGAAATTTGATCACACTTTAAAGAATAGAAAAGTGGTTTTTAACTGATTAATTAGCAGTGGTGAAGTGTGTTGGGCAGGTGGCTGCTTAACCTCTGCACCAGCAAAGCCTGGAGACAATTCCTTGCCTCACTTGCATGCCCATGGGACACCGCTGGATGGGGGCCATCACACTCCACTGCAGGGACACAGAAATCTGCTGGACACCTGAGCCCAGGCTGCAGCATGTGACTGTGGGGCCACACTGTCCCAGACAGGCTTGTCTGTAGGATTAGGTTCGGTTCTGTTCCGGACGGCTGGGACGAAGACGAGAGATCTCTGAAGTTAGGTCTTAAAACATGAGGTTTATTGTAAAGGGGCGTATGTGCAGAGGACCTGCCAAGGGCTGCCAGACGCAGCCCGGAGCAGGTCAGAGAAGTGAGAAAATAAGCGTGAGGGGGAGAGAGTGTAAAAGAAGTCAGCGAAGTGGCAAGAGGAGAGAGCTAAGAGCTAAAAGCTAAGAAAGAGTAAAGTGTGTAAAGCTAGGAGAGCGGGGCTAAGAGAGCGAGCTTGCCGTTTACAATACAATAAATCATCTTCTCTACTGAATATTCTAATTTTCATTAACCAATCTAAAACAAGTTACAAATCTTATAACATTTGCATACAGCCTATAAGAACTACTGTATTACCATATGGCGTTATATTTTAAACTCTCAAAACTGCTTCTTGGCCCCTCTGACAAGTTGGCAGGGTCTGCTCTGACCCTTGGACCTGTCTGCAAACAGAGGGTATTGTTTAATCAAAAGGGGAATTACCTTCAGTCAGCCAAGCTATTGTTTTCCAGTTATTCAGTAACTGGGACTTGGTATCTCAAAGCTTGTCTTCATTTCAATTTCACTGTTCTCAGCATCTTTTGCCAGGTAATCATATTTATAAGGCTTTCCTATTTCATCTTCCCCAACACTTGTCCAAGGCTTGGGAATAAAATGTCCCTCACCTTTCTTACAGTGACAGAGCCCAGTCCCGGCCTTAACACACATCATCCTGTTTTGATGCATTGCACACAGAGACAAAAGGATGATTACTAAGGGCATGCTGACCAGTGTTTTTCCTCTTAGAAGTCTAAAGCCAGAGACCAAAACCCAAAGCCAGGTGTTTGGGGTAAAATGATTTTATTTCTTTAGATGTTCCTAATGGAAATACAAATACAGCATATGTCAACGGTAATGCAAGTGCTCAGCAAACATGCAACTCCCCACAGTTAATAGATTGAAATAATACCATGTCAATTTTATTAGAGGTCTGAAAATGTACAAGAGCCTAAACTGATGTCTGAAAACATCCTGGTCTTAGCACCTAATTTCTTAAAAGTGAAGGGCCTGAGTATTTTCATTCCATTTCTAATCCTACTGATCTATTAGTATATTGCAGCAGGACTCTTTGCCCTTGCATTGTGGTCAAACAACTCAAAAATGCCCTGTTTTGGAAGCTACCAATGGTGGGCTGAGAAGGGGCATCACATGCTGCTTTTGGTGTTGAATTATGCTAAAATGGATCTGCCTCACCAATCCCAAATCAACATCCTGATAGTGAGGCAACCAGAGACATGAGACTGGCAATCACTTTATTCTGTAAAAATTCAGTCCACTCTCATATGATTCGTTTCTTCCAACATACTCCTCTTTGGAGAATGTGGAGATTCCTCCCTTGGGTAGGGGATACCCCCCGAGGATAACCCTCAAGGCTGGGTGAAAGAGATTAAGCCCATTGTTGTTGGTATGGGTGAGTTACATCAATCTCTATTTTAAAAACTGATTCTTTTTTCCTGCTTTGATATAATTGCTTAAAAGTAATGGCTTTGGTAAAGTGCACCATCCTATCCTATGCTATGCTATGCTATGCTATGCTATGCTATGCTATGCTATGCTATGCTATCCTATCCTATCCTATCCTATCCTGTCCTGTCCTGTCCTGTCCTGTCCCATACACTACTAGCAGTTTTAGCTTTTATGCTGTGCAGTAAATAAATCTGATTAAGATCTTTTCATCTAATCTAATCTAATTAGTCACAATAAATAATTTGCTTCTTATATCTGATTTGCCATGCTTAATCCTTCTGGATTAAGTAACTTAAACAGCTGACAAAGAGCAGTCTACATTAACACACAACACAGAGCAATAGGAGTAGATCTGCAGAGTCATGGAACCTGTACCAAGGACCAAAGTTGACACCATTCATCAGATTACTTTGGAAGAGTTCCAGTCTGGTCACGTCAACAGAAGTTGGAACTCATAAGGGACATCCCCACATCTTCCAGTTCACTTTCATCTGAAAAAATTCCAGTTTGTGAAGTCTGTAACCATGACATGATGCAAAACAATGCATGGGAAGGGAAGAGGATCAGGATATTTGCTTTCAAATTTCACTGCTGATTTGAACTAGAATTTGAACCAAAGCAGGACAACTCCCACACTGATCAAAGAAGCACATCACACATTTTCAGTCTATACCTAGTTCTCATCCAGCAAAAAAAAGCAACAGAAGTGAAAACTCACAAGTCTGTTCAGCATCTGTTGCTTCATCTCCTGTGTTTTCTAAATGACATGGGAAGCCATTTCCTAAAATGGTCTTGGGGAGTTGTGCACATGCAAAATGGCATGCTAAAGTCCTGGAGCTTGTGACATTGCATGAGCAGGGATAAGCTGTGCTAGGGACTTTTTAGCTTGTAAGTATGGCTGTTTAGTAAATGCTCAGTAAGTCTTACTGTGTGATATGAAAAGGGCAATTTAAGTTCAGGTTCAGCATTTGTATTACAGTTTCCTCCCTGCTTTATGTACTCATTCCTGTTACCATCCATCTGATCTTCAAACTGAACAGATGAAGTTACATTCCTATTTCATGAGACTAAAGAAACAAATATTCATTGATGAGAAATCTTTTTATGTCCTTGAAGAAATCCAGAAAACCTCTGCCTGTAAGGACATAGAAAACTTAAAACAGAGAAGATAAATTGTGCCTGACAAGGGGCTGTAGGATGAGGCCTCTCTTTGAGGAAAGACCTAATAAATTAGAGGTGACATACTAAAGTTTTCTTTTCAAAAGGAGATAAATTCAGAGGTCGGTCTCACCAGAAGTGTGCGTACCAGAGAACACAAAGAGCCTTCCTGCTTACCAGGGCAGAGGTGACCCACATCCATCTCCTTGCACTGGAACTTCCTGCAAAAAATCCTAGGCTCGTGCCCTTGTGAATTTACCTTGTGTCCTCACACTTCATGTGACAGAACACCCCTGCAGGACTTGTCTGTTTGTCCAGAGTGGTTTGTGCTGTAGCAGCATCTCCTGGAACTCAGTGCTGCCCAGTGCTCCGGCATCCTCTCCTGCACAGCCAGGGGACAGCACAGCCAGCCTGAGCACTGGGGGCAGTGCAGTCTAAGATCCGTGGGACTAAAAGCAGTTGAATTTTAAGACGAGATGATAAGGTAAAACTTTGTGGCCTCAGCCACTGGAGGTTAGGGTATTTTTGGTCAAAACCTGGCTGAAGAACTTAGGATAAAGCTTGACTCCCTGCACGGCATGACAGAGAGAAGGGAGGGAGGTCAAGAGCAGGGCTGAGCCTGGCTGTGGGCTGCCTGGGTGTTAGGGTCTGCACCAAGGTGTGTAACTACTTTTGAAGCAATCCTGCAGTGAACAAGAGAAAAATTCAGACCCTGCATATGTTTCATGGATTATAGAATAACAGAGGCCGGAAAGCTTGGAATCATCTTGTCTCACTTTAATCCATAGCAGGGATAACCCAAGTCAGTCAAAGAGCTGATCACTCAGGGCCTTGTCCAGACACTTACTGTAAAATCTGTGCTCCAGCACTTGACCTCTCTCATGGTGGATTTTTTTCTTCCTCTGTTCAAAGTATGCCTCACTGCAGCCTGTGCCTTGATTTTTTTTTTTTGCAATGTCTCACATTCATCTGCTCCTCCACCACAGAGCTGCTCCTCACAGTGAGTCCCAGCCGCAGGACTGTCCCAAGGAGAGGATTTTGTATTTGTTTTTGTTGAACTTCAACGGAGGTTACTGTCACGATGTGGTCTCATGGGTCCCCAGCCAGCCTTTTTTAGAGCAGACATCAGCTAGTAAAGCTAATGAAGGCTTACCACAATCAGCAGCAAAACCATTAGGACCTGTCTTTGAATTTAGAGGAAAGTACTAACACCAAAGCAGTCCTCTAGAGGATATCAAGAAAAAGAAAAAGGACATGAAAAAACATATGAACTGTCCTGCTCCCTTCAGTCTTTGCTTGGATGATTAGACCAGAGAACTACAGTGAGCTGGGTTTTTCTTACACACCAGGGCTGCACACAAGCACATGCATTTAGCAGGGCCTGATGCCATCGTCCCTGAAGCAGAGACCTCAAAAACCCCTGTGATGTGGAACAGGAGGAAAGTGTCCACTCTCGGGGACCTGCCACTTGAGGGAGCCAGGATGACGTGCACTAAGAGCTGGCAGATTATATAAGCATTTTTGGAGTGTTTCAGCCGGAATCACCTCTTCTTCTGTAATATTAAATCTGTTGGGTCAGAAAACTCTGAGAGCTTCTGTCCCAGATTTAAATGGTTTTAATTTGGCTTCCAAATGAAGTCTTGCACAGCTGTGCTCAGTCTGTCCTCTTCGATAAATTTTGATGGGGGGGTGTGTGTGTGTGTCCAACAGATTTGATAGCTGTTCAGGAAGCTTGACATTAACTTTCTACAGGTTACATGAAAACAGACAGAAAATAGTAATGAAAATAGGTAAAGTGAGGTCCTTTTATCAGTGAGTCAGTTAATATCATTCAACCACTTGGCCTGCAAAATTTCCTTCAAGTCCAAGCCTACTGTCACAGACTCCCCAGGGAAGACAGTTACAGGGAAATTATAGGAAAGCAGTTATATGCCACAGGAAATCAGGATGCAGTGGTCAAGGATATACTTATTTAGATGTCACACAGCGACTTTTTCAGTATGGTTCACTTGTCTTCTCACCCCCGCCACACAACTTCCTTTCCTCAAGACCCAGGGACTATTTTCTCCTATCTCATGGACTCCAACTGCTGTCTTAATCCAATATTTTCGGGAATATTATGACTCCAAGGAGAAAGCGCAAAAACTTAACTTGTCCAAGATTTTTAGCCCTTGGGATTTACTGTACAGTGAAGATTTCTTCATGGAACCAAGAGATTTCCCCATTTTTGGGTCCTACAACAATTCTTGCCTTTCCTAATAGGACTTTGTACTACCCAATTCAACAGTTTCAATCTGAGAGTGAATTCCAAGTACCTCAATGACCTTGTGTGAGCATGGTGGGGCCTTGTATCCATGGCAATCTTGTTCCTGGAGGACTGTGGTGTCTCCAAGTCATGACATGAGCAAGGAAGAGAGAAAACCAGGAGGTGAGGGGAGGCAGAGCAACCTAAAGGAGAGGGTTACATGCAATTCTTACCTGGCTCCTAAAAGGACCACCACTCTCCTCCCTCCCTGATTTTAGTAAGTTGTAGACTTCTGTGGGTGTGTTATGGACAAGACTGGTTCTTGCAGAGGCTCTTAAAGGAAAATGGTAAAAAATTGTTAGAGTTTTGTAAACTATTGTTCAAGTTCCCTTTAAAATGCTGTTCAAGTTTCAAAATTTTTTGCTAAAAGTCCCTGGAAGTGACAACACAACCCTTTGATTTTACCTGTGATTCATCTCCATGTGTACTGGGAAATAGTGTTAGAATTTTGGCAGTGGTGTTACATTATGAACTCTCATTTGTGTTTCCTTTTCCCCCAGGCCGATTTATTCCTTGTCCAAATCAAAATGCAGAGACTGTTCCATCCATCAGGACCAAGGCACTCTAAGGAGGTCTTATCAAAATGCATCTTGCACCCTGGCATGGAAAACTTGGTGTCAGTAGAGACATTTATCAAGTGAAGAGAAACACAGGGTTTCCATATTAACAGATACTATATAAAATAAATAAAAAATAATGAATGACAGCAATGACATCATTGCTATGCACTGAAATACAGCAGCAGCAAGTCAGTGCCACTTGACTGTAAGGATAACCTCAGAAAGGCTGCACCTGAGGATGGGAATAGGATTAGCACATGACAGAAGGATGAAAATAAACATCAAGCCTCTTGCCCAAAACAAGCCTTTCTTCTGAAAACACAGAAGGTGTCAATTTAAGAGCACTAAAGCCATATGCTTTTTAAAAAGACCTCATTTTGCAGTTCATATGTGCATGTGTCTCTTTCTCTCTCTCTCTTCATATCCTTATATATGTAAACACTCATTATTTCATTCCTCACCATCAAGAAAGATGAAATGGCCCATAGGTAAAATGCCTATACATGAAGCTTCATGACATAAAAATCTATCTCCTCACAGCAGTTCCAAGTATATACTGCAGAAGCTGTTGCAAAAGAATAAAAGCTTCAGTACCATTCACCTTCTGCTGTCTTGTCCTTGTGTACAGGAAAAAATGTGCCTTTATTTAGAAAACAGAATTAACACTGAAGCAATTTTCACATCACTGGTCTTTCAGCCTCCTCAGATATTGTTTTTGGTATCTGCTTTCGTGCAAGAGAATGGGGCCACATAAAAGCAATCACAAGGATGAAAATGTTCTCAGCAGGAGGAAATGGGATTATCAAAAAGCAGAGGAATAAGGCTTATGAATGTTTTGTACTCTTGGGCACCCATATGCCATTTGAGCTAGGTGAGTGTTAATAGATAGATCTAAAAATAAATAGTACATTATTTATTAACTTACTAAGTTTCCGTAATCAGGAGCTGAATATGTTTAGCTAATAAAGACACCAGACCACATCCACAGGAAGACAGGTGGACATAAATTGGCTGAAATGGAAATCTATGAGCCTTTGGGAGGCCATTCAGGAATGCAGACCCTGAGATACTTTTTCCTAGGGAAAATACACAGAATGAGTTTGATGGCATCTCTATGACATCCTATACCTGCCCTTGCTCTGCTTCCTCTGGGTAGATATGAGTAGTTTCTGATTTTTTTCAGAACAAGATCTGCCCAAAGGAAAATATGATTCAAGGGAAATACGATACTGGAGAACAAATTAAATGGAGAAAACAAGCCACTGAAGGATGTTTGTTGGGATCTCATGACCTTCCAGGTTTTTAGCTGAGCAAAACAAATTGCTGGATGCAGCAGAATAGAGAGTTAATTTACGAGCTGGAGAGCCTGGACCAGCTTTCTAAGGCCACCTTCTCATGAAGGCTGCATCTCTATTTGCATCCTTGCCTAGCTGTGCTGAAGGAGAGATTAGCAGGAGAGGCTAGAGTGGTGGTTACTGAGTCTGTGACCTGATGTCTTTCCAAGATCCAAGGCAAGAGGTGCTCAGGTTCCAGGAGAGGTCTGATCTGTCTCCACACTGATCTGTATGTGCAGGGACGAGGCAGGGGTCTTGAACATTGGAATGACATTTGTGGGAGTCAGACTTTTATGAAGATTACTCACTGTTATAATTTAATCACCTCAGTGACAGCTGCTCATGGCAACCATAGCACAGAGGTTACATAAAAAGCATCACAGCTGAGGACCTCAGAGCTTGTGGTGCTTTTCATGGGCTGATGGGCTGTGAAAGGCATGGAATGGGCTCTCCTTTTGTCCAGTTAAAAGTCAGAGGAATTAAGAGTAGTGTTATTGTCTTTTGTGGTTATAAAGACTTCAGTCTCCCTCTTCCAACCTCCTCCAGCCAGGCATTTCCCTTTCCCCATGCTAATCATCCCTTTCTCTCATGATAAGACCACCTCAGGGCAGTCTGGCTGTACACCAGGGAATGAAGGCAGTGAAGGCCAGAGAAAGAGCACAAAAACATACACCAGAATCATGGAGAAATCTCTTTCAAGGGGAAAAGCCCTGATGCAGAAGGAATCCCCCAGACCATAAAAAAGCTTGTTTGGTGAAGAAATAGGAAGGGAAATACTTTTGCCCCTGGATGTTCTGGGCTGCCAGCTAAACCCTGCTCATCCTAGAGAAAAGAGGTCTTTACCTCAAGGCACAAGGTCTTAGTACAGACTCCATACTTTTGCTCATGAGAATACTTTTTTGGTTTTTTCAATTCCATTTTATCCAGATGGCCAAAAATTGGTGTGATCTGAATTGAAAGACCAACCATTGCCTATATTTTAAAAGGAAATCCTAAAAAAAGAAAAAATAGGGGGGAGGTTAGGGACGTGTGTTTTGAACTCATGAGTTTAAATTTTGTATTTTAAGAGAAAAAAACCCTCTTTTTTTCTGTTATACCCATAAAATTTTATTACTTCTTTATTTTGATACATCACATCATCTGATTCAGTAATTGCATGCAGCTGTTATGCAATTGTTCCACATATTTCTATAAAAATTATTTCTATATTTCAAATTTGTATTAAAAAAGCAATAAATGGAAGATTTTTTTGGATGTTATTATGTGGCAGGTACCTCCTGGGCACAATAGCTATTCATCTGGTCTCATCAGGTCCCCAAAAGGCAGCTCAAAGCTCAGGAAGTTAAATCCTCCAGCTCTTTGCTGTGGAAGACAACATGGAATGCCCGTGCTGGAACTAAATTACAATATCTAAAGGGTAAAACCCCCACCCTCCTCTGTATTTCCTCTTACTGTGTGCAAAGCCCTCTTTTGTCCTCAGCCTCCCCAAGTCCACAAAACTGTTCTTCAGTCTGCTCTCCACAGCTTCACCTGGAAGGTCAGGCAGTAAAACACAGGATTTACCTGTTGCATTTAGTTTGGAAAACTGACTTTAAATGGAGCCTCATACTTTATGACTCGTTTATGAGTGCCTGTTCTGAGAGGTTGAAGAGAAGCAACACTTTTTTTCCCTCAGTTGACTGAAAGAACAACATGGCTGATATATACAGGAGCCCCTCTACCCTCAAGGGAGTCAGTGCCAAAATAACTCATCTGAGGAGCTCCCCCTCACTGGAATGCCACCTAATGCTAACCATGATGCCAGAGTTAATTGCAGCAGTCAGCTGCTGCATTTCATCTACAAGCCCTGCTCAGTTTAATTAACCTTTGGGGAATTAGCATTTTGTTGACTTACAGTATCTGCTTTGAATTTCTGGCAGTGTTAGAGAAATACTGTGACTTGTTTCACTCAGAGAAGAGTGATGCCCAAAGGCAATGCCTTTAAAGGATGGTCCCTGGGCAGCAGCAGCTGATCCTGAGTCAGAAGAGCCTGGAAAGAACGAGTCTATACCTCTCCTGCCACCCGACTCATGCCCCACTGTGCTGGAATTACTCATTCACCCCCCACGGGGTCAGGTGTGGAATTCTTACTCCTCCCAGAGTCCCCTGAGCATTTTTCATACTTGTTCATCACTTTGTGTTTACAGTAATTTCCAACCACCTCCTTCCAGCTGGCAGTGCTCTGCCTCCATTTACCAAATAACATCCATGTTCTGCCTCTGAAAAATCACCCAGTGACCACGTGCAGGTTACAAGGAATGATGCCCATGCCAGGAGAGTGCAACCCACTGGACCCATCCAGATGTGCTCTGTCCTGGTGCAGTGAGCTGTTGGTAGCTCCAAGAAAGTGCTGTTTGGCCAGGAATGAGAGTTGAGTTTGGCTAAGCAATGTCTTGGGGCTTGCAGCTACATAAGAGCCAGCCTGGTCTTGGAATAGGTGTTGCTCAGGTTCCTTAATTTGGGCTGGCAGGATTATGTCCACCAAAGAAGGTGTTTCCAGCCTCTCTGGAGAGCTGTACTGCCACTTTATACCATGCCTCACCTTTCTGACCTACACTTGTTCCATGGCTTTTTCCCCCTTTGCTTATCTCTGGGCAACATCTGAAGAACCACTGCAAGGGGCATGAGAAGAGGTTATTGCAGGTGGCCAAAGGGAATGACAGCCATGAGAGCTGTGGCAAGACAGACTGGTGCTTGGGCTGGAAGGGAAAGATGCAAGCCTGAGGTACAGGGAAGAGAGGTCATGTCCATGCAGAGTCACCAACCCTGGAGCTGTTGAACAGACCTGTGCATGTGGTGCTTAGGGACACAGTTCAGTGGTGGACTTGGCAGTGCTGGGTTAATGGTTGAACTTGATGATCTTAGAGGTCTTCTCCAAATTAAATGATTCTACAATTCAATGATGTGGCACCGGTTGGTTGCAGGCTGAGAATACAGGACACAAGAGGTCTCTGAATGGTGCAAAGCACTGCTGAGTGGTGCCCACACTGGCACAATTGACCACTCCCATATCTTGCTGCCACTTACTATTTGCTCTGTTTTCACCTGATTCAGCCACCACAACCACATCTCAGAGGAGACAGCAGCTGGCCAAGGTGTTTGTCCCAGAAGATGGGGGAGCTTTGCCAGCTTGTGCACATCTCCAGCAAGGGTAGGGGGCCTGGTCTCACCAGGAGAGGACTCCTCCTTCCAGGACTGACTTAACCAACCTCTTACCATGAACTGACCTCCTACAAGTCTCCATGCCAAATGGATCCCAAGCTTCTCACCTGGGAATTAAACACTGCCTGTCTGAAAGTCTCCTTCTTCCAACAAGGGAGGATGTCTTTAGGGCAGCAGCACGCAATGCACTCTCAGCAGCTCCCTCTGCAGCAGGCTGACCCTGGCCTCCTGCCATCCACTTGGTGCTTGGCTTTCTCCCCTGGCTTTGAAGAGTGCTGAGAACAGAGGAAAATCAATGGGGTTTTGTGGAATAACTGTGGATCGTGCCCTGGGCAGAGAACTGAGAAAGCACATTATAGATATTCTGGATTGATGGGATTCATGCAATATTTGAGCTTCTACTGTTAGCTCTCATATTATTGTACTTTCATCTTTACCTCTGATTTGGGGGACTTAAAAGAGATCTCCTGTTAAAACAGTTTTCTGTGAAGAGGGCAAGATTTCTGTGAGAAATGGGAAGTACTGGTTTGCCCATAATCACTTTCCTTTCCCTACCAGAGATCTGTAAACTTCTTACTCAGATGACTGACCATAGTTTAAGAGTACAAATAAGAAACACAAGAGACAAAATATAAAAAAGATGTATTTAGGTTATTTAGAAAGCTGATGCAGAGGCAACCAGACATTTTCCTGTTAATTTAGCAGTCACTTCAGAAGACAACATAACATTTACATCCTTTGCAGCAGAAAAAAGCAAAAAAGCCTGCTATCAAAGGAGTTGTCTCTGGCACACTTTTTGACTGAGGTTTGGTGGGGTTTTTTATCCCCTCTACAGGTATATCAGCCTTGGTGTGAAACAGAATAATTGCTGCTGGTTTGTAAGAAAAGGTGATAATTTCAAGCATATTTTGGGCTCTTTTTCTTGAAGGGATTTAGTTGAAAAACTGCTCTTTTCAACTCCAGTTTTCAACATTGCTAAACTACTATACCATTCAATATAGGAGTTGCTGCCATGTTGTCTGAGACTACATTTACCTGACTGCCTGTCTATTTGTGCTTGGAAAATTCTTTGGCAGCAAATTATACCATTAGTTTCATACCAACTTGTTACTTTATGTGAAAGTGAATAAGGGTTATTTTGACTGTTTCTGCTCTGCATTTACAGGGTGTGAGGGCTCAAAAGGGCCCTTGCTTCATCTAGCTGATATGTTTCCTGTAAACAGAGATGGTCACAGTTTCAGAGATTGAATCTGTAGTAGTTACTTTGCCAGGGAAAATATTTTATCATTTGTTTGTTTTTACGAGTAAGCACAAGGTTTGATTCACCAGTCCACCTACACTCTATTTTGTCAATGGAGCTTCAACAGAACACCACTGGTTTTACAGAGGGAGAATCAGGCTTGTTATAGTAGAATATTAACTACAATTTTTTTCCACTCCCTCTAGCTAATAAAAATTCTTTAATTTGGGATATTATGCATCCCTCCCTCCTCTCCTCCAGTCCAGGATATTCCCCATACTAGCCTGGGTAAGAGTGAAGGTTTGTATCTTAACAAAAGCAATGGGTCACTTCTCTTTCAAAATCCAGCTGACACATTCCACCCCATGACATATTTCTTAGTAAGAAGTGTTTGGCTGGACTGTTCAGGTCTTAGTTTTGCGTCTAAAATGCAAGGAAATTCCCAGCTAAGATAATAGTGCCATCTTCATTAATTATGTACCTAATTCTCATTACTCTGGAAGGGGAGACAGCCCCCTGAGCTCCCTGGAGTTCAGTCCTGCTTGATGCTTGTCTGCACTGGCTCCTTCTGCTTGGCTGGCTGTAATTCCCACCCTGCCAAACCTCTCTAGCCCTGTGGCAGGGACCAGGCTTTCAGGAAATCCTTTCTGAACCTCAGCCATTACAAAAATCCCTCAAACCATTAGCATCACACTTGGCTGCAACTGCTTGGGTTAAACCTCTACCTTCCTGGAACATTTTATTTATGATCTTTTGCATTTCACTTCACATGGTCCTTCAGTTAAACCACAGCAGAAGAGTGTATGAAAGTGAAGGTTGCTCTGGAGATGATGGATGAGGCTCCCCTTGTTCCCCACTGCTTGCAGCCTGTGAGTCATTTGCTGATTTCCTCAGCTAAAACTGACAGACAATTACCTGGCATTTCATCACAGCCAAAGAGATTTTTTTTTTCCAGAGCTCACTGTCTATCTTTTGATAGCAATGACTACTGCCTACAACACTGTCTCTCAAATCTTTAATATTTTATTGCTATTGCTTTGAGTTCTTGCTCTCTTTCTACTCCCAGGGTTGAGATAATTTAAATGTAATACTGCACAATACGACGTGTCTCGCGTCTTTGCTTCTCAAAATCTTTTTCTGTATCTGCTTCTTTACAGCACATTACTCAAGAACTATTCTGTTAACTGCTTTATATAAATATTGGAATAAATCATGTTATTAATGAGTATTTTTAAAGGTCGGGGGTTTTTTGTAAATGCAACTCAGCAACACTCCCAATTGCTTCTTTATTGCAGATGATGATTATGTTTAATTTAAATGTAGTATTTATAGTTTTGTGCAATACCTAATAACAATCCCAGAGCTTCCTCCTCCTCCAGACCCTTTGGCTGGACTCTCAGCTTCACTGGATGGAGCGTTGCACTGTTTGTCAGACAGCCCAGGTGCCAGAGGGCCTCTTTCCCCCTCAGTGGGAAGGTCTCCCTCTTTGGGCTGTCTGGGCCTGTAGTAAATCCCTCCCCAAAGTGCCTGGTGCTCGGGGCAGCTCTGTGCTCTGCAGCTGCTGATGTGATCTGGCACATCCTGCCTTCTGAGCCACCAGCTTCCTACGGCTCAGGGGCTTCTCTGCTGCCCGCTTGGGACTGGGACCAGCTTTAGACAGCACTGCCCCAAACTGAGGAGCCTAAATAAGCCTGAATAAGTCCTGACCTCCATGGCTGCGAGGAAAGGACTCTCTGCTCTCCCAGTAGCTGATACAGGGGAAGATTTTTAGAGCCCCTCTAGTTCAAACTAGTAGCAGAGGATAATTGGCCTGGGAGCTGCTGTAACAAAGGCCACGGATGTTTCATGCTCAATGAGAAAGCCTTCAGTCACTCTGCCCTTCTAAGAACTTTTAGGAGATTTTGTAATGGTCATCTGATATTCAGTTTCAATTCTTTTCAAACTGACCAAATGACGTGTTTTAAAACATAAGATCTTTTCTTGCAGAGATTCTCTAGTTTCAGAGAAATTATGTACCACACTATCTTAAAAGGCAATGTCTTCTTTGGAAGGGTAAAGAAAATACACTCTTCTCAGAGAAGGTGTGGATGCCCCATCCCTGAAAGTGTTCAAGGCTAGGTTGGATGGGGCCCTGAGCAACCTGTTCTACTGGAAGGTGTTCCTGTCCATGATGGAGGGATTTGAGCTAGATGATCTTTGAGGTCCTTTTCAACCCAAAGAGTTGTATGATTCTACATCTGGGCAGCCAGTCAAAGCTAAAATGGTCTCAGGAGCTGATGAGCTATTCCATTCCTAGGAGAACCCAAAGGGTCCCAAGCTCTGTGGTTTGATTTCATCATGTTCTCTATATGAAGCCATGTCTCTCTCAGCTTTTTAACCTTTTTATATGCCAAATCCCTGTCATTTATACTGCATTGGTTACCTGTGAATGCAGTTTGAGAAGAGACTACATAGCCCTGGTAGGTGTTGCACATGGCTAGGTGGGCTTCATAACCTAAAAAGGTTTTGTGTTAGAAGAGACAAATATTTGAGTCTACTCTTTTATACTTTTTCAGGCTGAAATTTATCCTTGACTATCTTGAACCCATGTTTCTTTCCTGGTAATTATTTCCTCACCTTCTGGCTAGACAGCAAGCATATCTACCCTAAAAGGGTCCTTCTTCTCTTCAACAGTGATGTCTCCATCCCTCTGTTGATCCTTGTGGCCCCATCTTCACCTGCATCCACTGAACTGCATCCTCGACACCACAAGAGCTGCAGAAAACACACCAGGCTTTGGAAGACAAATCTTGCTGTAAGGCATAAAATGTAGAAGAGTGGAAAAATTAAATAATCAGTCATAATTCAGGAGTAAAAATGTGACGTTAATTAATCTGTTTTCAAAACTTACGCACACCTCTTGCTCTTGGCTAGATCTTAACAGCTGGCAAGAACTCAGATGCTAGAAATGTTTCCTGCTCTTATTTACTCAACTAAAAATAGCTGTGACTGTTAAACCACCCTAGCACTTCAACCTGGCACTTTTGCATTCTGTACTTGTGCATATACAAATATATTTATAATAGGTGCATATTTTATATGTATTTATATACACATGTAAAATGCATATGAAAAGTATATGACACAAATGTGTGCACACATGTATGCATACATACATAAACACATAAGCAAACACACACAAGTGCTTTGTGGTGCTATTTTGCATGAAGCAGAACATGCAACCAAGAGCAGCCACATAAAAAATACATGTATTATGTGAAACTTCCTGCAGAAGTAATGGCTTAGCTGTATGGTGTTTGTTCACTCAACCTCAGCAACTTTATAAAAGTTGAGCTGTCACTTCAACTATGTTACAGTAAGGTGATTAATTCCTCTCCCCTCACCTGTAATTCCAAAGCAGCGCTTGGTAACAGCGCGGGTTTGTAATCATGAAGTATTGATGTCACAAGCATTTATTGCCAGGGTAATCAGAGGAGGAAAGGTTACTGTCTGTGTATGTGCACATTCATATGTATGACTTCTGCCTATTTTTTGTCTCTCCCTTTGATTCCCCAACACATCAAAAGCCTCGTGGAGGACCCAGCTGAGCAGCCACCTGCAGCAGGGAGGCACTCCGAGATAGTTTGTCATCTTATCACAATGGCCCAGGGAAGGCAGGTGGTCTTCCCAGCTGGGCTCTCTGAAAAGGACTACCTAAAAGCAATTGTTTAAATTTCAGTGCTCCCCAGGAAAATGTTGAGCCCTTCCTTTGATGTGCCTGGGTTTGTTAGCACGCTGTCCCAGGCTGGTGGGTGGTGGCAATCCTCTGCCATTTCATGCATGCTGAGTGCTCGTGTGTGCCTGCCGAGCACAAGGGGTGGCCAAGGGCAGTGCAGAGGGAACTGGATGAGTCCCTCTGGCCCTGTGCAAGCCAAGCCTGGCTGTGGCTTAGAGCTGCCAAAGGAGCTGATCTGGCCTACAGGCCTCACAGAGTATCTCAATGTATTTCTGCCCCACTCTGCTTTCATTTGTCCCATGTTTCTGGTCTTTGAGACATAAACTGCTGGGAACATCCTCACACCTTCTCATTAAAGTCATGCCTCTTTGTAAAGTCAGAACATGAAAGATCCTTGAGCAAAATGGATCTCAGTCTCATCTCATTTTGTGGATATCCTAGGTTAAATGAAGTTGCAAAGATCTGAGGAGCATGGGGATGCCAGGGAGAGCAAGGCAAATAGCAGGGCTTTGTTTCACCGTGGTTAACATCAACTGCTGTAAATCACCCTCTCACATATTGTGGGCCAATGCAGTTGGTGATCCCAGTCAGATGATGAATACATCCTTCTCTGACTCATCTTTATTCCTGAAGCCTCTTTTCCTGTAAACTGGTCTGTGGGCTGTCTGTGCAGTTGGGTCACTTCTACAAGGATCACTGCTGATCCTGGCAGCCCTCAAGAGGGAGCGTGACCGTACTCCACGGTGAAAACAAACTTTGCCTTGACAAATACATCATCATAAAATTAAAAAACCAAACCATACCAAAACAAATTCTGTGAATCTGGGAACTGCTCTTCTTGGAACTGGCTTCAAAACAACTGACAATCAATTCCAGAAAGTTTGTGACTGTAAGTTATGAGAATGGAAAAATACCTTTTTTTTCAAGAAGACCCATTCTCTGTAATGGCCTAATGCAGAGGCTCCAGGAATCACAAGGAAGTGTTTACTGACTCCAATGAGAGGAAGGCAGAGGCACTGATGGTTGTAAGAGAATATTTTTTTCATTTGATCCAATTAATCTAGACAAAGAAAAAAATTTTTTTTAAGGAAGAGAATGTGTGTATTATCTGACATGGCTGACTCTAAATGCTGAGCCACTGTGATCAAAACCCACGTCATTATTAGTGACATGAATAGAAGACAAGAGCATGAGGCAGACATAATTATCAATGATTTCTGTATACAACCATAACAACAGATGCATGGAAAAAACCTAGCCAGGGAGAGCTCAGAAACAGCAGAAATAAACAATTATTTCAAATCCTGTAGGAAAAAAAATGTAATGAAAAATAGTAACATTTCTGTTGTTTGTGGAGGATAGGGGTGGATGGGGAACATGACACACAACAGTCTCTAAATCCACATCCTCACAATAAAAAAAAACCTATGAAATGCATAAGAACAAGATGGAAACCCTAACCCTACTATCTTCAGAGATGTTGTGTGGATTAATACAGTGTTTGAACCCCAGCCCTATAAAACAGAGCTCTCTTAAAGACAACCCTTCAGCCCATTGGGCGTTGGCCTGTCTTCATGTCCATCCAGATGAGCCTCTGTAGCAAAGTGAGTTTCTCTGAACTTCTGTCCTGAATGGGTGTGTTCCTACAACAGGGCTCTGGGAAAGACATCTTTATAGCTCTCCTTCCACTGTGTTTTCCCAGCTGTCTCCTACATAAGTGGGATCAAATGCCATTGGTAAAAGGGGAAAAAAGAGATCAGAAGCCTATTTAGAATCACCCGAGCTCCTTAAAGTGCTGCCTCTGCACCGACACCAACTCTGTCCTTTCTCAGTGACCCAGTACCATTTAAAGAGTTTTCACTACAGCCTTTTCAAATGTCACAACATAGCTCTAATTTCTGCTCTGATCACAAGCTTGACTGAGTTGCCATTAAAGGATGTGGTAAAATCAATCCCCACACCAAGCAGGTCCGAGGTAAATATGGGAAGGGAACAGCATCCATGGCAGCAGACACCCCACAGCCAATTTCCCCAGGTGCATCTGCATGCAGAGCCTTCCACTGGCAATGGAGAGCTTTAGGCATTTGCAGTGCACAAGGATGGTGGTTGCCTGTTTCGGGACAGGTGGGTGAAACCCCACTGTCACCTAAAGAAGCCTGGCAAAAACCTAGCAAAGATCCCACTGAGCATTTCTTCCTTTAAGGCATCTTGACACATACACAGTGGTTCCTAACGGGAGAAGAGGAAAGGATGAAATCCTTGGGAGAACATGAAGCATTCATAATGAAGCAGGGCACTTATTAGCAATGACTAAAATTAAAGAGAAAGAGAAAAGAGAAAATTAGAGATGTCTCTTCAGAAAGTTCTTTGCAGTGCAATTTCCAACTAATCCTCGCAGCAAAAATGTTTTTAGGATCAAGTTTTGAATATAGCCACAGTTTACTACCAATTTATTACCTGTCGTTGTATCTAAGGTTGCAAAATACACAGAGAAGTCGCTATTTTACCATGCTGGGTCAGTGAGAAGACATTAATCATCTGTGTTTTTATCATGTGCTGAGAAGCCTCTTGTTCATCAATATTTCTGTGCTATGCAAAATTAGACCATTTAGTCATATGTCCCCCTCTCATCTAGTGCTAATAAAAGGCCTGGCAGCAGTATAGACACAGCAAATCAAGAGTGTGTGTCTGGAGGAGGAGCAGGGACCATCAGCTCTGTGGTGTCACCCACGCAGTGTCTGGAGTACAATGGCACCCAGGGCACACACCAACCCTGACGCAGGGACACATCACAGCACCAGCCCCTGGTGGCCTTGCAGGATGTCTCCTTAGGCACAGCCTTTCCTCTCCGCTCTACCTTGATCCCAGCTGATACCTGTGCATGGCTGAGCATTGTGAGCTTGTACTGCTTGCCTGAGGCTCAGGGGAAAGCCTACAAGAGAAGAACATTCCCCAGGCTTTGGCCACTCTTCCCTGGGGCAAACGCAACCATCAAGAACAGCTGGGGTGGGTGCTGCTTCCAGAGACCAAGCTGATCTCCCAGTCCAGTCAGGCTGCTGGGGAGTGATGACGGATGGAGGGGTCAGCAGTGCAGAGCCAGGCAGAGGCTTCACTCCCTGGAGCCACATCAGGTGTCCATCCCCAAAACCACACCTTCACCTGAGGTGTCCATCCCACTTGGCACAAACCCTTCATGTTCCCTCAGAACTTCATTTGGGCCCCATGTAACACACAGGGAGCTGCAATCCCCTTCCAAACCCTCCACCTGGACTTGGCAGGGAGTGCATTTTCCTGGAGGATGCTGTAACGTGTACATTTCTCATCAGGAACTAAAAGTAATTGCTATTTACAGGGCAGCCAAACTGCAGAGGGCTTTTACAAACAACCAAGGATGAAAATACACCCACCCAAAGTGTTTATGCCTTTAGTGGGAGTACGCAAACTGTCTGTTGAGGTTGGCTGAGATTTTCTAAGGGGGAACCAGGGTTCCCTCACCAGGGCATGACATTTTGCTGTGCTTCAGGGTGATGGGCGCACTGTGGCACTCAGCCTGCAGGATCCTTTCCACAGCATCCTCCAGGGCTGCCCTAGTCTGCTCCACAATCCCAAAAACTGCCCCACACCTGAATTGTTTCTCTGGACTCTGCAGACAAGGCACCCCCAGGGCTGCCTCCCCAGCCCCCACCTGGCAAGGCAGGTTTTTACAGAGAAAGTGGCTTTGGTAATAATAGGCACAGAAATCACCGAGACCTCTTTCTCTGCACCTCCCAATTGAAAAGCCTAAATTGTATTGCATTCCCTTTCTCCTGCTCCTCTAAGAAGAATCCCAGCAATCACCTGCACAATGGTGCTTTCTGTTTTCTGATGAGCCTGTGAAAGAAGCTAAACTGCAGAATGAATGGAAATTTAGCACCCAGGCAGAAGAGTTCCTCTGCTTTTTTAATATTAACTGTATTTTGATTAATGTGAGTCGATCCATCCACCAACAGAGAGGGGAGTGCTGAGCTGCACCAACGGAGCCAACAAGCAGCAGCTGCCTTCCTGTTATTTTCATCTCTCTAGAGTCTCCCACACAGACATGCATTTGAACTCTGCTTAATCTATGAGTATAAAAGTGGAGGGAAAAATGGACTTTGACTGATGCTATAAATAGTTCACAGCCAGTTATGGGTGAAAATCAGAGAGAATGAATCTCCATACTCTGTATGTTAAACTGAACTGGTTTATCAGGAGAGGGACAAGTAAACATTTGGAATGAGGGGAGGAAGTGGAGAAGATGGACCAGTGTGCTGGCACTACACTGAAGAGGCAGAGGTGAATGTCTGGAGATGGGAGCCCTGTCACAGGACACTCACTTGGAGACTTTACTGGAGCTAGGACAATACAGGTTGGCTAAGGGTGTATCCCAACAACTCACAGTGGCCCAGGCTTTGCCATCCAGCCTCACTCTGTGCAGTGTAGCAGGACTGTTCCTGAGGGCTGCCAGGCCCTACTCCCACGGGGAAAAACAGCTGCTCTCCCTGGGGGAAGAAGCTGGTGCAGTGTCTTGGAACAAAGATTTTGGAGTCTGAACACAACTCAGGACCTGGCTGCTCAGAGGTGCCAGCTTACCAGGGACTGTCATAGGGAATGATAATTTATTAGTAACTTTTCCAGGGACATATCTCATGGCATCTAGCAAAGAATCAGACACCTTGGGAATTCTACAGGTGTAAAACCCCTGAGGAGCTGCCCCAACACGCAGAGCAGGAACTCACAGCAGCACCACTGCTCCCCTTGGCTCACACATCCAATGAAATCCTGGCTGGGGAAGGACCAATGAAAACCTGAAGACAGAACCCAGTGAAACAGGCAGACCCATCAAGTGCTGCTGAAGATGACTGGCAAGAACAAAGCTAACTTTCAGGCTTAATTTATGTTTGAAAACATGATTATATCACATGGTTTGCTCCAATAAGAAACATAGAGAGGGATTAAGCTGCAGCTATAGTCAGGAACAGCAAGATTGGCTTGTTGGGGATGGACAATGCACAGCAAGGATTTTGATAGCCCATTTCATTAAAACCAAAATAAATCCCATTCTTTTCTGAACACAGAGTAGAACAAATTGTTGTGTTATTTCTTTCTGGCTGTTTCATAGCCATGAAGATCAAATTTCTGCCTGTATTTGAAATACAGATGGTCTAGGGTAGCTTTCAGAGTCCCAGAAAAGTGGACAGAGCACCACTGGTGCCAATGTGAAGCAGTTCCCCATCTCTGACTCTCCCTCAGACACTGGTCTAAACTGGACACTTAATCTGCAGGTTCTGAGTAACCTCTTCCAGTATGGAGAAATTTCTTCCTAATGTCCATCCTGAACCTCTCATGCCACAATTTGTGGACATTATCCCAGCTCAGACAGGAGTTTGAGGAGCAGAGTGCAAAGATCTAAGTCCAACACAGCAGGTCAGACCATTTTTTCAAGACTGCTTTAAATTTCTTACATCTGATTTGTAGGTACCTAAGTAAGCAGTCAAATAATTTAAGCACCTAGTGAGGTGTCCATAGCTGGAAAATAAGCAAAACTGAATATAGGAGACTAAATTAGGTGCTTACTGCAAATATATCAGTCACTAAAAGCAGAATAAGTGCAGTCAGCATCTTCATTTTCACCTGTTTCACATTGCTCAGCATTTCCATTCTGTTGGTTTGCTTCATCCATCCCAAAATTCATATGGGTTTAACATCAGGACCTGGAGAACACAGCTCTTCCATAGGAGCCACCAGCCTTTGGGATCATCCTTCACTGACCAGTGGTTCAGCTCAGCCAGCTCCACAGAGAGGGGCTCACCAGCAAAGAGACACAGCTCCAGTGGCTCCTCTCTTGCACACTTCTATAGCATTTCCAGGCAAGTGTCACCCAGAAAGTACAGCAAATTCCAGGCAAAGACCACCCCAGAAGTACAGTGAAGGAGATTATTGATGCTGCAGCTGTGAATATTGATGGGGGCAAATAGTAACATTAGGCTCAGAATAAGGATTTCCAGAGCAGACCCTCAACAAAAAATGAGCAGATAGGTCAAATAGCTTAAAAGCTCAAAAGGCAGAGGTATCCCTGGGCAAGGGAAGCCCATTCAACCTAAACTACAGATGATATATAAGAAGTGAATACTTGTAAGTTGAGGGCCACCCTCTCCACATTGTTTTGCATCTCAATTAGAGATGATAAGAAAGAAAAAAGTGTGGTCAAACTGCAGTGAAAAGGAATGGATTGATTATTTAGATTGGTTGTGGTAATGAAGCTTGCAAATAGAGCTTGTCTCCCACTCTCTCATTTTCTTGCCTGGGACACTTATGGGATTGTGGGACTAGGATTGGGTACCAGCTCTATTTAACAAGATACTTCATATGCTATTTGGATTTCACTGTGTTTGTGCAAACATGAGATTAATTAAAGGGAAAGATGGTGAGAAACTGGTAAGAGTTTACTTTAAAAAAAATAGTTTTGCTTTCTGGTTCTTTCAAAGACTCCAGTAAATCTTGTCATCTAAGTCTACAGTAACTCCAGTGATGTGGTTCTCTTATGGCTTCAGCAAAAATCTCTTAGATTTTCCTTGTCCCAAGAGACTTCATCACTCCCTGCTCTGCTGAAGGAATTTGGATCCAGGGCATGAATACAGACAGCAGCACCAGCCCCCCTAAACACAGGCATTGCAGGATGAGCTGTTCTGTTCACAGGGAGCACCAGCCTCCAGTCTGGCCTGGACCTGCAGCACAGAAAGCTCTTGGAAGAGTCTAAATGGTTTGATTCCCACATACCTGTTTGTTTAATGGAGCTGGTGAATAAGGTGGTGCCAGCAAACGTTGAGACAACTCACAGGACAGATGGGGCCATTTGTGGGCTATGAGGAACAGGAAACAGCTCTGAGCTCAGGAAAGAGCTGTCAGCACTCCCCATAAAGT
The DNA here is from genome assembly GCA_013400955.1 of Drymodes brunneopygia. NCBI lineage: Eukaryota > Metazoa > Chordata > Aves > Passeriformes > Petroicidae > Drymodes > Drymodes brunneopygia. Next base: position 207,581 of record VZTZ01015541.1, on the reverse strand, counting down.
CAATAACTGGCAGCAGCTTCACTGCTGTGGCAGCAGAGCCGATACCAACTCCTGCACATCCTACCTGATTCATCACATGCTGAAACACTGGGCAAGATACAACTCATATTGAAGGTTAAAATGGAGGGGAGGAAAATTTTCCAACAAGCACTTGTTTTCCTACTGTCACTGCCGGTGGTGCACACCCCATAATTAGATGACCTGAAATTTTTTGGCACTGAAGAATAGCCTGCTCTGACTTTCTGAATAGCAATTGTAAGTCTCTTAGGACTGGCTTGGCTTTGTTGCTTTGCGGTCTGTCCCACTGCAAATAGTTTGAAAACTACATTGCCTTAGTGCACAAAGGAGAGCTGAACTGCATCTGTCCATGCAAGGTACATATATGAGGTCTCATGCTTTTGATAGTAATATATTATCAGCAAAATCTCTTTCTTTCTTTCTCTCTCTTGTTCTCTTTTCTCATTAAGGTCTGGCTGTTTTACAGAATCACAGAATAAGCCAAATTGGAAGGGATCCACAAGGATCATTGAGTCCATCTTCTGGCTCTGCACTGCACCATCCCCAAGAGTCACACCATGTGCCTGAGAGCATTGTCCAAACATTTCTTGAACTCTGTCAGGCTTGGTGCTGTAACCACTTCCCTGGGGAGCTTGTTCAGTGCCCAACCACCCTCTGGGTGAAAAAGGTTTTTTTAATATTCAACCTAAACCTCTGCTGACACAACTTCAGGCCAGTTCCTTGGGTCCTGTCACCACAGAGGAGAGATCAGTGCCTGCCCCTCCTCTTCCCTCATGAGGAAGTTGCAGACTGCAGTGAGGTCTCCCCTCTGTCTCCTCCAGGCTGAACAGACCAAGTGACCTCAGCCACTCCTCATACGGCTTCCCCTCAAGGCCCTTCTCCATCTGTGTTGCCCTCCTCTGGACACTCTCTAATAGTTTAATATCTTTCTTACCTTGTGGCACCCAAAACTGCCCCCAGCACTCGAGGTGAGGCTGCCCCAGTGCAGAGCAGAGCAGGACAATCCCCTCCCTTGCCCGGCTGGCGATGCTGCCCCTGATGCTCCCCAGGACACAGGGCCCCAGTTCGCTCTCCTTGCTGCCAGGGCACTGCTGACTCACATTCAACTTGCCATCAACCAGAACCCCCAGGTCCCTTTCCACAGTGCTGCTCTCCAGCCTCTCGTTTCCCAGTCTGTCTGTAGATCCAGGGTTGCCCCAACCCAGGTGCAGAATTTGTCATTTCCCCTTGTTAAATTTCATAGAGTTCGTGACTGCCCATCTCTAGTTTGTCAAGGTCTCTCTGCAGGGCCTCAAGGCAACTGACACCTCCTCCCAATTTTGTATCATCTCCAAACGTACTATCCCTTCCAGTCCTGCATCCAAGCCACTTATGATGATGTTGAAAAGCACAGGGCCTAAGATGGAGCCCTGTGGAACACCAGTAGTGACAGGTGCCAGTCTGATGTTATTTAGGTCCAAAGGCTTTCCTGTGCCACAGCAGGGAGGCCCTTCCAGGATGTGAGACATTTTTGTGTCTGGAGGGCTCACCCCAGGTTGCACTGGGATCAGTTTTGAGGTTGAAAGCACAACCCTGCTGTCACCTCCTGGTGACAGGAAAGTGCTTGGCTGGAGAGGAGCACACGTCCTCTGGAGCTGGAAGCACATGTGGTCCTGCAGTCCTCCAGTACAAGCTGTGCCTAACAGTCCCTGCTTTCCCAGTCACTCCCACTTATCCCAGTCCCTCAGGTGAAGAGCTGCCTTGGAAAAGCCTGCCCTCCACTTTCCATTACATGACTGTTGCTGTGGAGATGGTACATCCACATTCAATCCTTTCATGCAGGTTCCCTTGGTCTGACTTCACAGAAGAACATGCAAAAATTTATATTTCTATATTCAGGAATTTTTTTAAAAAGTGTGTCTTTGCACTGATACTATAAGGAATTAGAAATTGTATCTACAGGGTAAATTCTAGTTAACTTTGACTATGGTTACTCAGTCTGTGAACCTGGAGCTAGATTTTATGACATCCAATTGCTAGCCTGTAAAGTCCTCCAAGGTTGATCAGTTTAAGTTTGGCTTTTGAATACTTGAGCCCACAAAGTGCAAAAATGGTCAGATTCTGCCCTGCTGTTTCCTGTTTTAAACACAGAGTAAACTGGATGAAGTAGAGAGGCAAAAAGACAAGCAGGTTACATTAGGGTGAAATAAAATCTATCTTCCAGCTCCGCAACGAAGTAGCCAAGCATCTTCTGCTTCTCACAGAAGAAAAGAATGCTAGAATTCCATGTGCAGAACAGAGCCAAGCACCACTACTATCACACCAAACCTGCATTGCCCATCAACAGCTGATCAGAGATTACTGATGTGGCTGGCAGTTAGAGTGAGGTACTGAAGAAAAAAAAAAAGAAGGAAAAATAAAAAGAAAAAAAAAGAAAGTAAAGGAAAAATAATAAAAAAAGGAAAAATTATTAAAACAAGTGTGGAATAAAAAAAAGGGAAAAAAAAGTGAGAGAAGAAAGCTGAGCTGTTTTTAAGATATTATCACCTGTTAGGATTCTGTCTGTCAACAGCTTTCTGGAGATGTTAACACAACCTGTGCTGGATAAGAACTGCCAGGAAGGCACAGATGTGATCAGTGACAGAGCCTGTCAAGCACACATTGAATTCCAAGTGAACCTCATATATTTCACTGTAGCTACTTTTGGGTACATACCAGATGCAGGATGAAGTCTTTTCTCTGTGCAACTCCTTCCACAAAACTTTCTCTTCCTATCTACGTGTCTTCCCTCTACCAATCTAATGTGCTGCAGCTGGTTTCTTTGTTTCTTGCTGGCTGTTGCACTAAGTTCACCAGCCACGACACAAGCAACAAGTCACTGGCAGTAACTAAGTTTGTTATTAAATGACTGGCAGCCTCTGCCACAGGGAGGCAAACAGAGACAGATGAAAGCAGAATGGAGAGGCAGAGGCTGATGGACTCCTTGGCACAGATCGCCCTTGCATTCCAAAATGTGAGGGCTGTACATCCTGCTGGCCCCTTACAAAACAGTCCTGGCACCAAGAGGGCACAGCAGTAGGCACAGCAAGCAGGGGATTACTTAAGACAGCTAAGGATGGGGCTTAAATTTAAATCCTTCCCTAAATCAGGGAATGAAAGCCTAGCTGCAGGCAACCAGCGGCACTTTCCTCAGGAAATAATTCAGTGCCTGGATTCCTCCTCTGAAGAATATGTGTCTGAATTTCTCATTTTAAGAGGGCTGCTTATCTTTTCAGCTGGGTTAAAGCAGGCTCACCAAGTGTATGGGGCATCTTTATCTCCCCCATCTCCCTCCAACTTTGCTCTCCTGAGAGTTAATCTATGTGATTTTGTCACATTGCTCTCTCAGAGGATGCCCAAGCTGGATTCTTTCAATGCAGTCCTTAGCTACAAACACTTTCTAGGTTTGCTACCCACATCCATGCTGGTTTTACAGCCTTGCTCCCACCAACCTGCAGCACAAAGTCATGTCTCTCCTGTCAGAACTGCTTCTCTGCAAATTCCCCAGTGCCTCCTTCTTCAGTTGCTCATCTCCACACCATGTCCCCAGGGCCTGCAGTGCTGGGCTGCTCACACTCCTTATACACATCTTCCTCCTCACTCCCTCCTTATTCCTCTCTCCCCATCAGTTTTTAGGTGTTGCCCCAGGTGCAGCACAGCTCTAACCACGTGCCCAGTCCTCAGGTGTCAGGTGTTTACTCTCTTCCCCTTCAAATCCCTTTCAGAGCAGTCCCTGCTTCTCCAAGACCTCACACTCACTTGTCCTGAATCAAGTTTCATTTAAAGTCCACAGTTTGTGGGACGAATCTTGTGGTATACACTGACATCTCAGACTTGTGCTGTCTTGAAGCCACTATTTAACTAGTATAAATTTAAACACACACAGATAGCATTTGGAAAGGTAAGAGTCTGGTTTTAAAAATACTTTGTAAGTAAAGAACTGGGCACTAGTAATGCATTAGGTTTCTCACATGTGAATTAACAGATAAGATACTTCCACATTTATAAAACAGCAATTATTTTAACCTGACCATTAATAACTATGAAATTATTTTGTCAAAATCTCTCTGTGCTTGAAAACATGCAATTACTTCTACTCATCCACAATAAAGTTCGTTTAGTGATTAATAGAAAATGACCAGTTAAAGCACTGGCTTCAGATGACACTGCCTGGTATTTCTGATACAGTCTGGACTTCAGGTAAGAGCAAGCTTTGTGTTCACATCAAAGCACATATTTTGGGCATCAGTAAACATGGTAGATCTGACTGGGGAGATGCACAATAAGGGAGAAGGCCAATGCTTTTGCTTATGTGTCTACACTGAAGTTTCAAGACTCCATCTGAGTTTTTTTCAAAGAGTGCAGAGAACAGACTGTTTCACCAACTGGAGCAGTTGCACTGAACTGTGAACAGGTGATGCTTGAAAGGCTGTCACTGAGTCTCCTGATCAGGAATAACAAACAGCAGCACTGGAGGACAGGCACGTACACACACACACAGTTTATGCACTGTGGTGCTTGGGTTATACAGCTGCTAACTCAGAGCTGGTAATAGTTCACAGCTCCAATAGCCACTGTGCAGGGCACTCAGCAAACTGTGCTTCCAAAAGCTTTCAGTAGCACGAGAAGACAAAGCCTTCCTGAAACTCCTTCCACGGTGTGCATGTGATGGGGGTGGGAGAGTGCCCTCAGCATAGCCCGTAACAGGCAGGATTCAGCAGCCACCCCATTAAAGGGTCCAACAGCCTCAAAGAACAAGGCTTGAAACATTCTGTCTGTGGTGCTTGCTCTGCCTTTGGGCTCGCAGCCACGGCTCTATGGATCCAAGATTGTGTGACAAAGAGCTGCAGGACGTTTCCCGGCACCTTGCTCTGAGGGGGTGAAGTGGCAGGTTAGAAACCAACTGGCAATTTCACAGAAAACAATTGATTTTCTCTTTAAGTGCCATACAGGGAAAGCATTTCTCTCCCAACTCGTGATCAAGGGAACTGGAAGATGAGGGAAACGAAATAAAATGCTTCTTTTCTATCAAGCTATTTCTCATATGCAGCTCAAAAATAAAGGAAATATTCCAATAAAGGAAAATTTCAAGCTAGCCTAAGGAAGAACATGGTAACTCCAGAGAAAAACTCCAGAGAAAAAGAGGTGGTGCAATTTGAGAACAAACCAGAGGACAAAAATGCCTTTCTTGCTCACTGCAGAGAAAGGAACCATGATTTTGAAATACGTACCATATAGTAAATATTACATTGCCCACTGCCAAATTTTCATGCATATTTTGTGTAGTGCTGAGTGGATGTATCTTGAGCAGGACTGAGGCACCAAAACTGTAATTTGTGCTGGAAGCTCACCACTGCATGGAGCAACAAAAGATTTCAGGCAGGATATGGTGAGAGTTTGTGGAACATCACTTCAAGAGAGGCCATGTGCAGAAAAGACTCTGATTCAGCAATGTTGATCTTTCCTCTTGATCTTTTAGAAATAAAAAAAGAAACTTTTATGAAATGACTCTTGTCTAGGAATGATGAGTCATTCTGCTTTTCAACAGAGCATCAAGTTGCCAAGGGACCCTTTTCAAGGTTTTGGGTGCCTGAAAAACCCCACATTTTTAAAGGTTTTCTGCTACTCAGAAAGGAAGTGGAGAAGGAGATGAAAACAGATGAAAACTTGACTTAGCTGACTGTAAGACTCTGTCACCCAGGGAAATGTGAAGCAAATTATATAGCACAACTTGATTGATGTGAAATTGGTTTAAGTCAATTTTTTGTTAACAACCCCCCCTTGCAATCCTGCCTCTTCCAAAACCCCGAATCTGGATTTGTGCATAATTTGACTTCAATATGTACATCTTATGCCAGCAGATTTTACACACAGGAATTCGGGAAGCAGCAGGAAGCACCACAGCACAGAGGGCCCCACCTCCAGCGTATACTCATTACATTACAGCAAATAATTCAAGCCATTTTCTGTGTTCACAATAAAAACTGCACTCATTTGCTCAGCTGACTGTCTCTTCTGGGTTCTGTCATAGTGTTCAAAGCTACTGCCATGAAAGTGAATAGTAATTTAACCCCCAAATGGAATTATTCCCAAGAAGTGATTTTCAATTAATGGGCAGTGGGCGCCACTTGGATGAAAAAGCAAGAATACAGCTCAGGTCTTTAGTATTCCAACAGAAATGATTCTAGGGCATATCAACCATGCATAATGGTGGCACACCACAAGTAATACCTTACTGGAATGAGGGAAAACTAGGACATTATCATGGACACTGACACTGCTGGAAATCTTTCTTAATGCCCACTCCAGTGCCACATTCCCACTTACCATGAACACACTTCTGTGAAACGAGGGGAGAGATGCAAGGAAGATGCAGTGACAGAAGGGCAGAGGACTGGAGCAGTGTGATGGTCTTCCCCAGTTCACATCCCATGCTTCTGGGGGCACTTCATGAGGTAAAAGTCAGCAGGGCTGCATTAATTTGGAGACTACCAGTCTAAGGTACCCCTTTCCCACTTGACAGCACAAGTTGGCTGTGCACATTCCTCAGGAAAATCTACCATCTGTCTGTTTTGCTGCCACGCTTCAGGCCCAGCAGAGCTGCACCCATTGAAAGGAATTCTTTTTCTGTTGTGATAATGTTAAGGCTACATGTAATCAACTTAAATTCCTCCACCAGAAGTTGCATGCTGTCTCCAAAACCAATAAACACCCAAGGCCAAGGTCAGCATTCCTTCATGTTCTTACAGCTGTTAAGTGCCATCAAGCGTGTTATATAAATAAATCATACTAAGCTATGCTGCATGCTAAGGTGTGCAACAGAGCAGGGCAATTTGCTGTAGGTGAGAGATGCTCATTAAATGCAATTAATAAGCACTACCTGTGCACTGAAGGGCAGAGGAGCTAATTATTGGAAGACACCATGTACAAATAATATTTAGTTATGAAACCAAGGCATTCACACACGAAATCTCAAGGAGAAGGGAGAATGATGTAAACCAGAATGATCCAAGCCAAGCCACAGCTCCAGACACTGCAATGCTAAAATCAATGAACCCCCCAATGTCCTCACCTCATATTGGGCCCCTCTATTAGACAGATTTTATGAAGCACCCTAGGATGGGGCTAGCAATTCCCTTTGAATAGTATTCACCTTGGCATTCCAGGGGAGTCCCTGCTGGAGCTCACAAGCATGGGGCTGGCACCAGGCTGCCAGTGAGAAGCCTCTGACTGGGATTTGGGTTATGCACATCACCCCCCTCACAGTTTACATCCTAATCAGTTTCCTTTTCTTTCAATCATAGAGTCTTCAAGGTTGACAAAGGCCGCTAGGATCATCGAGTCCTCCAGGACTTCTAGAGTTCAGCAAGAAAACAGTAAAGAGGGTGGAATTTTACACATAAGCTCTTGTCACCCCTTCAGTTTACTAGAATAATATTTATTAAATGCAAACAGAGCAAACTACATTTTTCCACATGAAGTGAAAATAGCAAACAAAAATGTTTATCGGTCTCACATAATGACAGAGCAATGGTATTTGAAAGTATGGTATTTCAAGATAAATAAACTCTCCTTGTTTATCATCAATGGCTGCAATTATGTTGTCAAGTGATACACGAGTGTTTTGATTTCCTCTTCCTGCTGTCTTTTTACCTTCAACTTATATTGTAAGCTTGACGCTGTTTATTCATGTACTGTTACAGAACTACTGAGAGGGGTTATTATTGAAGAGTATTTATTTTTCAAAGCAGTCACGCCACGAAGCCACAGATCTAGCTAAAGCTTAACCCTCCATCCTCCTCCAAAGCAGCAGGTTTGTGATGTTAGAAATACCCCACTAATCCAAACAAACAGAACAGCATGAGGAGAAGGTTAATGAGCTCCTGGACATGCAAACCCCAGCTCAGTGGCTCGCCCACAGCACAACGACACAGAATTAACTCCTAGAGTGAGTCCAGGAAAAGGCCACAAAGGTGATCAGATGCTGGAGCACCTCTCCTATGAAGACAGGCTGAGAGAGCTGGGGCTGCTCAGCCTGGAGAGAAGTCTTGGGGGCAGACCTCACAGTAGCCTTCACAAGTTATGGCACTGGTAGCAGAGGCTGCCAGTGATTACTTCCTTGAGTAACAAAATAGACCCCAACATTGGGTAGGATGTTGTCCTACAGGATTCAGACTCCTGGTAACATGTTCAGTTCCTTCTTTAATAACTACAGGTAATATGCAATAAGAATTAATTTTTGTTGCTGTTGTTGCTTGCCTGAGCAAATGTTGCCTGATGGCTCTAAACTGTCATTACTCAGATACAGCAACAAAACACAAAGATATATCTACTTGCCACAGAGGCCTTGGTCTGCCTTTTCAGAAAAATTAACACATCCTTTTGCATGAGAAAGTGTTGGCTCATCTGAGACATGAAGATCTGATATTTGCCTAATTTTGTTGTTTATTTGAAGCTTAAAAGCACATCTTGTTTAGCCACAACCTCTGGACACATTGAAGAATAAATATTCAGCTCCAACACCTTTGATAATGTCTAAAGATAGTTCATGAAACACCCTTACCCTTTTCTAAGAAAAACTTGTAGGTGGGCCTAAAGCATTTGGTGTCATTACACTTATGAACAATTTTGCTCCTTGAAATAAATTCAGTCTGGCTTTCTCCTGCTCAAAGTCCCCTCATTACTCAGAAGAGCAGAAAACAGAGATGGGGGCCGTAAGGAGATTTAAAACAAAACACCGTAAGCCTTCCAATGCCGGATGGAAGAATGCGTCAAATGGATGTTTGTGTTCCAATCTGTGTTGCACTACTCTGAGCTCACACCAGCAGATCTTACCCATCTCACTCTGCATCTGCTCTACAGAAAATACTTTGGGACATCAGTCTGCAGTTGAGCTATGAAGGCTCTTGTCTGATGTTCAAGCACTCTTGATAAAGACAGAAAAGGTTTCACCTGCACATCTCAGTAAAAATGGGACCTGAATAAGCAGCACCTCCAAAAATCCTACAGTTCACACCCAGCATGCATTTCAAAAGCAAAACTGCAGAGATTACTCTGACAGAATACTGGCTTCAACAAAACTTTAGGATGGAAAAAATGGAAGGCAACCTTAACTACAGCATTCCCTGAATGACTGCAGTCGTTCCCTGGAACAACACGATCAGATCTTTGGAAATTCACTGTTTATGCCAGAAAGGGAAAAGTTCTCTTACCAAAGAAGCAGGAATTGAAGTACTTTGTGAGTTTTCCCCACACTGAAATGTTACCTGATACAGAGTTCATCTTAATGTACTTCCATCAACCTGTGGCTTCCTTTGAGCTCATAATTTGTGATGAAGCTGCAAAGATGAGCAGACAGCACTTGCCACAGTATTAATATAACAGTGTATGCAAATTCTTGAACTACTGTGGGGCTTGTAAGTGTTCAGACAGCACTGAGAGTTATGCAGGTACTTCTGTACGTGAAAGGATTTACAAAATCCAAAAGACCAAACTTATAAATAGCAAATCATGCAAAATGAAAAGTAGAAGGGGCATAATGATCCCAGCTACTACTGAAAGGTGGGGTAGAAGAGAAGAATGAGCATTATCACAAAGACAAACCCCTCACATTTGGCATCTTTTCTTTGAAATAGCTCTCCTGTAACAATGTAAGAATCCAATACAGAGACCATGGTAGATGCAGAGATAATGTTCTTTCCAGAGACCATTCAAGGAACCCTCTGTGAAGTTCACCTTAGCAAAGGTGACAAAGAGGTGGCCCCTGCAGTCTTAGAGCTGCTTTGCTACCTAATGTTTTCCATCCGAACACCCTCCAGCCTACACATGGCCACCATCACCCTCCCTCTAGAAAATCTGTTGGGTATCTGCTACATCAATCTCAACACAACACAAAGGCAAAAGGAGGAATAGAGCTCTGGCGAAAAGAAGGAACCAAAACAAGCTTATTCTGCAAAACAATGCTCATGCATTTTCTTGTTTTATTTTGGATTACTCTTAATGGATCCCCCCCCCCCCCACCTCAGATGCCAAGGCAGATTTGGAACCTTTTTCTGATTGATCAGAGTTGCCCAGTTACAAGACAAACAGAGTTTGTTCACGTTCAGAAAATGAACTGGAACCATCTTCAAAACAACAGTTTTTCAGGATTGTGTAGGTTTTCCCAGCCTGAGGCAGAGGACAAAAGGTCACTGAAGACACACAGCTTGGTGTGCTTTACAACCTGTCCCTCAGACTCACCTGTTGCTTTAAGCACAGGTTTGAGACTGACAGTGGGAAATCTGATCACCTGACCAAAATGACAATACCTGAAGTGTTTAAGTCAGTTGGCCAGACTGCAATTCATAGGCTTACTTTTATACAGCATTGCAATGTTCATGAAAATAACAAAACTGTGTTTTCAAAGATGCGAGGAACATTAAGCAAACGTGACAGATGGATCTGTGAACTGGAAAATTTCCTCATCAAAAAGGTCTTCTGGCAGCTCTTCATCTCCATCAGCAAAAAATGTAGGGAAGGGAGGGTTTTTATTGCAGTCCTTGTAAGTAGGCAATTTGCTGTCTCTGACCTGAAAAGCAGGAAGGAGGAGAGTAGGGTTAATAAATCTTACAGAAGATTTTCAGACAGTGATACACTAGAATTTAAAGAACTCAACTTGGATAAGAAAAAACCCAACAGCATTCACACTACACTTGTTTAAAGAATTCCAGGTAATCATCAGTTACTTTAACGTCAACTCTAGCTATTGAATTTAACATTTTGTACTCATCCTTTAAGAGATTTTAAAAATTGGCAAAACTAAACAAAAGAAAAATCCAAAGAGAATTACAGTCATTACAGTGAATCAAAACCTACTCGTATGAATTCATTGCTCAATATTTTAAAATGTTATTAAAATAGAAGAATAGCTTGCTTAAACAGTGCTTATTTCTCACAGTATGTTTCTACATGACATTCCAAGTTATATTATGCAGTGTATTCACCTCTTCAACAAACAAGACAAGCGTTTGTATGTGTGATGCAAACCAATTATGGCAACTAATTTTGCAAAGATATGTGCATATGCTGCATTCAATCCCTCTGGCTATTGCAGAGCTGTTCAGTGACTGCAGAGTTAAACACCTAAAATTCTTCACTCAGGAATCAGTATCTAAGTTTGTCGAACAAGAGTCTTTAAGACAGTTCATTTGCAAGAACTGTGGTGCCACAGAGAAATTCCTTTACTGACCCCTCTACACGTGGAAAGATTTAAAATCTAGCCCCTGAAACTCCAATCTCTGAAGAAAATTAGTAGCTAGAATTATCAGCAAAAAGCAGTTTGTCTGCAGTAGCAGATAGAAAGCTGGTATCTCTGAATTAAAAAAAAAAGCTACAAATTCTTAAATTTGATTTAAAATTAAATTCTTCTTTTCTATATTTTTACATATGATCTTCCTCCTGAGCTGTAGTAATCCCTTTCAGGCACTATACTCAAGTGGATTAAAAAAAAAGTGCAAATAGATTGGACAAAATTTTAGTAGAGAGAAGATAAGCTCTTCCTCCAAGTTTTTGGTGGGCTTTTAAAGAACAGGACACTTGTTCTAACTTGGTTGGACAAAGACCTAACATAGGGCAATTCTGATTTATGCCAAAAATTAAATAGAACAATTTTATGCCCACTGAATGCTCTGTTCTGACAGCACTGTATTTACCAAATTCATATCTACTATTACTTGAACCTTTCCCAAAGTCCATGAGGATTCCTGCAGATGGCATGTACAATAAATTTGACATTCCAATAATTTTCTAAGGGCAGGCTCGATGAACAAGAGCAAACCTTTAGCTAAGAATGAGGGGATGAAGGGCTTAACATGTTGCACTGGTTAGGATGGCTAAGTAGCTTTTCAAGTAGATCATTCCACTTCTACAGAAGTGTTCTCTATGGCCTTGTGAACTGCCAGAGCTGCTGTTCCCAATTTACATTGAGCATCTGGATGGAACGAACCAGGCTGAGGTCCAAGCACACAGACCTTTGCTGCAACAGTTCCAGCAGCAGTGAGTTCAGAAGACACAGCCAGACAGCTTCAACAATGCCACCTGAAGGATGCCATCCTCAGAGATGTCATCCTTCCCTTTCAATACACTGTGGCTGTTTCTTTTACAATATGAAAACATGTTTTAATCATATCACTGGTTATCTATTATTTCCCTGGCTAACTTCTCCTTTACTCTCTAATCCTTTTACATACCGTAAGCTTTCTCTGTCAACAGCAAAACCCCCCACAGTCCCTACATGAGTTAGTATTAGGAAGATTAGTATAAATGATTTTATTTGTGAAAACTTACTAATTTCATGTATATCTTATTTAGATTTTTTTCATGTCTAGTTTTTGTTATTTTTGATTATTTTCATCATGAAATAGTATGTGCTGTTACATATAGGCTGTGTCACTGCAGGCAGTTCTGGCCACCCAGAAAATGAAAGGAATTTAAATGTTTGTTTTCCTCTTAATTTTTTTTTCCATTTCTTCCTAAAACAATTTCTTATGACAGGATTTAGCAGTAAGACATCTGCTCTTAACTGAAGGCAAATCTTACAGTCTCATCTTAGTCCTGCATTTGTTTACCTAAATTAATTTAAAGTTTCTGTCCAGACTTAACACTGCATGAAATAAAGATTAATGCCAAGCAGCATTTTGGAGATATTACCTCTAGTGTGATATGGAGAATTCTTAAAATAGTTTGAAGATTCTCATGAAACACCTCCAACAGACCATTGTTGCTCTCAGAGGAGCACAACAGTGCTTCATTTTGCTCCTTCCAAACTCCTCAGAACATTGACAGATCCCAGAAGCAGAGGCCACATCCGATGTTAAAATAGTTTTCTTCTGATATGCTCTTTCTTTTGATTGGTATAATTGATGCAGTATTTCTTTTGACTGGTCAAATCATCACTCTTTTTCCATCTTTTTCTACATTCATTGATTTCAAATGCAATTTAAAGCAAAAAAGTGCTATCTTAGAGCATCACTCCCAAACTAAATGAAACTCTTTCTACTTGAAATTAAAAGAAGTTAGACATTATTATTATATAACCAGGTGTTATCATTATCATTCCTATTCAAAGGAAGAACTCAACTTCATTTTACACCTTGAAGTATTGATAAGCAACTAAATCATGGAATGATTTATCTGTCTTCTCAAGAGGATTATTTAATTACTCCCTTTACATTTCTGAACAGCCCAGCATACCAAAGGTTTCCTGCATCTATTACCTCAGATTCTTGAACAATAATTTCCCATTATTACAGTATAAAGTAGTAATACCCAATGAATCCCTTTATACAGTATAAAGGGGTTCACTGGGCTGCAGCAGCAGCAGCTACACTTGCCTGTGTAAGCATGTACAAAAGAAGTGCAGGTGACCCAGCACAGCTCTTCCTGTTCTCCTAGTAACCTTCTGAGAACATCCCTAATAAAAGAGTAAGTTTTCATGCTGTGTTACTAAAATCCAGTGAATCTAGCTCTCACCCACAGAAGGAATCAAGCTCACAGTCCAAACTGTTACTGCAATCCATAAAAGCATTTGCTGTGTAACTCATGTAACAAATGCTTGGCTTACTCAACTGCTGTATTAATAGTGCTATATATTACAGTAGACTATACTATAGATAGATGGTATATACACTACAGTGCATTCTCTGACAAGTCCTTTTATTAAGAAAAATATTACAGAAAGCTGGAATTAGAGCTGGTTGGGATTTTGTCACTAAATCTTTAGAACAGTCATAAAGGGTTTTGCAGACAATTAATAAACTGCACATATGTATGTCCCCTACCTTGACAGCATAATGGGTAGCATAAACAAATACAAATTCAGAAATCTATCATCACAAAAGGCTTAATTTGGTCTTAAGCTGATGTTAAAAAGCTGATGCTTAAGTCACAACTCACATCTGTAGTTTAACAAGGCTTCAGGCTGTGTTACCAACCACAGCAAAGAATGTAAGATATTTGCTAAACAGAGAAATGTGTTTAAATATAGAAAATGATTGGAAATAAGCTCCCCAGGTGTCATACATCACCTAACTCAGCTTCTCTGCTTTTTCTGAAGCTGGACAAAAATTGAGCTCAAGAATTATATCCATTTCTGACCAGCCTTATTTTGTCTTAAAAAATAACCCAACCATACAAGTAACTCCAAAACCTCCACGCAACTCTATGAATGAGGCCCAAGGCACAGGACAGAGAACATGGAAGAACTGAAGGAATCACACTATTCCTGCATGTCCTCAACTTTAGAGTACACCCAACTCAAGCATCAACAGCTAGAAACACAGCACAGTAACATTGGGAATTGTGATACAAAATAAGTAGGATGCAAGTCACTACAGATTTCTCTTAAAAAAAAAAAAGAAAAAAAGCCAAACAAAAATAAGCAATCTCAAGACTTAAATTACTAGCTCAAGTGGAACATCATACTAAAGTATCTTGTTTATTTCAATTTAACTCAGGTCTAGCTAACAAACAGGCCAGTTCAGCCCGAACTCCTATGGGCTACAGGATTTGCCAGAATTTCTGCCTTCACCACAAATGATATACTCAAAGTGATAAACATTGAATGTCCTAAGAAAATCAGGTGCCTTAAAATTATGACAGGTATAAAACATTATCAAAGATAAACTGTAACATCCTGAATTATAACATACCATATTACATTACCCCCTCCACTAAAAGGCATCTACTTAAAAAGGGATTTAAATCTTGTGCATCTCTCTTGAATGATGAAAGAGAGAACTTTTGGTAATATACTTGGGAGAGCAATCCAGAGCCATAACCTTTTGATAGAGAAAGCTATTACAGATGGTAACTACAAGCCCTGTGATCTAAGAAGATACCCCAGAAAGAAACAGGTGTTTCCTGAGGCAGGCTATCTTGATAAGCTCAACACACAAACTTACAAATGCTCACTCTGCAATGTCACTCTTGTAACAAAAGAACTCTGTGCATTAATTTTATCAGACCTTGCAACTGAGAAAGAAATCCTTGCTAAAGTAAGCTTTTTTCATTAGTTTTCCAGTTGGCTAGAAACATTACTGATGTCAGTTATTTACCTGCATGCTTCAGTGTGCAATATCAAATGAAAGCTGACTAATTAAAACCAGAAATCCATCAATCCTAGTATTCTGCAATTTGATTCTGCTGAAAACAAAACTTGAAAAATTTAAGTGCTTCATCTCTGTCTAAATACAGTGCTGATGCACGAAGTTTCCAAAAATACAACATACAAAATAAATATATGCTTTAAAGGTGCACTGTGGTTTTAATGGTTACCAAGCAACACAGAGTGGGCACTGAACACAAATGCCTTTCTCTTGGAGGCACACAAAGAAGAAAGTGTTACGCAATATTTCACTCTGGAGCTCCAGGACAGATGGATTCAAATTCCCCAGACATTAGTCCTACTTAATTACAGGCAGGTGTTTAGTGGAATAAGCAGTAATTACGACTGCTAATATCCCATAATTCCTCTCCCCGACTATGGGTCCAAACAAATATACAACAATATATTGGAAGTCGATGTCTATAAGCAAACGAGAAAACATCCTGGAAGAAAGGTGTAAGGAAGTTAAAAGCACCACAGATTAGTGCAGCAACATTAAATAGAGAAAAAAACCCCAGAAATTAGAGAATCAAATTGCTCTACCCGATTTTATGATTAAGGCTTTTTCTACTCTTTGGAGATATATTTGAAAAAATAGGGGAGCAAATATAATTCATATGGCTTATGCAAGGAAAAAAACACAGAATGGATCCACCACCTCAAGGAACAGGAATGAACTTTTGCTTACTACATACTGCCTTCAATCTCCAAGTAAGAATGGAAGCAATTTTTGGAAACCTATTTCTCATTAGCAATAATACCTACTGCTGTGTCTTTACCTCAAACCGTGTTATTTATTATTAAATGTGAAAGTTTGAGTCTGGAGCACTTTGGTCAAGATATTTCATATACTTTATAATCTTATGCAAGGAGCTCTAAGGGAAGAAAAGCCTCATTCTTCCCACGTTCTTCTCCAAGAAGAGTGTGCAGTGTTTGACCAGCAAGGGAGGAATGATTTGTTTGAATGAGACCTTCATGGTGTACATAAGAACATGCAGTATTAACACACACAGCTTTGCTTTTAAAAACAATTTATATTTATATTATATCATAATATTTAAAAAATATTTATATTATATGTGCAATAAATGTTTGTTTTCTTAACTCACTTAAAATCAGAAATAAAAAAAATTAGTTATTGAGTCTAGTTAGAATAAAAATTATAATCTGGTAGAAACAGGTACTGTGTTCAGTCTCAGTGGCTTCATAAGACATTGTAGCCTTACACATAAAACATGAGAGATGTGTGCCTGCATTTGCCACCAAGTGTGGACTTTAACAGTATGACTAGGATAACAAGATGCACAGTCTTTTTCAACCATTAACTCTTGCTTAAGAGAACTATTAAGACCAAGGAATAAAGTCTGGGCATCAAACATTTCTAAATTTTTCAGCTACATTATGCTGCCTGTATCCATACATTATAATTTAAGACAAATATCCTAAAATAAATTCTCAGTTAAATTTCAGACTGACATAGAGCAACCAGGTTTATGCCTCAGGATTAGAAAAAAATTCTTTGAACACAGTTGAAGAAAAGGTCATTCAGTCCAATATACAAATGAAAAGCCAGCCAAACTACACTCTTAATTCTATATAATTGATGTCACGCCCAGTAATTTTGCAGAAGTTGTCCTGAAAACTACTTTTCCTGGACATCTCTTAACCAATTTTCACTGTCTTGGAGGAGAAATGTGTAATGTATTGAGGCTTGGGCTGGACATTACAATAAAAACTTTAGAGATACCTCGCTCAAGAAAAAAGGCCTTATTTGCAGCAAGAGAAAGACAACATTAGACTTAATTTTTCTGTGGATAAAACAGCTATTTGGCAGCTAGGGTTGTTGTACATGAAGTTCAGAAGCCGTGGAGTTTTGCTCCCTAACTAAGAGACAAAAACTGGATGCCCACAGTAAAGATAATAAACTATTTGAAAACATCTGAACTTGATGAGCTCTTTAACTTTTCAAGTTCTGAGCCATTTAAATCCCTACAATGCTTCCGAGGATTTAAAACTATCTGTCAAATACACAGGTACATGCACACCAAAATCTTTATAGTCCTTCACAGCAAAGCCATTTGATACCCTGCACTCTATTCAGTCAGAAAATAAAGAACTTCCTCCAAGTAAGTGGTGCTTGCCGATGTGTAGAAGATACCTAATTAGAAAGAAAAATCGACTTTGAAAATGACCCTTAAAAAGCACTTTTCTTGCTTTGATGTGAATTATTTACATCATAAAAACACTTATTAGACTCTTCACTGTTTCAAGACTGTCTATGGGAAACTGAAATGATCTCCATAAAATTTGAAGACTGCCACAGAAAATACCATTGGCACATTTATACTGATTCCACAGGGAACTCAGATCTTTACTGTACCTTAACTGCTTTTTGTACCTTAACTGCTTCTTTAGCAGTTAAGAAAGGTAATTGCTACGGGGTATAGGAATGCTTAAAATAACCTCTAAAGCAGGACTTGCTGTGTATCTCTGTTCACAAATACAACCCTTTAAATAACATTCTGGAAATATCATCATCATGTTCCTGGCTCATGTTAGCATTCAAAGGGGATGGACATAGCCTGAAGACACTTAGCAAAGGTTTTTAGCAACTGTGCTGGTTTATCATAAGGTATGTGGGTGCAAATCTAAGAAGGAGCCATTTAAAGTGTGAGCCACCGCCCCTACTGACCACTCTCTTTCACAAAACTGATTCCACTGCCCTTTAATTCAACAGTACAGGATTTCTCAGAAGAAATGAAAATTGCATCCTACCAGTGTTTTCCAAGTAGAGTTGTAGGGAGCTTAGGAGTTGCTAATATCAGTATTGAAACTAGCAAACATACCTTCACCAGACAATTTGTGTGCCCGGGAACAGACCCATTTACATAAATAATGTCATGTTTTGTATTGATCCTCCACACCTAGGAGACAGAAGAAAAAAAATCAGACATTGAGCCCTGTTTAGAGACTATTCCCAGTTTTACAAACTGTAGTCTAGCAAAGCCAAAACTGAATAATTGGCTGTGATACTCTAGGGAAAAAAATGTTCTCCACAGGCCTAAACTTGCCACAAAATACACTCACATGCCACTCTGGGTGCAAACCTTCCTAATGCAAGAGGCTGAAAGAGTTTTAACAGGCTGGTGATCAGGCTGTATTTGGTAAAGCAGTTCTTTGTTCAGCCTAACACCAGCCAAAGCTCACAGGTCTCTTTTTCCTTTAACAGCACCATGTTGAAAAACTGAAAAACCTCACAGGTGACAAAGTAAAACAAATGTTCTTATGAAAATGTTCCTGTGACCATATGTTAATTTCTTAACCCAATGAGGTGCTCACACACTGAACACACACATTTTCTGCCACAAAAAAATTAGTTGTAAACAGAGAACAACAGCAGCACTTACTTGCAAATTAGTGGTCAATATGCTTTTTGTGCAAACTGCAGAGGTTTTTTCAGAGACAGAGCAGCTCTAATAGCTCAGGAGCTGCTGTAGCTATGCATAAATCAGAATCTGGACAGAAACTATAACCCCCTTTTTGCACATAAAAGTGAACGGCCACCAGCAAGTTAGAGCTTCAAACAACTCGGATTTGGGTTGGGTATGAACAAGTGGAATAGGCATGAAGTCATTAACTGAAGTCACCAAAAGCCAGATTGTTTTCCCTCTCCAAAGGCAGAAGTCAAGGACAAGTGAAAAACACATCAGATGTGAAAGTATCACCTGAAATCCCAGTTTCCAGGGTATCACAAAGGCAAAGGATGTTCAGATAAGTTATTTGGAACCCACAAGAGAACAGGAGAACACATTTGCTGCTCTGGTATTTCCAGCTTGCTTACTTCAAGATGCTGCTGTCTGCCAAGAGATTCAAGATTCTGCCAGAGATGACAGACAGGACACCATTGCTTGGCAATGTCACCAGCTTATACACAAACGGCTATACTCAGAACTCACCTTTAATCCAAAAGACGTCCTGTAGATGTTACCCATTTTACCGGGCATTTTCTTTCCGCGATAAACTTTGGCAGCTTTCTAGATAAAAACAAGACCAAAACCACCATGTTAACTGCAAGAGATACAGCTACAAACTCAAGGGGAGCACTAGAGAAAATACGCTGGTATTTCCAAGGCTGAAAATATAGAGTATAAAAAAACCCCTAATCCTGATAAGGATTTTAAATACCTCCTGCCAGAGGTTAGGCTTTACTCTACCTTTGTGCTGAAATACTTGACTTCAATCACAAGATTTTTAAACATATATATACACACACAAATACACATTGTAGCTTCTCTCCTCCCCTATTCCATAGATTTTTACTCAGATGTTGATCAGATATTTTTTAATGCATGTATTTTTGAGAATGGAATTTTTAATTCCATTCCCTGCTATTCCTTCATTTCTGTATTCCATTTTTGATTGGCTAGGCATAAACTAGACAACCAAGGGGGGGAAAAAAAGACAGGAATAAGTGCAGTAATTTTCAGTTCTACACTGTTATCAAGGGATTTGTATCCTGCACTTCTGTTATTCATTAATAATGGGGTTTTTTTTGCTTTTTTCTTAATTCTTGTGAAAATCATGATTTCAAGAAATCAGCTGCAGTGCAGTTCTAGGGAGAGGATACTGTACTGAATAGTCCTGGATTACAAAAATGTCTGAGATGGTCAACACTAGATCTGAAAATACTATCAAGGCATTGTTTTTCCCCTATTGCATCCTTACACCTTGTTTCCTTCCCATCATACCTATTTCCAACAACATTTTTCATTCTATATGGTTTGTGAAATTACATCCAGCATTCTGCCTAGGAAAGTCTAATTTAAAGAAAAGTAAAGAGGGGTTATTTTGTAATGATTAATACCATCTGCTAAAATACTGTTTGATGTTCAAATATTTACATTCTTCAGTGAAAACAAGTGCCAGGTGTAGAATTCTTTTTCCAGATGAAAATGAGGACTATAAATCAGTAATGCATGCTTTTACACTCTCAGTTACTTGAAATTCATTGACTGTTGCCTTTTTGCTTTTACTATTCTCTTAAGCATTATTAATGCTTTTTTATTTTTTAGTTTCTCTAAGAAATTTACAGACAATTGATGTTTAGTACTACAACGCAGTTGATCTTAATTAGTTTGCAAAACATTCCTCTTAGTTCAGTCTAAATATTGTACAGCCTTTATGAGACAAAGTCTAAAATTAACCTGCTCAAAGAGCTTTTATACTAATATTATTTATAGTTTGAAATGTAAAAATATGACTCTGTATGCTGCTTAGAAATGCATAGAAGGCTTACACACTTCTGGGAATAATTCCCTACTAAATTATGGGGATCAGTTCATTAAGCAGCTACACATGCCAGGCAAGGTGATAAAAAGAACTAGAGTTCCAAAGAACACTACAGTATCTGCAGGATAAAATAACAGGCAAATCCTTTCCAATCTATAAATGCTGTGATAAAAGCTTCTTAGAACTCTCTTTGAAGTATTAAGACTATTCCTCTCACTATATTACAAAATATGCCAATTTGTTCAGTTAAAATATGTGCATTTACCAGCAATACAGAATATTCATAAATCGAGGCCTAAGAGAATAGCATTGCTCCTTATACAGGTTTCTGAACCTCTTTTGCAACTGCTGGGATTCTCTGCTAGCATGGAGTAAATGTAGCAGCTAGGTACTGTATATTTATTCAGTTTTAGTAAGCTGAAGAGGATGTTTAATTAGGAAATGAGAATCCTCACATTGGTAGATATTGCTCCGGGTCGTCTGTGGGTTTTTGTCTGGCCATGGCTTGCAGGCTGACCATGAAATCCCCACCTTTTCATGACACCTTGAAATCCTTTACCAATTCTGAAAATGAAAATAATAAAGAAATAAACCTGGGTTAGTCAGACATAAGGTTTCCAGCAATAACCAATAATTTCAGTCAGGCTCATGATTTTTTTACCTTTAAGAATGCTCAGCTTAGGGAGCTACTTCAGGAATGTACTTAAATAAAATCTGCAGTTTATACTATAAACATATTTTAGCACAATGCTGAAAGATTGCTTTATAGAATAAGAAGCACTTGGAGAGAGTCAAATAGGCAAGAAGACCAACATAAAATGCTCCTTGCAGTGACTGTCCTCAATAAAAGTTACCTGTCACCAAGTGAGCACCAGAACAAACAAACAAAAATCCAAAAACCCAGTCAAAACCCCAAATAATACCATATACCACAATGTATACTTAATGTCAGGCCTAAGCATAGAGAGTGGAAGGAGATGGCTCTTTAGAAGGAACATTTTTTTCCATACTACAACAACCTCATCTCTTGAGAACAGCTTTGTGTATGGTGACATGTAATTCCCTTGATCTGTACTCATGTAACAAATAAGGTCTAAAGTACAATAACAAATCAAACATATTTTCAGAGTCCATGCCCTTCATCTTTGAGCCACATGACAGCTTTACTGGCTCTGGAATTCTCGTTTTTTACTGCAGGAACAGGCTCAATAGCAAAAATCACCTTATCACTGCACAAAGGAAAAGTCAAATAAAGTGAGTGTAAACTGGCATTGCCTGTGTCCAAGAGGAGAAATCTGACCACAGTGTGTGTGGCTGCACTGATTATTTAATTCCACCTGAAATTAGTTCAGTTGGTCAGGGCATGGTGCTACTGATGCCAAGGTTGTGGGTTCCATCCCTGTAAGGGCCTTTCACTCAGAGTTGGATCCTGTGATCCTTGTGGATCCTTTCCAACTCAGAATATACCGTGATTCTATGATGTAGCAAGAGAATCTTTTTCCTCTGATTTACAGAAATCCTTTCGTTGCTAAAGCACTTCACATTAAAAATAAAAATACATATGCACTTTGCATCTAAAATAAACTGGGTATGAGCATGCACAGAGCATGCTCTCCGCAGGAACTGCATGTGGCTGACTCCCTGCTCAGCACTTCCACGAAAAACTAGAGAACACACAAACACAGAAAACACCAACATTCATGAAAACTAAATTCTTTTCTCTTACCACTTGAATAGCTCTCCTCTAACTGCTGTCCTGGTTGCCTTGAGCACATCAAATCATAGACAAAAACAGCCATAAAGACAAACTCTCTAAAGCTACAGAACTGTAACAAAACATGAGTTGTGCAACCAGGGTGTCTGTCTTCTGGTCTTCCCCTTCCCTGCTCGGAAACTAGGGGTCAACCCCAGTTAAATTTGGCAGAGAAACACATATAATTGTTTGAATAAAAAAGTTACTGGTTAGAAGGTCCTGACTACTTTTTGCTCCTTACATACAGCTAAGGAAAAGCTAAAACCTAATTAGTGATATCTTCCTTTGACCTGCCAGCTGGCCAGTCACGCAAGTGGTTGTCACCAGCAAGACAAGTCCTTCCAGGCCAGCAGGCAGTGGTGGGACATGAGGATATGAAGGGAGTTGGGGCCATGAGAGGATGAAGGCACCTGCAGGAGGGAAGACCT
This sequence comes from Drymodes brunneopygia, assembly GCA_013400955.1. Lineage (NCBI taxonomy): Eukaryota > Metazoa > Chordata > Aves > Passeriformes > Petroicidae > Drymodes > Drymodes brunneopygia. The sequence continues at coordinate 184,933 of VZTZ01015541.1, read as the reverse complement.
GGGTTACCTGATATCAGGAACACAAGACAGGAATCCAAAGAATGCAAGGCTTTGTAACACTACTTTCTGATAGAATCAGCTTATTTTAAAAGTTTGCAGCAGCAACCAGCAATAGTCATAAAATGGTTTGAAAAATACACTTCGAGAGAGGCTCAAAACTTGTCTTTTTCTGTTTTCATATTGCTAGGGATCGGCAACTATGAAATACACACAGAAACTAAGCTGTAGGAAAACTCCTATCTGTTCTGCCAAAATGCTGTGTTTTTCTTTTAAACTACCTATTAATGGCCATGTTTTCCAAGTAGACTACTTCTGGCATCTCTAGCTGGAAGATGGACTTAGTAAAGTCTCCAAAACCAACTGCAAGCGGGTCGCATAACAGCATAACAGCTGTGCAGTCACCAGAGCAAGCAGATAAATTCTCTCTTTGAATGATGGGGCATGATAAATTCTTCAGCTCAGAAATGCCCTTGCAATTCAGAGAAAACTACACAATTACAGAGAGCTACCATTTCAAAAGTAAACACTACTGTCAACTTTAGCCAAGAAGAATAAATCTCTGATGTCATGAAACCACTTCAACATTTCACTCAGCTTACTCATTTTTTAACATGAACAATTTGGAATACTGTAAATTGTGCTTTAAAAAAAAACCCATAAATACTCAATACATGCAAGAGATGTAAAAGAGTTCAGTACACCAAATATTATAAGATATCTTCAAAAAGAAGTGATTACATCACAAGATAAAGTTGCTAGTGTTAAATGATTCATGCAGTAGAGAATACTCAGTTGCTTCTTGGTCTTTCCAATTACACACATTTTCTGTGAACTAAGACTCAGATTTTACAATAACTAAGCCTCAGGAAATTGATAGAAAGTGTGACCAGACTGAAGAAAGAGCACTCTGGTAAACCTCAAAGTTCTCTTGCATCTGTTGATCTGGAATAGGAAAATGAACCTTCGGCCTCTGTAATATTCTGCCTGAAGTCAAGGAAAGACATCGCAATGCTGAAATTAAGAGTATTTTATAATGTACAATGCTTTACTATCTATCAAGGCTTTTTCATCACATTAGCTCAGTAATGTTTCAGATTAACTTTACTTTTTGTTTCTAAAAATCACTCAATTACCTGCAAGGACACTTTAGCTTATGACTTTCGGACATTAATTTCCTATTCAGTATGACAGAGCCATCATGACTGAAATAATTAGGTAAGAAGCAGCTATAGGTTTTTCTCATTTTGTAGTTTTTGATTTTAAAAAAGAATAAACAATGTGTAATGTCCTTTGAACTCATCAAGCTGAAAAACAATCACACAGTGTATATTTCTTACTCATGCTATATTTGAAATAAAGCTGGAAGCAGAGCAAGAACTACAAGATTATCTAGATTGAAGGTAAAGTTTAAAGTAAGGAACTACTGACATCTAGTTTATAATAAAATTTAGAACTGGTCAACTAGACAGTACCTTAGCCAATATACCTCAAACATTCTAAAGAATAGTGTTTTTCCAGCCTAAGTTGATATGAATAAGATCTGTTTTCAGACAAGTGGTGGATTTCTCCACTACATGCAAAAAAAATATGGTGAGTAAATTTTCCATTACTCAAAATTTATCGGTATTTCTAATGCAAAGATTATACATTCTTTCAATAGTTTGAAATGCAAAGTGCTTTTGAAACAAATATTTATCTTATTTAAAACAAGGAAGAGAACTTAAAATGCATGCTGTTCAAGAAACATTATGGAAAATCAGAGAAGAGTTTATACAGTATATTGTACAGTTTTCTTACACTTTTTTTTATTCTGACAAAAATAACGATTATGTAAGATTATATTCTTGTTGATTTCTGAACAGACACCAGGTGTCAGCTATTAATATCACTCATTTAATTTCAAATTGTTTAATTGCCCCCTTTGCCCTTCTTAAAAATTACTAGGTGTTCAGCAAGTATCACCAATAAAAGAAAAATAAGTATTGAAACTCAACCGAAACCAGTTGAGATTTTCAAAAAACACTAAGGTCTGTCAAAGCAGGATGTTAATCAAGTACTATATATTAACTTAACAGAATAAAGAAAGAATCAGAAAGAATCGAGTTTTCTACAGTATCTGAAATACGATAACCAAGAACCTACAGTGAAGTAGAATGTTTGACGTCCTGCTTATCCTGTTGTGATATCATGCTAAGACATCTTCTACTTCTTGTCTTGGTTGGAATCAAGGGCTATACATTTCTGTTCTAACAGTAACATCGGACACTATATCTGAACACAAAACCCCACATGCATGAGACTTACAAAACCAGATTTGAAACGCAGAATGTCCCTGTTCTTCAACAGATGCTATTTAGTGACTTAGTTTACTTGGCTTCACTGAGTGAAGATTACCTGATTCCCAGAAAGGAATCACAGGCAGCAATGATGATATGAAAAACTAAGACACGCAAGAGTTAAATAAAAGGAAAATAATCTTTCCGTAGAGTTAAAAAAAAGTTTAATTACAGTTGTTCTGGTTCCATCTGCAGGAAAGCAGGTGTTGAGGTCAACTACCTAATTTTGTACAAAGCCTCATTTTCCAGGTTTGATACAAGTAAAATGCCAGTACCTAATGAGACAACTTTCATTTAGAAAGTTACTGGAATAAAGCACTCTAATTAAGCAACAATTTATTTTGCTAGTAACTCTTCAAATGTAGTTAATTTAAAAGCATTTTTCAGATGCTGCAGGGGAAAAGTATTCCAACTACATAGTCAAATAACTTTGGGCAAATGGAGAGCTCAGATTCAGGCTCAGATTACACTGTTAAATGAACAAAATTTAAATAAACCATAAACACTCCAGAATCACCACTTAATTCTAGTCTATTTCCAACAAAACTACTGTTGGCTTTTTCTTGGGGGTGACAACATTTCTGATGTTCCTCACAACCCTCACAGCAAAGAATTTCTTCCTAATACCTAATCTAAACCTACTCTCAGTTTGAAGCCATTTGCCCTGTCACTACATGCTTTTGTAAATAGTCCCTCTCCATCTTTCCTACAGGCTCCCTTCGGGTACCAGAAGGCTGCAATTATATCACCCTGAAACCTTCTCTTCTCCAGGCTGTACAATCACAATTCCCTTAGCCTTTCCTCACAGGGGAGGTGCTCCATCCCTAGAGGGGACCACAGAGTCAGATGCAGTACTCAAGGTGGGGTCACAGAGGTGCAGCCTGTGAGAGAAGTGTTTCTGGACAGTGCTATGCATTTTAACCCAAAGCAAAGCAGGGCTAAATGTTAGGATTGAGCTTTTAAATTGCTGAAAATAAGTACAAAGGAAAATACTGCAGCACTATAGAAGACTGACAGTGTGCAGACATACTGCCTACTGTCAGTGCTCTAAAAGCCACTCATACCATGCTGAACAATTATGAGATTTCAAATAAAAACAAACTGCATGCATAAATCTTTAACCGAACCCTTTCATTCCTGTGGAAGTGTTTTTCTTTACAGAGGTATAAATGAACCAAAACATTTCAAAAGACTTCGACAAAAACATTTGTAGGGAAGATTAAAAGAAGAGAGTCATGAAAAACCTCCCTACATTTTGGTAACCAAATGAAGAGGCTAACCCAAGACTTTGGAAATGTAGTGCAACTACTTCATTCAGGCTACAATAACTAAGAAAAGTTTGCTTATTTATAAGGAGCATATTTGTTATTTACAGCTTGTCAGAAGGAAGCATACAAAAGGATATCTTGCTCATCTGAACAATTAAAAGTTGGTAAAAGATTAAAATATCCTTTATATTCCAGTATATTATCTCCTCATTGAGGCAACATTAGTTTTCTCTTCTTCATTTTTAAAGGAATTATTACAATTAATCATGCTATTATCAACAGCACTGCTGTTTTCATCCACATGATTTCTAACAATGCAAACTCTGTTGCTTCCTCAAATTAAAACAAAATTACTGTCAAACACAAAAATGTAAAGTACATGTTCATATAAATGTATTTCTAAAAACTTTACTTGACAGCAGGTTCTTAGGAATTACTGTTTTTTAAGTCCATAATGGTTTGAATCAGGAAGACTCAGGTCCTCCCTTCAAGTCCTTCCCCAGGTTGGATGGGACTTCGCAGGATGAATTTGCATGGAGAAAAGTAAAAGACCCAAAAAAAACCTGAAATGCAGTAAAATAACTTAATTCTTGCCCAAGAGCCAAGTGAACATTATAAATGAAGCATTCCAAAGAAGCTGAAATTAAGAAGAAAGAAACTTTAAAAGCAGAAATCAGAGTGTGAGCAAACCACAGAAAAAGGTTACATTTTTTTCTATAGAAAGACTAGAACAATTAGAGAATCACACTATCAGAAAACTCATTTCACCTTTCTCTTTAGTTAAAGAATTTTTCCTTCACCAGTACAGAAGTATTGCAAGAAAGATGCTACCAAATCAGCAGTACAAACACACAGCTAATTTCTGAAATGGGATCATACAAATATCTGGAGAAAACATATAAGAAATACTGAATTACAGTCTAGGATGCATTCACTGAACAGGACTAAGAACCCAGTCTATTTTTAGCTTGCTAGTATTTTCAAATACTAAAAGCAAGATACAAATCAATACCCTGTGGCTGTTTACCAATATCTTCTCCACTGCTAAAAAACCCCCTTCCTAGTTCTTGAAAAACCCCTGGAAAAACAAAGCTTTCCTGCATAAATGAAGACTGGCACTTAATCTCCATTAACTGACTGTATTCCCAATCATCCTGTGCTTAGTTTTGCAAACAAGCTACAGTCTCTTAAAGGATGCTCACTGAATGCAATGTAGAAGCAGAATGAATAATATGTCAGATCTAAGTACTGCACAAGAAAGTCTGACATGGAAAAAATACTAATTCCAGTCAATTCCTTGAACTGCTTTTCTCAATATGGTGCCCTCACAAATTTAGTGAGGTGCTGCACTAATAGAATTGCATATTCAGCTCTATTCTGATATGGTTGACTTCCCCATAGACACAAAACCCTGTGAACAGTATTGGACATTTACAGGTATCACAAATACATGAGACAATTGCAGCTGGGTACTATCTCCATCACAGAGAAAATAAAATATGTAATGGAAAATATTATCTTTGTACCATGACACTGAAATATGCAGACAGGAGTTCTCTTGGTCAGGGGAAATCACAGATGTACTACAAGAGCCATGACCAGTGTTTGCCACAAGATGCCAGTTTTTGTTTTGAACACCCTCTACCACTTGAGCTCTACTTTGGCATTCACAGTGGCCTGAGAGGAAATCATTCCTCCCACATTAAAGATCATTAGCCACTGCTGGCAAGGACATGAGCTGGAATATGAGAGAAAACAATAAAAGAACGAATTTGACAATTCTGCTGTACTGCTAAATGTATTCACAATATTTCTGCTATCCTTTCAGTCCACATCTCTCTTCCCCTCTCTTCACCAAACCAAAATTATGCAGCCTTTTTGGGAACTGATGCCTTTTGGCATTAACTCTCCATTTTTATATATTAGAGATTCTGCATTATAGATCTGTTAGTCAATGCTAATCACATACATGTGAGAGACAAAACAGGCAGAACCTCAGCCTTAATAGTAATAGTTCTCTACCTGCCTTGCTCAAAATCATGAGTACCCTCATCAAGAAATATAATTTGTTGTTTCTGAGCCAGTGAGTGACTGGATGTCAATTTCCTGTCACTACCCTTGCAATTGTACTTCAGCTTTTGTGAGCCATGGGTTCAAGCCAAAGTGGAGGGAAAAAAAAAAAATCAACCAGTCTCTTTGAGAGATGAGCCATACACATTCAATCCTCAGGAACCTACGTTTTTGCAGTAACATCCACGAACTGCCCGGGGCGGAAGTGAGCAGCATACAAAGGAGTACCTGCAGGAGAAGAGGAGAGATCATGTTCATCTAAGTGCTGAAATCCTCAAACCTCTGACCAGCCATTATCCTCCAGGGTAGGTCACAGTCACAAGAAAAGAAACAGAACTTGTTATTTACCTCTGATTTGTTCTTCTTTATGAACCTCACTGACTGAAATAGATGCTTTGTATTTACTATTAAAGCACACTTCTCAGGTCCTAACCCGATTTCAGATGAGCAGGAAGGAAGGATTAAGGCTTTAATCAGATACATTGCCCAAGCCCAAAGTGCCTAATTAGTTAAGACTTGTAATACACACACTTAGCAAGAAAACAGAATATGCTGCACCTAAAACCACCAGCACTTCACAAGGTGGAGGGTTTTTTAAAAAAATAAATCAAACAAAAAAACTAAACAAACCACAAAAATCCCCCACTTAGTATAGAAAATGGGGTTAAGAATTATTAAAAAAAAAAAAAATTGCAATGCTTCCTCTATTAAGACACAGCATTTCCAAACTAAAGACTGTGGCAGAAGTACAGCTTCATCCACCGGGGAATTGTCTACACACCAACCTTTAGCAGCAAAAGTGCTAATGTAGGTCTGTGACATCACTCACCTCACAGTAATTGAACTAATTCCTTAAGTACTTGCAGTATCAAAATATTAATTTTAGATTTTTTTTCTTTGGTGATTTTTTTTCATCCAAGTGCAAATACTCTTTCATTAGCATCTTAAAAAAACCCAACAAAACAAAACTGCTAACTTAGTCCATTAAAAATGAACTTTAATCTGAAGATCCATGTGGATGTTTTCAGTTTCCAGTCTGTTATACATCCATTAAGAAAAAAATGAAATTTTAATTGCTTCATGTTTTTTTCAATTGCTTTCATGCTTTCTCAAATCTGTATGAATGCAAACTGAAATTATGTAAACCTCTCATAAGTCTCAAGCATAAAAAAACTTCATATTATTTCAGATTATATTTACATAATCCACACATTTGGATAAGATGACTGTCAAGTGACACAAAATCAGGCACATAAAGGATGTTATATACAAAATACACACACTGCAAAACCAATTTACCAAAACTTGAAATTCTGCTTTATCTCAAGTTATTGCTTCCATTTATCAGTCCAGACTTTCTCTTTATGTTAGATTTGATTTTTGTCAGTTACTACACTGTTTTAAAAAGCTCCACTAATGGCAAGGAAAGATGGAATACATTAGAATTTCCTACCCTACATAATTCTCAGAAAATACCTGCAACTATCAGAACCCACAAAATAAAAGCAACCTAAATACACTACCTAATAAAACCTCAGAAACTTAGAACTTTTCATTTGATCTCCAAACTTCCAATACTGATTTTTAGTGAGAATGTTATAAACATGTTCTGGTGTGTTTTACTTTGCAGGTTGTCAGAAAAAGCAGCTATCATCCTATTTTTGAATGCAGCAAGAAGAAACAAAATTCAAACTGCTATTTCAGGGTCCTGAGAAACATTACCACAAAATTCTGTGTCCCTCTCATAAGAATAAACACAGAACTTCCTGTAACTGTATCCGTATTTATGCCCAATGAGCGAGTCAAGGTTACACACATTTACTTTTTAACTCATTGTTCAGATTAGTAAATTTGGATTGGATTTATTTTCTCATTGATGGAAACATAGTATCTCAGGAAAATGAAAAATCCTACATCTCATCAACTAAAAAGTAAAACCCATTTTCTTATTTTCCCTATGAAAAAAAGTTAGCCTGTGCTTAATGACAAAGAATTCAGCAATTTCTATAAGAACAAAACCGAAATACACACTGTAACTTCATTTAGATCTTTAAGGGGCAGATGTTGAATGACTGTGCACATAATACTCAGTAGCTCAAAAAGATTACCTGGCTTAATTATGGCATCATCTGTTACATTAAATGTTGTAACTTTCTGCTTCCGTGGCACTCCAGCTTCTTTAAAAATTTCATGTGCAGACTCTGGTTTCTGCAATAAAAAGCAACCTTAAAAAGAAGCAATCTTAAAATACCCAAAGATCAACCTAGCACAGAAAATGATTATAGACTGTCTAGATCACTCAGAGAAACAGATACATCATACCAGAATTTCATCTTGAGGCTTGCATTTTATCTCTATATAAAATTTATTTAAAAACTGCTGTGTCTGCCTTTTATTTTCTGTCAAGTAGTTACCCTACAGCTACCTAATATAAACAAGAGATATATGAAGATATCGAAGATCAGAAAAGGGAAACCAACCATTTAGAATGTAGATAAAAGATGCTACTTTTTTTTTTTCATGGCTTACAGGGAGTTTTGTAGTAATTTAGATGTTCCGTTGTTCAAAGCTTCTGATGACTTACGTCCACACCAGGATAAATCTAATTTATTTAACTAAAAAAACCCACAGAAACAAATCCTTGTCTTGCAAAAACTTCTAGAAATGCTTAAATTTCCACAGAAGAAAGTTTTGAGTCTCTGGGCAAAAAAAGAAAAATTAATAATAACAAGTTTATGATCCACGTATTTTTAAGATATAGCAAGTACACTCAGTCTCAAACCACTGTGGACTTACTAAAGAAGGGATCTTATTTTCTTTGAGTTTTACAAATTTTAAAGTACGTAAAATAATTCTCAGCTGTTTTAAACAAGACATCTCACAGACCAGCAGACCACTGAGATGAAACCAAGCAACAGAAACAGTGATGCAGGAAAATTGTGGGCACTGGAAAAAAAAGTGATGCTGATTTTCCTTCAAATGAATTCTGGTAGAAAGCAATTTAAGCATCCAACAATACTGCCACACTTGGATAGTCTCATCTCTAAGGTTTGCTTCTCAAAACTTCTGTGCAGCTCCCTCTTTCTCAAAAATTATTTTGTGTATTTTAAAACCAAGTAATGTGAACCACTTTAAAAATGTTACTTAGTGTATTTCAGAACACGGTTTTGAAAATCTGCATGTTGCCCTTTCTTTTGTTTGCAAACATTTGTTGGAAAGTGTTAGAAGAACAGAGGAAGTTTTATGAAGAATGAGGAAGCAAGATGATGAGGATCTCTGATTTAGAAAAAACCCAGAAATTAAGCTTATGAATTCGTCTTTGGGAGTGAAAAGTGTTTTTGAGACATTTGTTAACTTGAGGTCATAGTACAAAATACTTTAAATACATTGAAAAAAACAAAATCAACTACTAACAAAATCTCTCCTAAGACCACAAATATTTGAGGAATCAGTGGAGCACCTTTAATGCGCACAACCTTATGAGAGAATGAAAAATAAAGCTATGGTCTTTCTACTAAGTACCTGTATATCAAACCTTTATTTCCAGCTATGTAAAACTGCTGCCTTAAGCTACAGAAGGGGAGTCCTGTGCTCAGCACGGGTGGCTGGAAAGAGCTACTACAGCTGAAGAAGAGCATGGTGAAGTCAAGGAGTAAAATTCACATCTCAAGAGTCCTAGTCTAGGCTGTAGCCTTGCACTGTTCTACTGTAACAGCACCTCCTCTTCAAAGAGTCAAGTCAGAGATGCATTTTTACAAACAAAACACTGCAGTCTTTACAAACCCTTCCTAAAAAGCAATACTGAAGAGGGGAACACTGAGTGAATTCTCAGATGTTCTTAATTTTTAAAAACACCAACAGTATATTCCAGTATGATAGGAAAATGATCAATATGCCCTCACTTACAGGAAGCATATATTTTTGACAAAAAATATTTTTGACAAAAAAAGTTTGAGCACTGATAGAACCATACTTTTGAATATAATTTTGCATTAAAAAATAATGAAGCATCTGTTCACTTATAACAGAGTGACATACATCAAGCTAAAAAGGAAAAATAAATCTTGCTAAAAACGCAATACCCCTTATCAGTTTCAAAGCAATTTGACACTCCAAAGACACACAGGAAATTCTTTGTTAGCAAAATTATTTAAGGAATCTTTTGATTGAATTCATTAAAAACTAGTAGATGTGAGGAATCTGAGGAAGACAGATGTCCCTATGAGGAATTACCAGAAGAGAAATTGCTTATGCTAATACAAGACAGTACCATTCACCTTTCTTTTACTTCTCACTTCTGACACTTCAGAGAGAAAAGACATAAAAAGGCTGATAAACATAGGAAAACAATGATCCAAACTTGCAACTAAACCACAGAAATACATCACTTGTTAGCACCTCAACAAGTAAAACTGCTAAAAATCAGCATGCCAAATTCTTCCTTAGGAATTATGTAGTTTATACAATGATGATGTCAAAAATAATAATACACAGTTCAGTCTCAGGCCAGTACCTCATCAAAGATTGCTCAAAGGATCTTTAATTAGTTTCTTTATTAAAATGAGTCTAAGTTCAACCAAATGATTAGAAGTTAACCTGGGAAAAGTTATACCCAAAGAAAGTCTTTAACATACCTCACACTACTAAAAAGTCCTTGAGTTGACTTTTTAGGTAGTTCTGCTTTGAAGATATTTTCTTAGTTCATAGGAGCTGTTTAAAAAGAATTTTTCTTTATACCTCCTTGTTTCCAACATGTTTTTACTCTAACATACTGGATTACTGATAACATCATCTTCATGAAAAGATCAACCCTAAGGAGTCTAATGGGCAAAATACAACTGGAAAATCATTATTCCCATGACTCTTGCATGTCTTCGACCAAAGAAATAGGAAAGAAAAAACACAGCCGTCATTTTTCCAGGAAAAATATCATACCTGGAAACTGAAAATGGACTGAAGTGACAGGATAGACACCTGGAAAGCACAAGCTGTGATAGTGAAACATGACATAAACCAACTGAATTAAAGAATGGTACCTTGAAGTATAAGCCTGTTCAAAATCAGTAGATACTAAAAAAGCCAACAGATCTATCAAAAGAAAAAAGGTCCTTCCTCCCTCACCTCCACTAAAGCAGAAGCAAGTACACAGATTAATTTTGAGGCCCTGGGACAACCACCTGTTTGAAAAAGGGAAATCTGTCCTCAAAAAGCCACAGTCAGGAACTGAGATAAACTGCTTACTAGTCATGAACCCTGGGATGTTTTTACTTGCCTAAATCAGACAAATCAGTGTCAAGACACTGCAAGAAGTGAAAAATTGTATTTTACAGGAATAATGCATCACAGAAACTGTAATCCTTTGAGGGAATGCTTTATTCCTGCTTGATCTGTAACTCATCTTGGGGAATGACAGCTTTGCTAGACAAGCTCAGCCACTGAAGATATCTGGGAATTCCACATCAAGCAACTGGGATGCTAAACGAGTGGCTTTGATATGGCTAGTGATGAGTTACAATCATGAAGCTATCTTCCTGAAAAATGTAAGTCTTAAACTTTATCAGCAGAACTATAGGTAAATTAAACAATGTCAGCAGACCTGGGGAAAAATTATAATTATAGCTAAAAAGACAGTACAGAAGAGTAAGCTATAGCACTAAGCCTTGTAAACAATTGATGAAGCTGGGGAGTTTACAACAGGTCCCTAAAGTGTGTATTTTGCAGTCCTCATCTCAACTGTATCTCCACAGACATGGTGAGCACACATTTCTACACTGCTCCTTCAAACCCTTCCACCAGCACGGGACACTGCATGTCAAAGCAAATTCCTAAACCCAGAGCTTTCCTGGAGAAATCAAGAGGCAAAACTTTCAGAAAGTTCTTGCTATTCCTTTAACCAAGAACTTACACTAGCATTAGGAAAAGGCAAAGGTGAATGTGGCAGAAGATCACTTCTAAAGCACACTAGTCTGCCAATAAATCTTTCAGAGAAGTCTGCTTATGCTACTTTTGTATTGTAATCACAACAGAAACAACAATTCCAACACCCACAATGATTCACTTACAGAAAAAGGAGATACATTTTTGCCTCCAACAAGCAGCTTAGCTGTTTTTCCACCCGACTCCTCCTTTGAAACATATCTTAAAACATGGCAATCTTGGACCTAATCAAGAGAAAAAGTGTTCCTTTGAGTATAAGCAGATATGTGTACTTTAAGACAACAAACACCAAAGAAGATACAGCCTACAAGTAAGACAGTGTTTTCCTTTTTTACCACTGACATTGCTTTTCCAATGAACTGAAGGCTTATTTTAGAAAAAAATATTAGTAGAATGCAAACTGATTTCAGAAACACTCTAGAAATTGAGTACTTTTATAAACACAAGATCTGCAAAATCCCTACTGTAAGCATGCAAAGCACACAGTAAAAGCCCACATTTTAGACTCCTTATCCTTTGCCCTGTAAAACTGATGGCCTTCACAGCAGTGGCTCCTCATATGGCAGCAGCCAGCCAGCAAAAAGCTTCATCACAACAGCAGCTGCCAGAGAATATGAAGAAGCAGCTTCAGAGCTACAAAGGGTCAGAAACCAAGGTGAAACTAATCCCAACATGCCTGCAAGGTGACAAAATAATAGAAGTGAAGTGGGATAGTTAACCTCAGCTTTGTTGCATCACCTAGGTAACACTACACACAGTTCTGCAGCAGGCGGCAGGCAGACCACTCCTAGAAAATTTGGATATAAACAGAAATGGATGTGATGTACTATACAGGAGCCAAAGAAATCTTTACTTTCTTTCAGGATTTCCTACTCTGTACAAGTAGTAAGTTTCACTTTTGCTTGAAACAGCTGGTTTACAATCTGAATACAGTGTAGAAGATGAAATTCATTATGATTTATTTCACCTTAAGTAGTGTCACAGGTTTTTTTTCTCCTGATTTGGTCCATATTGGCATCATTCCCAGTTTTACTGCAACAACACCGACTCTGATGGAATCTGTAGATCAAAACAGAACATGGATGCAAATTCACACTTAATAATTGAAACAGTTCATCTAATAATCTGCAAAGTCCCATTAACTCTGATCTTTCCTAAGGAGGTGATAGAGAGAAAACACCACTAAGTCCCTGCAGGTGGGCTGGGGGTTTTTAATCCCACTAGCAGTAAAGTTCTACCTATTTCAGTTGTGTTTGATAGAAAATGCAACTACTTTTGGTTTGGTTTCTTTCAGAAATACAATGCCCACGTATTAGAGCCAAACTAACTACTGAAAAGTTTACCGTAGGAGGTTCCTCACACCCCAGTCTTTGCAAAGACAACCTGCCAACCACACAAATGATGTGACCCTTTTGAAAGCTCAAAAACTTAACACTATGTTCTAGTCCCTAAGAACTTGTAGTCACAGACCAGAAGTGGGATGTATTACTATGCTTTTTCTTTGGAGTTCAGTAATAGTACAAAAACATTTTCAAGTTCATATGCTTCATATTCTTAGGATACTTTTTCTACAATTTCTTAATTTATTATCTTGTTGCTGTACAGCAGTGGGACACACCAAGTACTGGCCTAAAAAACTAAAGAACTAAAAGTTCTTAAAAGTCTCTTAACACCTTGTAATATTTTAAATGCTTTTTAGAGAACTGATGTATTACATTTACTTATTTACTAGGAGATTTACTGAATGATTTATGTGAAAGCCAAAAGGAGAATACTTCACAAGACACAATCCTGATGTTTCTGAATGCAACACCAATAATAATTTCAGCATGAACTGGTGTCAGAGAAGAGATATTTTCTCACCTGGAGTCCACTTATTCAGTGGCCATGGCTCATCTTTCAGAGGGCACAGCTTGCTGGCTGTCTGAGCTTTGTACTCCTCTGTAGTTCTCTTTTTGAGGAACTCCAAATTCTCTTCAGAAAGATGCTCGTGCCACCACGTTGAACTGTTGATGTGTCTGACTACAAAGCTCAGCTGACCCCTTTCCAGTGGTGGGAGAAGGTTTCAAGTGTCTTATCAGTACAAAAAATGTCTCATAACATGTTCATTATATTTAATTTATAAACACCTAATTATTTGTCATTTAACTAAGTATTCTGAATTATATCAAAGGGGAGCAAGCAACAACAAAGCAACCAACCACTCCTTTTAAGACAAAAAACCCAGCTAGATCCATTAACAAAGAGGTGACAGTAGGTACTGTTTACCTTAACTTTGGCAAGACTTTTTAAAACAATCTCTTCTGGCATCCTTCTATCCAAGATGGGATGTTATGGCATGGATGCATGGGCTATCAGCCAAGCAAAAACCTGGCTGGATCATCAGCTGAAGGAGTCACAGCTGATGGTTTGGACTCTACTAGAAGGCCAGTTGCAAGCAGAGTTCCTCAGGAGTCTATCCAGGGATTTGCCCTGTTTAATATCTTTATCAATGCCCTCAAAGAGGGGATGAGTGCACCCTTCTTAAGTCTGAAGGGAGCAGTGGTTGATGCCCAAGGGTATCTCTCTGCCAGCCACAAGGACGAGCCAACAAGGAACCCAATGAAGTTCATAAAAGAGAAATGCACAGTCCAATCCACAAGTGGCATGGAATAATTTGTGAGAAAGCTACTGACAAGACTGAGGCAGGCCATGTTTACTGAGGTGTGCACCAGGAATATGAAAGAAGTGCTATAAACTGAAAAGGGGGATTCAGATTTGAAGTAAGAAAAAAAATGTTCAGCCTGAAGTCAATCAAAACACCCTGGAGTCCAGAGGGACTGTTCAGATTCAGTCCTTGGAGGCTTTCAAGGCCCAAACCTACAAAGCCCTGAGCAACTTGGTCTGATCTCAGGGCTGGCCACACTGTGAGAAAGAACTTAGACTTCAGCTTAGAACTTGGCTCCTCAGCTCCCTTCCAGCCCCAACAGCTCTTTGATTTGACAAACACTGCTAAACAGCTCAGAGTCCTGCCATAAATTTTATGACAGCTGAAAAAGGCTTGAATGCTCCCCAATCCTCCGCAACGTCTACAAAAGAGTGTTTAATAATACAGGTAGTGAATGTACGTGGCCAGCAGGCCAAGGTGACCCAAAACACGGCCGGTCAAGTGGCTCACTCTGCTGCAAAGACGCTTTGGATGCGAACAAGCCTGTCCTGCCACAGCTCCAACACAGCCTGGGGCTATTTCTAAGGCTGGAGTGCCCCAGCAGTAAGGCCTCGCACCACGAACAAAGCTTCCAGCAAGCTGCACACAGAGGCCTCGCCAAAGGGCGGCGACCACAGACGGCGCCCAGGGCCAGGGAGAGGCCGCCCTGGGAAAAGGGCAGCCCAGTGCCCCTCACCATCCAGTTCCTGAAGGCAACTTGCAAGAAAGACGGGAAAAAANCAGCCGCCCCCAGCCCGCCATGCCGCCACCCCGGCGGAGCCGCCGCCTTCCGGCCCCACCGCGTCCGCCGCTGGAAACCTTCCGTGCTGCCCCGGACGGAGAGTTCCGCCCGCGGGCGGCGAGCTTCAGAGTCGACGTAAAAACTCCCAAATCAGCCCAAAGTCGCGGGCTGCAGCACCCGTGGCCCATAGAGCTCCTCTGACCCCGGGGAATACCTCACCCAAGGGAGAGGACATGCAGAAATAACCATGGGTACCCTTTCCCCCTGCAGCCCTTCCATCCCTGCCATCACTCCTCTGCCTGCATTCCAGCCGCGAGCCAGTTAAATCCAAAGCACAAGTGTCTAAAACGGGAAAATGCCAGCGGCTGGTGGGGTTTATCGCTGGCAAGCACCACTTAGGCACACAATGGACTCAAAACCTTCCTGCAGGTGTTGGGCAGACGCCTTCGGGGCTGTGGTGGTGTCTGGGAAGAAGCGACTCTGCTGTGACAAAGCTCCCCGGGGTTGCGGAGCTTCACCGCTTCAGGGCTGTGCTCCCAGAGAAATGAGCGACAGGACGAGAGGAAACGGCCTCAGGTTGTGCCAGAGGAAGTTAAGATCGGATACTGGGGGAAATTTCTTCACAGAAGGGTGGTTAAGCATTGGAACAAGCTGCTCAGGGATCACCGGTGGGATCGCTGTCCCTGTGAGTCTTCAAAAACCCGTGTAGATGTGGCACTTCAGGACGGGGTTAGTGCTGGCCCTGGCAGTGCCGGGGTAATGGGTGGCCTCAATCATCTCAGAGGCCTTTCCCAACCTGAACGATCCCATGGCTCCATGATAGGTGCTCCGAGCGAGTGGCTGGGCCGTGTGAGGGCAGGAGGGCAGCCTTTATGGGAAGTGTATTTAATAGCGTAGCCAGGGAACGTTCATGGTGAAGTTAAAGTGGGTGCGTCAGCCAGAGGGTTCTGGGCAGCCTGACACAGGGATGTGACACTCTGGCTTTAGTGAGTTCTGGCTTTCATCAGTGTTCAGAATTTTCAGAATTGACTCACCCATTTTTTTTCCTTTTCTGAGCAGGGAACCAGCACAGCTGAGTGTGCACTAGTTAGAATAGTGAAGGAGAATGAACTGAAGATTCCCTTTTGGTTTTGGCAGAAATCTCTTTTTATAAAGACACATGAGCTTTCAGCATGGTCAGCTGGCATGTGTCCTTGCTTCTCTTTACCCCACTACTCCATCTTCTCTCCCACTGTGGTACATGCATGTGTAGGGGTGTTGCACTTGAGGCTTATAACTGGACAGTTTTGGTGTTCACACCCAACACTGTGATCCAGAAAATTGCCTGTAGCTTTCACACACACTCCTTGTCCTGAACTTGCTTCTTGTCCTTTTAAGAAGTAACCACGTAGTGTGTTCAGAAATGCATCTTCCAAGTTTCCAGTCCAACTGACATTCCCTCTCTGAAGCTGGTTACTCATCTCTGCTATCACAGTGATCACTGCATCTTTTTGCTCTCTCCCTGGCATCAAGAACAGCAGCGGGGATGTTGCTAAATTTCATGCAGATGTGTTTTCTGATGGGATCCATTGGTAGCTTATGCTGCTGCTCTGACAGAGACCCCTATGGCAGGAGGAAGAAAGGATCTAAAAATGATAAAGGAGTTATGTCCCGATTTCTGAGCACTGTGGCAACCCTACAGTGGTGCTAACCTGACCAAAGGCCCCAGAAAGTAACAAAATCCTGTTTGCCCCTATTTTAGAGATGGCAAACTGCCTGCTCTGATCAGTGGGAGAAGAATTCAAGTGCCTCCTGAACACAGCAGTAAAAGGCTTTCTGCAAAGCAGTGGAAAGGACTGCCCCTTTTTTTGGAGGAAAGGAAGAGCATCCACTACAAAATAACCTTTCCCACCAGTTTGCTGCCTTGGGTAGTCCTCAGAATTGCAGGAAGTGGAAATACCACTTTTGAACTGGCAGCCTTCCCAGGAAAGGTCACCTGGGTTTCACCTGATCAGTTTGGAGGATCTCTCCAACTTTGCAATGAAATTGGAAAAAACAAAAAAGAGGGGATAGGAGTGCAGCCCAGCTGATGGTTTGCAGTGAATGCTGCAAGCAAACGTGCAGCTGGGCTGACAATTATCACTCATATATCTCTCTTATTGCTGAAATTGTCCCTGATATAGTGCAGCTCCTCAGCTCAGGACTGCAGGTACAAATAAGACCTCTGTGTTAAGAGGAGGGGTGGTACTATAAACTCTATTTCTCTTGTGGCAAAATAGCACGTCCCATAAATAAAGGAAAAAAATAACCTGAGAAGTGTAGACATACCCTAGGAATCTTCTAGCTTATCCTTCCCATTCAATTAAAACAAACACTGAATATAAATGTAGCAATGCTTTGTGACTGAATTGTCCACACTACTCAGGAGTAGAGGAGTTTTGTTACTAACTCTTTCATGCTGGAAAGACTGCACCTACTACGTAGGTGAAGATTTACATAGCAGGTGTGACTGCAAGACCCATGATCCCAGGTGAGGAATGTCAATCTGGATAACGAGTTGAGTTCTTTCTGGGAGTTAGCCATGATCTGTGTAAGCAGCCAAGAGCCAGACTGAAGGAGGGAGCTCTGTTTAACTCACCAGCGAAGACCTTAGGGCAATACAATAATGAGGCTCACATAAGCCACACACTGTTCTGTCACAATATTTGGTGTGTGGGTAAGCCCAAGGGATGCAGGTGAGTATTGCAGAGCTGCAGGGGTTTTGTCAAGCAAATCTGCACAGAGCTGGGGCTTTCCATCTATGTGTTTGTTGGAATATCACCTTGGCAACCTGCAGCAAGCCTTGGCTCAGACCACTGCTCCCCACCACCCACAGCAGGTCTCGAAGATACCAAACTGTAAACCCTTTCGCTGTCATCAGTTATGTACCTTTGATATTTGCAGACTAAGAGAAGAGATATTTTAAAGCAATACTATTACTATAATTTAATTTTCCTTTCATACCTGTAGACTCTTTCATCCAATAAAAAAGAAAAAAAGTAGAACACTGCATCATCATGGTAAAATCTTCATATTGGATAGGTTTTACCTTAGGGTAATAAGCACTTAGCAGTGTATTAGTGCTTTTTTCAAAACTCTTGTGGAGTTAGTTTCCCCTACAAACTAAAAGTACAACTCATCTCAGTATCTGGCTCAAGAATTATAGATGTTAATGTATTTTGGGCTAATAGGGATTATGAATCTCTCAGTTTTCTGTGGCTTTTTTGGGTTTTGAATTGAATTTGAGATAAAAAGGAAGGCAGGGTTGTAGTTGGCAGAGAATATATTTTAGATCATTGGTTATCTCAGAAGGACAAGACGTAATTTATTTTAAAGCAGTTTTCAGAATTTTAAATGATCCATCAAAAGGCAGTAGAAGTTTAAATTTGCATAAAAAACCTGCAGGAGAAATTGATGGCAGTTCAGCCTAAAGGCAGAATGGCCTAGCTAAAACCCTAAGTAGATAACACAGGAGAAAAAGATCCCATTACAAAGATACATTCATATACTTAATGATGTTACCCTGCACAAAGTCCACAGTATTTTATTGCAGAGAGTAGCTTGGAGCAATGAAAATAACATCCAAAGCCTCATTAGAAAGCCTTTAGCATGTGGCCGGTTTTGTCTTCTGTGCATCCTACACCAACTCACCACACTATTACGTGTTTGTTTTACATGCTGAGATCTGTACAGGCTGAAGGAGATTTCCAGTTGATTTTTCAATACCATGAAGGTATCTTTCCAAGTACTTGAGGGCTGCTACAGAATTGCTGACTTATATCAACCACTGATAATGATTTGTTTTTAAGTAGACAGTGTTTATAATCAGGATTTTGTGAAGTAAACAGAATAATCTGCAGCAGCTGGGGTTCTAGAGACAATTATATAGACCACCTACACACACGAAAATGACTGATGGTTTTTATAACTCAGCATACAAAAACCTGTTGATCTCTGCATTTTACATAATGCTACATTATAGAAGCATCTCATAACACCTCTGGAAATGAGCTGTAACTGTCCAATTCTGTGTAATTCAAAAATTAGTTTCATCAAAGATCTTATGTACCAGAAGAATGATTTATCTGATTCCTAATTTTTCTTGCTGAAAGCTTTTTTTAACTTTTATTCAGTCTGGAAAATGATAAAGAAAAGGCTGAACCTCTCCTCAACTGTACATTACATCCCTAAATGCAGGTCCCAGGGTAATGAAATACTGTTTACATGGTGAGAGCACCATCATGCCTCCGAGGAAGGATCTCAAATCATTTTTCAAATATTAAAGTCCCCCAGAACTATTGTGAGATATCTATGATACATGACAGTGACCTTCATTTTACAGACGAGGAATCTGAGGTGCAGAAAATTAAAAAAAACTTGGCCAAGAAAACAAAATGAGATACTGGAGGAGGAAAGAACACGGAGTCATTGATTTTTCAGTCCTGTGCTTTAACAGCTAGAAAATGCTTCTTCTGAGAATAGGGAAGGAAAGAAAATAGGGGGGAAGTGGGAATAAGAAGCTAGAGGTGTTGTATGTAAGAATTAAGATTCATTGGCAGAGTGGTGTATCACATGTAAGGGGAGATCACAGTGGCTTCCAGATGAAATACACCCACAGAGTGAGAGATGTGCCGCTTGACAGGGTAAGCTTTCAAATGAAGTGTCACCCATTACACGGAAATGTGGATTTGAGATCTATCAGTTTGGACATCTCCAGACAATTTATACACATGACCAAGTAATACTGGCTGCTGCTCAGTCTCTGATCAGATGAAGAAATCTTTACAGGCAAGTGTGAAGGATGGTGCTGCAGGATAGAGATGGGGCAGAACTGAGTGTGCTGGGGAGACAGCACCATGCATCTTAGCTGTCCCACTCCATTTAAGAGCACAAAGTCATCAATCAAAGCTGATACAACGGAGGTTACTTCCCTTGCTCACAGGGTAGGGTTTCCAAAATATTCAGCACTGGCCCCAAATAGCTTCTTTAGGATCTAGCAACAAGAACATTCTCAATTCAGTGGGAACATAACTCGTCCAAAGCTATGCCTTTTGGACAATCCCATATAGATTATTTTTTGTCAAATTTTCTCCTTAGTTTCTAACAAGTCACATCCTTTACTATTGTTTTGTAGCAAAAGAAGCAGCCAAAATTCAATCACAAAAATTAATATTGATATAATTTCTTCACTTACATACACGAATATTTCAATGGAAAGTGCAATCCACCACCATTCTGTTCCTGTGTGTCCTTTTATTTTTTAAAAAAAGGTGGCTTCAATATTCTTTTGGTAAAAAAACAGTTCTTCTATCACATACAGGTGATCTGTGTGGGGATGAAGTTACAGACCACCACTTGTCCCAAAATCAAGCCGTGCAAAATTTCTTTTGGAAAATGTGCCACACAGAATTGGATACTGCATGTGAGATTTAAAAACACAAATGAAACAAAACAAGAATTCCCAAACAGAAGAGATTATAAATTTGGATAGCCAAAATACATCCTGTTCGAAAGCCAGCCAGACTTGGATTAAGTAGGCATGTTTTAAGACATGCAATCCTGATGGATCATGCTCTCCAAGTCAGATCTCTTTCCAACTATGGTCCGAATACTTTGTAGCAGGTGGATTTTTCAGGCTTTTGAAAAATTATTACTCAGGCCACAGACTGAGTGGGCTTGTTTGGGTGCCCGTGTGGTAAGGTGCTAACATTAGGAATATCCATGCTTCAGGTCAGGTATCTCTTGAAACAATTTATTACCCTTCCCTTGGAATATGGAAGTTGAAAGCAGGCAGCCTTGTGGCAGAGAGAGAAATAAAGACAACTGCAAAACTCTGTTGTTTTTATTTTAAACATGCAAAATACAGTTCATGCATCTGCCATTTTGAAAAATCTCTCAGTTCATAGCAGATTAAACCAAAGACATTTTGGCTATCGACTCTCAATAAATATTTCAAAATGCTTTACAGTGTAAATATAAGAAATTTAGCAAAATTTCAACAAACCTGTATAAAAACCAGATACAGATAACTTTTTATTTCAAGGCAACATGCTGTAATGTAAAGAGTTCACTTTTTTTCTGGATTTTTTTTCTCATAAAAAGTTTTCAACAATACAACTGCTCAACAGATTTAAGCCTTTAGGCTACACATGCAAAATAAAAGGTTATTTTAGTTAAAAATCACCAAAACGTGCTATTTTTTTTTTGTTTCATTTTTTTTTAAATACAGTAGTTGTAGACAGTAGCATTTTTCTTTTTTAAATTTTGTAAAAGAGTGCAGGCAGGTTCATGGAGCTAGTGTCCTGGAAGACTCGTACTCTGACACACATTTTGGTTTTATCCCTTTGCCATTGTAATAGTCCACGACTTGGTTTGGAACTTCAGCCAAAACGCTTTTTGCTAGAGCAGCTGGGGATGCCTGCAGGAAATGGTAGAAAACACAAGCGTTAACCTGGCTCTCTGCTAGAAGTGCCCTGGGTTTTAGAGGCATTGGTGCCATGAGATCAAAGGGAGGAAGGATGGTACAGAAATGGAAGGTAAAAAAGACTCAAAGTGAATCACACTATTGCTGGAAACTCATTTTATGAGTCAGTTTAGCTATTGAGCTGTAGCTGCCTAAAAGTGCACTAAAGCCAAAAGTGCTCTGTGTGACTTCAGGTCCATTTTGACTATTTTAAGTTCAGGGTAACTGAACTTCCCTGCACTCTGGGAGAGCCCCATATCACAATAAAGGCTGCAAAGACTTCATTCATCAGTGTCCAGCAAGGAGCCCTGCAAAGCTTCAAGCTGAACATGAATGGACAACACTGTGAAAGGGAGGCCTTCATCACTATTCTGCCCTTCAGAATCTGGCATGGTGTTTTAATGGCTGGGAAAGTTTTTAATCCAATGAAATTTTTTTTTTTTTTAAATTGGAATTAAACCATGGTTACAAGAAAGGTTCAAGGCTTGGTGGAGGCTTTAAAACTCTTCCTGTAACATAAAAATAGCAAGTGTCAACCAGACTTAAGAAATGATGACCCTGAAAGGTAGAGATGGATATAGGGATGGCCACTGGCTTTCACCCCAGGCAGGGAGGAGGGCTCCCCCTCAGTGCAGTGAGAAACCCTACCCTCCACCAACAACACAAGAGTTTCTGCCTCACACCCTGATGATGCTTCATTTTAAGTAGAGGGGCCTGAGGATGTTTTGTGGGCAACCATTACCTGCATGTGCTGCATGGATATTCCTCAGCCCCTGAATTCAGCAGCATCAAAACTGGACTCATTCTCCCATGAACCCTCTTGTCCCATGTTTTGGATTTGCTTGTTTCTAAGTATTTGGGTAGAGCTTGTTCCAAGTCCTCCAGAGCCAGCCTGCTTGGCCATGTTCCCTTTGAGCCCACCACAAAAATGCAGTAAAAATGCAAACACTTAAATGTTTAAAGTGATGTATTTATCTCCAGAGAGCACAAGCTGCAGCTCAGACGACGCATGGGAACTCAGCTGGTGGCTGGCTCACATTTCTTCTGCACACCAAGTACTTTTCCCCAAATTAATGAACACTTTCCTCATCACTGTCTGTTGTGGTATCAGCCAGGTTTCAAACCTACCACATAACAAAGCAGTTGTATTAACTGTTTTTTGACCTACTCTGTTTTGTGGGGTCGCATCCTTATCCTTACAAAGTCTTAAAATTTGGTTTACATAAAATGTAAATGGTAAACTATTCATAGGCACACTAATCCAAGGGTGAAGAAAATTCCAGGCTATTAGAAATTCCAGTATCAAATGTTATAATACTGCAAATACAAAGATAATGCTAGCAAAACCATAAACAGAATGTTTTTCGGTTTTTTTTTTTTTGTATTTTGACTCACGTATGGGATTAGTAACAAATAGAATGAACTGCTGTTTCCCTACTGTGACATTTATACCAAAATATTTGTGCAGGCAAAAAAGCCTGGAGTATTTCTGCATGAACAAAGTGGCAAAGAATAGAGCATGCTTTATGTGATAGTGCAGCCACTGTTCTAAGGTGCTACACAGTAACAGAACCCATTTATTTTAATGGTGAAAAGTGAAATGCATGGTTTTCCAGAGTTGCCCTATTCTTGCCTAAAGCTGTTTTATAGAGTCACGGAATGATTTGAGTTGGAAGGGACCTTAAAGTTCATCTAGTTCCCAATAAAATAATCAGAAAATACCCCTTGGAATCACAAAAATGGCTGATTTCTACAATGCTATTGAAAATTACTGTTTTTTAAAATCTCCTTCCCAATATGTCAAAGCTATACATACATTCGTCTGCCTCTGTGCTGTCTTACAAAAAATACAACCCTACACAGAGGTTAAAAACAGGGCTTGGGGGAAGAGCCCTAGGCCAGTGCTGCACACACAAGCCAATAGCAATCAGGAAACTTCAGTCTGCTCTGTCTTTAGAAATGCTGGGCAGGAGCACTGGCATCAGCTTCTCTGGATCTGTGTAGTTGACATGTCTGAACATTGGGCCAAGAGCACTCACTGCTGTGCATCATCCTCCCTCTGCCACTTCTCTCTTCTGATGCCACATCTGTTCCTCCTGAAGGAAGGGTCAGCCCTTCAGAGCAGGCTCTGTCAGGGCTCAGATGCACAGCTGAATCACTGCCACTTGAGGAGTCCTCAGCTGAAAAGCCTTTCACTGAGGTTTAAGCTAAAATATTTACTGTGCCCACAGGCTTACAGGTAATATGTGGTCTCATACAGGATTGCCCTGGGGTAGCTGGCTTGACTCTGCTTCAGTCTGAGCATGGGCAGCTGTTGCTTTACTGAGTTTCATCATGCCAGTGATGTCTCTCAGTCCTGGGGCTCTTTCTAGCAGGGAATATCCCGAAAGGAGGACTAGGGTTGGTTTCCTCTCTGATGATTTGGACCACCTGTACCTTACATACTTTTTATGGGGGTAAAGCACTCTCATTTCCAGATCAGATGGTGCGAGGCAGCATTTGTATAAGTAAAAATTACACTCAGTAACTTCTAAGCTAAAACGCATACCCAGTTCATCAGTGTTGTGTAAGGATTTCCTTTGCTGGTTCTTTAGCACAGATGGGATATTAAATTAATGTTTTACTGTAACATTTTCTCCACTGCTTGAAGAGCATCCTAGCAATAAGCACCTCAAGATGAATAGTTCTCAACTGCTAGCTAATACAGAACAATCAGATCAGACAGCAGCAGGAAAATAATCCCCTGTGTGTATTACAAATAACTGTGGGTTCAGTTATATACCTTCACAATGCATAGTGCAAAACATTGCTCCTTGCAGTGGTTATGAGCTGTGCTTTCCACACTCCTTTGTGATGTATGAGTTATGAAGTCACAGCTGTTAACCTTTAAGATTAAATACAAAGCAGAATGGAATACAATCTACCCATGGCATCAGATTTGTGCCCAGTAAATGTATCACACATCCCAAAGGCAGAAAATTTAATTTCTTAAAATATGACTATGAATGGATTGAGGCAGGTGATTTTCTTCAACTATTGAGCATCACTGTTCTACAGTTTCGGGTGAAGGACACTCACATTACTGGGGTGGTGATGATTACAGAGAGAAAAAAAATCACTTGGGTTCAGGGAAAATATATTTCCTTTATTTGTTGTTTTCACCTTTAGTGAATGGCATATGTCACCCACTGTACAATGGGACATTTTTTTAAGTATTAATGGTTACCTTGATTTTTATCAAGCCTCTACAACTACAGGATTTGCCAAGAGTCACTACAGTTGCTATTATTATTTTGATCCCTTCAAAAATATTCCTTAAAGAGAGAGAAAGAGCTTAGATGTTTTACTGAAGTATTTCTGCTGCACTGTATGTCATAGGAGATTAAACCCCTAAAATAGAGCCTGCTGTCTACACTGAGTCTTAAGCCAGTAAAACATTGAAGTGGTTATAAGATTTTAGGTATGTGAATAACTAATTGAAATGTGTTAAATGCCTGCATGAGTGCTGTGCAGGCTCACAACCTTCTCTGAAGTCAAACATAAAATAAAAGGGATTTGTTCTATAGGTTATTCTTACAACTTCCTTCTCCCTTCCATTTTTTCAAAGGGGAAGGTTTTGCACAGATTATTTTTGATCTCTCTGGATAGATGTGAGATTTTGAGTTCCAAGCTGACCTGAGAATAGATGGAATGAAAAAAAATATTGCTTGTGTTGACTCCAAGGGAATTTTGGTTTACTTTTCTAGCAAAACAAAAAATAAACACTCAAACATAATATTTTCTTCTCTCCTTCTGTCATTAATAGATATAATATGGATTTAGGAATAAATAAATACTTGATTTATCAAAAAAAACTATAAACCTTACGCAATTTGATTTTTAATCTTTCTTAAAAGGTTCATCAACTTTTTTTTTTCTACCTAACAGACTAACACAAGGTACATGGACAAAAGGAATGGGATTTTTACCTAAATATATATTTTGCTTAAAGCTGTCGAAAGTAATATGCTGATGTATGTAAATTCTTGTGTTTGATCAGAACTGGTCTGACAAAAATTTCCCAAATGTGTTAAATCTGTATTTCCTCAGTGGGGAAAAATAAGTTTGAATCAAAATATCACACTCATTTCTCCCATGAAAAATTATTTCAGTAGTTGACGTATGGTTTTTTGTTTGTGCTAAGTAAGAAAGGAAGCTGTGAATGTCACTTTTTTGAGAGAGAGAGATTATTTGGGATATGACAATAAAGAAATTCAACCAGAAGTGGCTGTTTTTGTGAGCACTCATCCATTACACTGACATTTGTTGAAAAGCTGAAAGATCACGATAAACAGACTAAATATCAGGTTGCATAAGATACATTAACTTTTCTGATAGAACAAATACAAATCTATCTCTATACCTACATTATCTTTGCTACTGAAAGAGGGAGAAAAAATCACTATTTAACAAGAAGAATACATAAAGATTGCTTTCCTCTCCCAGTACTGGGGAAGTTAAACTAAATCAGCTAAAAAGAATATATGCTTGTCATTTGTCCAGTCCTGGCAATAACAATGCCACAGAGTCAGTCACAAGTTATCACCAGGGGCACAATACAATTAGAGCCCAGAACTGCAACTGTCAGCGTTAGTCTATTAAATCCAGGATGATTTTAGCTTTGTTATAAAATACAAAGTGAAACTAAAAATAACAAATGTAGCTGGCTTTGCCAGTTCCTTGCAGAAACATGTTTTCACCTAATTAAAAGTAGCTCTCCCACTAGACCATAAATAACTCAGCTCTGAACACTTTTCCAGCGCAGCACTACGCACTTGTGATTATGTGCTGAAGGAATCACAAGCTATGAGGTGGTTGTGCTCATACTTTGCTTCAGCAGGTAGGTGGCTGTGTGCCCCTGTCAGCACAGAAAAGTATGTGTCTACAAATCAGGAGTCAATCTGCAGCTATTTGGCATGGTGTCACCAAACTAATAGCATAAGGTGAGTTTTCCCTCCTGTGTACATCCTTGGCTTACATAAAGCTAGAAGGAAAGGAGGAACTAGTTTGTGTCTCTTGCTCCCCAGGAGAGTTTGTAAAGTAAGAAGTGTGTCTAGATCTAAGACAAATATTGCAAAATTGCATTTTGAAATGAGAAGAAAGAACAACCCCTGCAAAGAGAAAAATGAAGGTATTTTGGAAGTAGCAAACAGAAAAAAAAGCTCTTGTGTTGACAAAAAGCCCAGAAAAACTAAAAGAGGAGCTAAACTAAAAAAGAAATGTAAGCAGTGCGAACCACACAAAGATCAAAACCAGCCCAGAGTTGAGAACTTGGCTGTGACATATCCAAATCTAAGGATCTCTAGTGTATGGGAGCAGATTGAAAAGAGCAATCTCATGAGGAGAATGAGTCAGTTGCACTGTGAGGTAAAGAAATTCTCAAATCAAATACTGAGGATATCCTTCCTAGACTGAACAAAAAACCAGCCTAGAGAACTATGTTAATGTAACAGAAGGGAGAGAAAAGAAAGGAGAGAAATATGGAAAAAGGGAAGGAAAGGGATGGGATCAGCATTGCAGGGGAACATAATGCATGCCTCCGTAAGGAGGAAAAGGGCTCTGAAAAACCCCTCTGTGTGTGGGAAAGCCCCTTCTGCTGGTGAACACTGTCCCTACCCTGCTGCTGAAAAGTCCCTGGAACAGATGATGCAATGTAGGGCAGGTGACTGAAAAGAAAAGCGCATGACCAAGGCTTTACTTTAGATTTGGCAATTTAATGCTGGTTCTGTTCCCTCCTTTCCTACAGAGTGTTTTCTGCACCACACTGGCCTCAGTCAGGAACAGCTGGTTGAGGGCAGAGGGAAGCTCTCAGTAATGCCACTTTCTTAGCTGTGTTCTTATACAGATTTTGGGAAAGGGTTTGGAGGCAACCAGGATGCTGTGGGTGGATAGTCCTGCATTTGAGAACTCAGGGGCCTAACTTCAATAAAGAAACAGCCTCCTGGGGAACACTGTGAGGACAAATTCTTAGCCATTTCATCTGCTTGTGAAAATGAAGGAATGGAAAGCAGAATAGAGTAGTCCTAATAGAACAGATGCAAAAGAGAATGGAAAACAGACACCATGAAAAATTAGGCAGGGAGGGTAACCAAATTAAATCAGGGAGAAAGTGGAAGGAAGGACTGGCACCACAAAAAGCACATGGATTCTGCTTCATCTCTTCATTCCCCACCCTCACCAACTCACTAATGGAGCACATTGCCTTCTGATTCCTTTTTTCCCACTATTTCTGACACAATAATGCCATGCATATGCAAAGTTAAGCCCAGCCTCATGAATCACTCAGTATACATATTCACCCTTCTGTGGCAAGGATGGAAAAATCAGCTTACGTGTTTGAAGTTCCTAAATGGCACGAACTGGACAATGTCTCTAAGCACAGGCTCGCCCTTGGGAGACCTCAGGATGCCATCATCACCATCCAGCATCTGCATGTCACTGAAATCAGCGTTGCCCACCCCGACGATGATGACGGACATGGGCAGGTGAGAGGCGTGGACAATGGCCTCTCTGGTGTCAGCCATGTCTGTGATGACACCGTCCGTCAGGATCAGCAAGATGAAATATTGCTGAAGTTGTTGGACAAGAAGTGAAAAATTCTATCATTAGTTAATATTCCAAAGCTGCTTAACCTTTGAAGTTAAAAAGTATAAAAGTGTTTCTGGTAACTCACTTATGGACCTTTTTAAAGGGAAAAGAGTCTTTATATTGACTATATAGATTTTTCTCCTCCTCTGGAGTTTAGGTCCAGTTCAGGTAATTTCCAGGAGCTGGAGAGAGCTAAAGGATGCCCAGTGTAGAAAAGAGGGTATCTAGCTGCTAGGGCTGGGAGAGTCAGATCTTGGGCTGGGAAGTCTGGAATGGTGCTGAGATCTTCACTAGCCCTACTTCCATCTGCTGCGCAATCACTTCTGACAGTTTGTGATTACCTTTTCTCCCTTTGGGAAGCAGTGGGAGGCAGGGAGGAATGGGGCACTGGAGCATTACAGGCCTGCAGCAGAGCTGTCAGGGGTTATGACAGCACTCTGCAGAGGAGCTTTGCTAACAGGCAAGAGGGGTGGGTGCAGCTGTGTGCAAACTGGGGGCTGACCCACTGCTGCCTGTTGGGGAAGCACCACACCACAGCAAGTCTGCTGTGCCCTGCAGGGTAATGGGGTCCCTGAGGAGAGCAAGGCAGGAATGTATCCATCTTCATATTCTTCATACAGAGCCCCAAAGGGAGGTTTTCTTATTCTCTAGAGGATGGCAAGCAATTTGGTGAGCTTGTCATTTCTTTCCCAAATCTCCAAAGCCCACTGAACTGGAGTAATGGGCTATGACGTATCTTCACTTGGTAATGGTGAAGAGTGGCCCTTACTTGGATCCTTTATGAAATGTTAGGCAGCTGGAGTCATTTAACAAGTGTGCATTAATAGGAAAAATTAACAGATCATAGGATTTGGTCACTCTGCATGAGCGATACCAACACACTAAACATCAATAATATTTATGTATACACAGCACTATAAACTCAAAGTGTTCTGATTATATTGTCCTACCATGAATAAAACAAAACATGCAGGAATAAAACGTAATCTTGAACATTCATACTAATTGTTTTTCAGATAGAAAGGGGGAAGCTTAGGTATAGAAGAATGAAGGAACTTATTCAGTGTGGCATATTGGATCAGAAACAGCACTAGCAATAGAGTGAGCCACCTCAGGATTAGGTGGGTATGGAAATTCAAACAATAGCAAGTCCCCATTTTATGACTGGGACCCTAAACACTGTCAAGGTTCTGGAAACAACAGTGGAATAACAATCATAAAATCATAGAATGATTTGGATTGGAAGGGACCTTAAAGATCATCTGGGCCAAACAGATGAGGCAGGGACACTTTCCACTAGACCAGGTTGCTCAGAGCTCCATACTATCTGTCCCTGAACACTTCCAGGGATGGGGTCATCTTAGCTTCTTCAGGCAACCTGTTCCAGTGCCTCATCACTCTAAAGTAAAGAACTTTTTCTAATATCTAATCTAAAGTTGCCCTCTATCAGTTTGGAGCCATTACTTCTCATTCTGTCACTACAAGCTCTGGTAAATATCAGTCACAAGCCCAAACTCATGAACAGATATATTTGGGAACTGCTGCCCTAGTAGGACTTAAAAAAGGCCCAACACATGAAGAAAGCTTAGAGAAAGCTTTAGGCCTGGTGATGAGACACATGCCAATGCACAGCTCTATTCTGTTCTGTACATAGGCACTTTTTTGCTGCAGTATGCAATGTCTGTCTTACATCCTTTACTGCTTTACAGCACTGCTCTTCTAAATGGTTCAGATGTACTTGCTCACATATTCCCTCCAATTCTCTTGTTCTCCCTTTCTCCCATTCTGTCTTCAAGGCAGGATCAAAATAAACCTAATGCATCTCAAAGATGTACATTTAAAACATGATCTATGTGTAAGTCTTTTAGCCCAAGAAATCTGTCCTGGGATTTTTATCAGGTGCAGGCTAACAGAATTGTCTTCCCGTTTCTGAAAGGCACAAATTACTTCATCAGTAATAACAAGCAGAAAACTGTATCCTTACTGTTTACAGATGAATGGTTAGAAAAATCCCCTAGGTGAACAGAAAAACTTTAGTACAGCCTCTGCAGGAGACATGAAATTGGGTAGTCTGAGTAGGGAATCATTTGAACTCATCTCCTGGTACAACCAAGACTTTTAGGGCTTCAATGCACCATTTTTGTAACCTTAGTAGTGCCATTTCTATTTCCACAGTGAAGAACTGGGTGCGCTACAATCAAACAGCCCTAAAAGCAGAAAATAGATCAGTGGGGGAAGAGTTCAAAGCTGTGACAATTGAAGCTATGAAGACTGCATACACTGTTCCAGCTGACACAGATTTAGGCTGCCTTCTGTGAAGGCAGTTAATAAAAGTTGTGAAGGCACAATCTGCATTAAAAGGTCTTGTTTTGATGGCCTACAAGAGATCCATCATAAGACAAGAAAAAAAGGCAAACACAGTTTTTCTCCCTTACCGAGGCCTCCTTGGTGTTGGTCTCCTCCGATGCAGATTTTGCCACTTTCTGGATGATGGGAGCAATGTTTGTTGGTCCGTACAGCTGCAGCTTGGGAAGGCAGCTCTGATAAGCTTCCACAACACCTTGTATTCCTGGCATGAAAAACCACACAGAAGACAAATGTGGAGCACATTGCCAATATCAGCCTTGTTTAAAATGTAAATGAAAGGTGGGTTCTTAATGAACAAATTAAAAATATTACATGATTAGCAAGGACTACCAACTTCAGATAATTTCCAGGAATCTGTCTCTAGCTGCCTTGAATGTAATTTGTAAAATATAATTCATCATAACATGCTTCTTCCCAGCAGCTTTTCATGTCTATTTTTCAGGTATGAGCTTGCAATGCCATAGCTTCCATTCTTCTAGGTTTAAGATGTGATGGCTTCCTGATTAACAATTAAGATTCATGCTGAAAGGCTAGACACACATTAAGAAACACTTCAACACTTCTTTCTCTTCAGATAAATATTTTTGTTTATTTTATGGCAATTGCCAACAAATTTGTCCTTTGTACTTATGCCCTAAAGCTGTCAAGGAACTCAAATATCTTTTCAAATACCTGACTCCCCTGTGCTATGAAAATAATTTTTCAGGGTTAATTTGCATAATTGCTCACAGGTTGAATTTGACTATGACCAAAAGCCGTGAAATCTTGGAAGAAACAGCAGGATGCTTTGCAGCCTACAGAAAAATGAGCTTTAGCTGAGAAATTTTGATGGAGAACTAGGTATTTTTGGCTTTTTCGTTTCAGGATATATAGTCAGACCAGGGAGTGAAGACTTCTGCTGACACACCTGACAGATCACAGAATGGAAATTGGTATTTTCAATCATTGAGAAGTAGGATTTCTTGAAGTGATGCACATTAGCCTCCCCATTCAGAACTCCCAGCTTACCAGACCTAAAGGATTAGAGGTCTAATGTTGGAAAGAGATAGACTGAAAAGCTTTACAAAGGATTCTGAAGAATGAAATGAATTCAGTAAGATCCTAAGCCAGTTTCAGTTTGCTCACTCATGAGATTTTTTTACTCAGCCATATTTACAGGAGAGATGGGTGCAGACTGATTACTAACAAATTACAGGGAATTGTGTTTTACAATGAAACACATGCACTCCTATGAAAAAGTGGTGGAGAACACAGTTTTCTTTCTTTAGAGATAGCTACAGATAAATTTTTCCATTGCAGTGCCAACAGACAAAAGAACTTGCTCCAATTATAGATGTGATTGGCTGAAATGTAAAGTAGCGTTACAAATTTCCCTTGGTAATTCCAGGCACTAAATTACCTATTGCAAAATTGACCTTTTGTTAACTCCCAGATTGAAACTTGCTAAAGATTTCATTACATATACTTAATGATGTTGCATGAAGGCCTCATAAATCTTCCCTAAGATGATGACAAGATACACTGTACTTTTCTTCTTATGCAGTAAAATAATGTAAGATAAACCTTACTCGCTGCATTCCACAGAGATTTAGTGTTGTTCATGTCAAAGTTGCTCTCATCTTAGAAAGAGATATGTTCTAGAAACATAATTTCTTATTTGCTTTCTCAGATGAATATATTTTAGAAATACCTACTGTCCATGCAATCTCAACTGAACAGAATATGTGATTGGACTACTTTGTAGCTTGCTGTTCTTGTACTCCCTTATCTTAAACAGAGACAATGTGCATTTTTTCCCCAATTCAACTCTTTACATTTCTGTTTGGAGTCCACTTCCAGCATCTCCAATGAAATAGAGTGCATGCATATATATATGGGTTTAAGATAGATGTGTAGAAACATTCATTCAGACTAGAGATCGTTACCTACTTTCTTCCTCAGATAATAAACTAAGTATTAATTATAAGACTGTAAAAGTAATATACTATAAATTTACTAAATATAAGACTAGAAATAATTAAATTTTCAAGAATGGAAACAGTAACAGGTGAGGATATCCATATTTTATGAATTCCAGTGCTCTTCATTTCAATATACAGTCCCTGTATGTAGAGTGATGCTTCACATTACCTTGTGCCAGCAAAAGCTCTACTTCCACAGAGAAAAGGATTTCACTCCTCAAAGGCAAAATAGACACATACTTTTTATGTTGCATCCAACTGCTTCTTCTTTGTTTAAGACAAGATACTCTTAAGCAATTTTACTTTATTTTCTGGCAAGTATGCTAGATATTGCAAAGTAAAATAGTGTAATCACTAAGCACTTTATCTCCTTCTCACTCTTGTATCCTTTCTCCACATGACTTGCTGATGTTACTGTTCCCTGTGACACCTAATGCAGTGAGAGCATCTAGAAAACACACACAACAATTGGTGGTAGGAACGATTCAAGCACCCATGGCAGGCAGATGAGCAAGCTGCAGCAGACGATTGAACAACACATTTTCTGGTTTGTCTCCCCTTCTTGTTTCACACAGATGGATATTAGTTTAAAAGGTATCATTTAAGACAAACAAGTGCTTTTTATATCTTGCAGATCCAGGTGCAAATGCTGTAAAATTTTTTCCCTGGCGTTCTTTTATGCTACATCTTTTTTATGTTTTCTTAGGCCTAAAGCTCCTTTCAGGTGATGGGCTGACTTATCAGTAACTGAGTCTTATGCAAATATACAAATAAAGTTTAAATTATCAAGTGACACAAACCAAGCCTCCTAGAGCAGCTCCTTCCTGGATTTTTACCCACTTTCACTTCTAGTGTTACATTCAATTTTGCATACAGAGTGTGGTTTGGATAGTAAATCCCTTGCTTACAGAGGGTTTGTCTGTCCAAACTCTGCTGATGGCACCACCTAGATGTGGCAGCTTTTTCAATCAATAAAAATCATTAAATAACAATGCCAGTGTGATAAAAGAATTAGCCTTGAACTCCAATGAAGCAGCAAAAGAGGGGGATAAAAATAAGTATTCTTTGCACCGACTGCTAGAGCTTTTCTCTGTAGTTTGCAGAGGGCCACAAATATCCTTCATTTAGATGGAGAAACAAAGCTCTGTTTGAACACTACACATATAAATATGTTATCACCTAATGCTGACCACTGTTAACTGTTTTAATTACACATTATAAAATATGATCGTCCAGACAGAATTCTGAGGTGTCTTTTGCTTCCCCACCCCATACCCACACTGACGTCTCAACATCAAGCTGGCTTTATAAGCTTACAGGCACTTCTGGATGCAAACATGTAACTTCTGCTTCTGTGGACTCCTTAAAAGCAATGTAAAAAGCTGTGTGAGCACATCAAGCAGCTGTAGGACTTACGCCCAATTGCATTTCAAGCATATGACCTGCAAAGGCTGGGGCAGTGCAACAATTCAAGTGCAACAACAAAGCAGGAATGCCCTCTGAACCAAAGCCAGGTCTTGTATTTAAGATGCGTGAATTGTGAATTCTTTTAATGTCTCTTTCCCTTGACTTGCTTGTCCTCTCTTCTTTTCCTCACTTCATTTCTTTGCATCCTTGTTCACATCCTGAGAACTGTTTGCTGCCCATGCCTGAAAGAAAGCCACTAATAAGCCTGAGAAGGGCTGAAAGGAGCAGCTAGAAAATTTGAACAGGAAGAGCATTTTGAAATATCCAGTTCAGTATTTGGATGGAAGCAGAAGGATAAGGGAGAATAACAACCTGTGGATTTTAGACAGCAATGATCACCCGACCAAGACTCTTAACGGTTCCTCTGTTTAGAGATTATTTTCCTGTTATCATCTTTTACAAAATGTGTGAATTGTGGCAGGAGATTTTAAACACCAGGCTACATCAGTCATTGCAGACCTCAATTAAAAATACAAGACATACAGCAGCATCTGCTACATAAACCTGGCCTCTGATTACCAAGGATTAATGCCTGTTGGTAGAACACACCTGTTGCCCTGGTTTTACAGGGCCTCATAAGTTGTAACACTGTAGCTGTAGTTTTCCATGCTTGTTCTGTAAACATGGTCCTTGTTTTCCTTAACCAGCCGGGATTGTTTTGCACTTGTAGAATTGTTTTTTATTCCTTTCCCTGGGGTGGAGAAAGATGATTAACCATGTCTTTGTCCTGTAAACCTTCAGGGGTGTTGACCCCTTTTACCAATCTTTGACTGTCCTTAGAACCCTATAAAAATAGGTAAATAAAGAAGGGCAGGGCTTTTGGTCGGTCCTACCTGGTAAAACTACTGCTGCTCTGTGACCCGCGTGTTTCTTCTGTTGCTAACTAACCAACACACACCAATATCTTACACTGTGTTAAAACAGCCTCCAGCTGCATTTGCTCTCAGGAAGGTAGGTTTCTTTCTACCACAGTAGTCCTCAGCTGCTTCCCTGCCCTTGACTTGTAGCAGACTACTACTGCTACAGGTCTGCTCAAAGAACTGGCTCTAAACTTAGGGAATTTTTGATCACAGAGGTTCACAGCTTGCTTTTTCATATCGTGCCCTTCTTAGCAGCACAACCTATGATGTTGAGGTAGCTGAAGGTTTTCAGTTAGTCTAGGAGACACAGCTTTAGTTCTCAGAAATGCTGGTGATTCCAGGAAGTCCAAGTGCTGAATGTCCACCTACTTTTCAGGAAATTAATGTATGGCGCTTTCCAATATTTCTAAAGCCAAGATCAATGGTTTGGAGCCCATCAGGTCCCAAAATCCTAGCTGCCTTCTTTAATAAAACTACTTTGAATAATACTCAGGTGATCCAATAAAAAATGCACATTTTGCACACAGCAAAACTATGGCAGTGTGTCCTACTGTGAGCATTACCTGCACATTCTGGATTGTCTTCATTGAAATTGATTGCAAAGTCATGAGAGACCTGCAGGTAGATGGAAAGAAAATAAGAAGACTTGTCAAAAAAATTATTCCAAGAAGACTTGTGGTTAAACGCTCTTGATATTTTTTCTGTGGTAAACCTGAAACCTTTCAAGCTTTCAGACATAAAGTGTGAAATACAGTCCCAGCTGGAGCTCCCCACAGCATCAAAGTAGCAAAACTGGAATCAAACTTGCTAATAACAACAAAATAAAAACAAAAGAAAAAATGCCACAAAGAAAACCCACCCAAATACATAAAAAATCATATAAATATGGTGTCAGGATTGGACAATCAATGCTGGACGCAGAAGAGCAATCTATTGCTGAAGCAATTTAAATGCCAGCTCTCTCTAGCTCAGCATCTCAGACTGCAAGAGAGAGAAAGCAGCTTGTGAAACAGCACTGACAGCAGAAACGCAGCTCACTTCTGCATCCTGACCTCACTGTGTCAACAGTTCCTCATCTAAGGCCAAGGAGTACTGGGGAAGTGATTCTCCAGAGAAATCAAGGATCCACTGTGGAACAGTAGTGTAAGAAGCATAAGGAGTCTAAGTTGGTTAAAAAGTTAGATTAGTCTGGGGGGTAATAAATAATAAAAAAACCCCCCTGAACATCCTTGGTTTTCCTTGCATGTAGCGAATATTCCAATCTCTGTCTCTCAGTCTGTCTATTATTAAACCCCCCAGAGCTCTTTTCTAAAAGAAATCACAGTGAATACAACAAAGTTGCTGAATTTCTAACAAAACAACGTATTTTGTCTTTGGTGCCCTGGGAAAATAATACAAGACTTTTGTATGCCTAAATAATGCTAGGCACTGTAAGTCTCCAGTTTCAGAATTCCTCTTTAAGGTTTATTCTTGCCTGCAGTTTTTTTTTCTGATTCCTTTTTACTTCCTTCTTTAATCACTGAAAAGTATTGATTCCTTTTAATCTCTTTGGTTCTGAAGCCCAGTCTCTTAGTTCTGTGTGTCTTAAATTTTCTTGAATGAAAAAGCTCAGATTTTGTCTTGCAATGCATAGTATATGTGAATATATATATATATTTGACTTGGATATGGCTGAGAGTTTAGCATGTAATTTGCATAATTTAAAGTTGAATTGAGGCACATAATCCCAGATTTAAGAAGGCATTTATATAGCTAACTGCAATTACACATTTAAAGCTTTATAGATCTCTGTAGGATCTTCCAAAGTGCCAACAGTGCCAAAGTGCCTAATGATATGGAAAGCAACCTCCTGTACAATGGAACCAGGATTATTTGCAGGAAGAGATTTATCTGTTGGATGATGCTGTTTCATTTGCTAGTTCAAATGTCTTGACAACAGAGTATGGAAATTGGTCTATGACTAAGGGACCCGTAGATCAAATATATGTCTACACAGAAGCTTCTGTGAAAGTGGTGTAAGTTGGCTAATTACTGCCAAAGAGGGTTTTTTATACAGAAGTTGAATTTCCCCATCATATGCTAGCCTTGCTTACCAAAGTGATGCCTACTGTTGTTAAGGGGTTAAATAAAGCAGTACTTCCACCACGATGGGAAAGGAATGAAGCAAAACCTCACTGAGAAGTCTGCAGTCACCTCAGCCATGCCAGCAATTCAGTAAGCCCACACCAAGAATCAGTCTTAGCAAGGGTTTTACATGGCCCATTCAATCTATCCTACTTGGCCCTGGAAGATAACGCAGGCAGTCACTATTTATGCTCCTCACTGTGCAGCACAGAAGATCAGGGCTGCCAGATACACTTCAGAGGTGCTCCAGAGCCCTTCTGCCTGGCTGCTCTGGATGTCTCTCAGTGCACTTTGCCCAGCTGGTATCTGCCAGTCTCATGACCAGCTGCAGGCCAAAGGTAATTGCATCTGTCAAGAGCTATTATTGGAGTTTTCACTCATTGATATTTTTTGCTGTTGTTCAGTAGCCTTTCTCTTTCCTTTAGGGTCTCTGCATTTTGCATTAACTGCGTTATAAAAGCAAGAAGGATGGCAGTGCATGTTTATGCATTGCAGACTGATTCTTCCAACACTGTGCCTCTACAATGATTTTATTTCTTTATTCCAAATGCATTTGAAATTATACATAAAGGAAAATACAATTATTTTCAAGAGCTATGAATACAGTATTTTAATCTCACAGGCAAGCATGGTTTGGATGCTTTTGTTGCCATACCTCTTTCAGAATCACATAATGCAAACAATTTATCTGGTTCAGAGCTATGGCATCCAAGCTATTATTTTAGAAGAATGTAGACAACAGCTGAGGCGAATAAGGAGAGTCCAGGTCTAGTCAATGTGCACAATGATCCAAAAAATAATACTGTCTGAGCATCGGCTGCTATCCTCCTAAAGAAAATGGCCCTCATACATTGTCATCCTGCTTCACAAAGAGCAGTGTTAAAATGTACCCTGAAGGCAGCACAGGAAATACAATGAATGTGCAGAAGCATTCACTTGTTTCCTGTGCTCTCTGAGCAATATATCACAATTTAAACAAGATTTAAACATAATGTGAAGGAGAGAAGTTCTTTGAGCAGCTTAGAGATTGTTCACAAATGGGAAATCATCACCCAAGGCAAGGAGATATTTTTAAAGCAGAGCTTCTCCAAATCAGAACTCATCCCCCACTCTGTTAAGCAAAGCCAGCTTCAACCTGCCCCTTTGCTGTCTTCCCTGTGGTGGCCAGAACTCAAGTGTCCAAACCAGCAGAGACTTGAGACTATACCATGCACTGAGGGCCTTACTGACCTTGGGCTGCTACTGGATAGGACTCCATGTAAAACTTACCATGTCAAAAAGTGGTTTGGATCAAACATTCAATGCTTTTGCTTTCTAAACAGTGCAAGGTGATGAGTTTCCCTCCCTTTTGAATTTTTTCCCCCTTTTTCTGATTAAACATGCAAGGGCTTTGTGACTGAAGAGCAAACCATGCTGATGACAGAGAACCAAAAGCTGGTATACTAAATGGCATCTTTCTGATATTGAATGACACAGACCTTGAATGACACTCCCAGAACTGAACAACTAATGGCAAAAAGGAGGCAAAAGTGTGAACACCTAAGATGCTGAGGACTGAGAAATTCTCAGGGGTAACAAGAAGACACTTGGCTGTTCAGAAACAGGCATGTTTATATAATTTACTAGTGTGCTTTGTACTGTGGATTGATCTAACAGTCAGGAAATCCTGGAATATGTCAAGTCACACAAATACAGAATGACTGCTTTACATCAGTACC
Organism: Drymodes brunneopygia; assembly: GCA_013400955.1. NCBI lineage: Eukaryota > Metazoa > Chordata > Aves > Passeriformes > Petroicidae > Drymodes > Drymodes brunneopygia. Next base: position 146,289 of record VZTZ01015541.1, on the reverse strand, counting down.
TGGCATAGAGAACTTTGCCAAGAACTGCAGACCAGTGATGGTCTGTGGTGGAAGTCAGCCTCACATTAAGGAATATCCTCACAAAACCCTGAGTGTGTCACAGACCCTGGACTAAGTTTCAGATATGAAGCTGACCCTCTGCTGAGCCCTCCTCTCTTAACATTGATCCATAAAATCAATCCATGAAAGGGAAGGAGAGAGAAATGCTGGCATGCTGAGGTGATTACATGGGATCAGCCTGGCCTTACTTGGACTGCTGCACAGAGCTGCACTCAAAGCCTGTAGCTAAAGAAATTCACCTGCACTTGGCTCTGCATTAATCTTTTCCCTCTGCAGGGCTCCAGATACATTCGTTAGCAGATAACATAATGGATGTGGGATTATTAAACCACAGCTGTCCAGGAACTTCCTACACCAGGAACATACTATTTCTCAGGTAATTCCTTTAACAAGCAAAGTTACTAGCTCTACCATACATTGATATATATTACAGTGACAGCATTTCTGAGGATATGACAATTAAATAGTACAGAATACTTTTGCTAAGTCAGGTTATAGAAACGCTGTTTTTTACCACTGTACAATGTCTCCATTGTCTGTACAATACCCAGTGACAAACACCTGAAGTTTTCCATCAATGTGATGGCAACCGTGAGGCTCTTGGAAGAATCATAACCATACTTCTACATGCTTACGACCACTTTAGTAGAAAAATCACACTGATTTAACATAGCAGGTAACTTATTTCCCTCATGTTGGGATGCAATGAAATTCATCCTCATAGCATGGCCCTTGCTAAAAAGGTTTCTAATTAAGACTGAAAGGAAAGGAGAAATTCCTGGTTGATGAGAATTCTTCAGATTTCTTAAAAAAAATTTTTATGAATTCAGATAGAAACCTCAAATCACAAACAAAAGCCTAACTTTGGAATCTGAAAAATAAAAAAATCTCCCAACATTGATAAAGCAAATTGCTGGAAAGCTTTTGAACTGTGCAAAGGCATTTTATTTAAGTTTCATTGAAACTTCTTTTTCTATTTTGGCCTACACATTTTTTAAACTCATTTAACTGAATTTCCATTTTTAAAATAAGAAGCTGTGGTTTTTATTTTTTTTCAAATGCTGAATATGGATGCCTGAATTCTGAAAATTAGTAATCCTTTTTTCCCCCCCTCTCTAGATTGTTCAATTCATTTTAATTAACCTCCCTGTCCCAAATAGCTCCAGCTTTCCTCTGTGGTGATGGTACTAGGACTATTTGACAGACAATCTGACAAATTCAGATGTTTAGGAATGCTTTCCTAATAATTTAAATAGAGATTGTCAAAAATCCATGAACAATGGATGCATACAAGTGTAAGTACCAAAATGCACTATGTTGAACACTTATCTGTGAATAAATTGAATGCTATTAAGCCACTGCCAGTCAGAAAACTAAATATGAAATGCCTGCATATTTTGCAAAAACTTAAGACACTAATGAATTTCAAGTACTCTTGGTCAAAAGCTATTATTTTCAGAATGCTCATTAATCAAATAGTTTGGGAGCTGGACAGCTTGTGTTTCTCACTAAGATACATTGTACACATTTCTGCTTGGCAAAGTTGGGCCATTTATTTTCCTTTATACTTCATTTTTGTGCATGCTGCTCAGCTTCCATGTCTAAATCCAAGTTGCATGGATAAGGAGACAAAATCTGTTTTGTCCCTCGGGCTGTTACACATGCTTTTTTTCTGCCAGGTTTGGATATATTTTGGCCCTCAATTTCCTGAAAAGTGCAGGAATCATAAAGACCACAGCAGTTTTCAAGTCCCTTACCTGTCCAACAAAGCAGTGCAGGTTAAGGTTGTAAAGATGCTGCACTGTGTGTGTAACTGCAGTGAGTCTGTCTCCAGCACACATTCATGGCAAAAGCAGGGAATGAAGCTTTCACTAAAAATACAGAAATAACCAGGATGCTCTTAACACAAACTGCAAGTTGTTTAGTACCTATTCAGGTGTCAGCCTGCAATTCTCCTTTAGGAAACAGGCCTTCATTAATGGCAATCCACCTGTCATGGGGCTGACACAATTTGAACTTGCTTTTCATTTTAACAGTAAGTTTTTTTGCTGCTGTGTGGTTTTTCAGCTCCTTTGAGTCCTGCCTGCTAAGAAGTCAGTGTGTGTGGTTTGCTTTCTTTCCTCCTCTTCACTGTGACCTTTCACAGCTGTGTCTGAGTCCATATTATCTACCACCTCTTCACTTTATATCAGACTTCTCAGATGCTTCCTTTCATTGCAAAAAAAAAGAAAAAAAAAGAAAAATAGGCATGGGTTGTAGACGCTGTTGTGGAATAACTGGCACATTCTGCAAGTTTTGTATGAGGGAATCTCACAAGGGGAATATTTCTCTCAGAGGTTTACTTAGATCAAGGAGCAGGGTGATGTGTTTGTCAGGACTTGATGGAAGAAGATAATTTTGTCGAATATTAGATGAAAGATCTCTAGACTGATGAGGAATGATATATATGGCATGTCTTGCTTCCTTCACTCCCACAGATTCCTTATGCCACTAAAAAACTGCTGGTTTTCTGCTAACAGCTGAAGTGTGTCACTTGGAGCTGAAATGAAGGAAAATAAATTCAACACAACATAGCAGTGTGCTCTTGAAATGGAAATTCTGTAGAAAACATACATAAAAACAAGATTTAAAGGGGTACAACATCAAGAGATTTATGAAGAGCTTGCAGAGACAGACACTGACGTAATTCAGGAAGGAAGCTATGTTGTTTAGGTTGTACAGAGGCTCCATGGTTACTTAGGAGCCCTTGGCAGTGGGAATAATTTCTTCCATAGTCCTAGCAATTTGTTATTTACTGAAAGAAATAAAAGACCAGATGCTGGAGTGCAGAGACCAACATGCTATGAGCCGGTTCGATCACTTCATCAGGACTGAAGGCTTGAAAACAGACATTCTAAATTGATGAGAAGCTGATTTATCCAGATGATGGGGTCAGAATTTAGAAGTTCTCATAATGATTCAACCTAAATTTGAAGATGTAAATTATTACAGTAGTGGCACTGCTTTTCTTTATTAAAACAGAAGATATGTATGACTTGTAAAAGCTGTAACTGAAAACATGAAAAGATAATTTGAATAGCATGAGATCTGCACTGTTGCTGCAGTGTTACCATATTTTTGCAGCAGGAAATAAGAAGTTAAGGAAGAAACTTGGGAGTACTTTTTTCCCACAGTTTCTGTTACTTTTAATTTTATCAGTTTCTTCTCCATCTCCTATGCATCTTTGCTATGTTCCACATCAAACACTAAACATTGTTGTCTTTGAATTAACTTTATACCAGTGTAGACTAAATTACTGAAGGATTTTCAGGTTTATTGGGCTTGACTTAATGTATCATCATGAGGCTGACTCTTCACTCTTAAAGGATGTATCTTTCAATTCAGAAGTGCAGTCAAAGCCAAGCAGGGACTCAAAAGTGTTGATATAGTTTATTTCAAGAAGACAGATACTTTCATGGACTGTGCAGAGTATCACTGGGAGGCACTGAATAAGAGCACAGATGACTGTTAACTCCTCATGCAGTTCCAGCTGGATCTGCTCATGACAGACACCAAGCTGATTATTTGTCCTCATCTGTTGCACAGAAGAGTTAGTCCCCTGCAACGTGATTCTTGTCTTCTTCAAAGTTTTATTATGTTTGTCAGCTGATGTCATGTCATTTTGTCTTTGCCACTTTCTGTCACAAGTTTCCATAGCAGAGATGAAAGATGTTCTGGCCTTCATCTGCATCTCCATTTACTTGGGACTTGTTTTATTTAGTCACACATATGTAATCCACAAGCAAGCAGCCTCATCTTCTTAAGTTTACCCTTACTTTTGCCGAACTTTTCAAAATCTGAAGATCCTGAGTCACATCCATTTTCTTGCTTTGAGAAGTTAGCAACAGACAAACTGTTCAGAAGAGCTCATGCTACAGGGTAAGACTCTTCATTCATGCATGGACTACTAAGTTCAATGCAAGTCTCTGAGTTTCATAAGAGTATTTGTCAGGAAATTATCCAAACTCTAATTCTGCCAAAGCAGAAAATCAATTGGTGTTGATGATTGTTGGAATATCTGGTTACACAGACCCCTGAAGTTACTTCCTGCAAGACATCTGTTTTCCAGCTAATACCTGAAATGTGCTCTCACAATTAGGTGAGAGGGATGATACTGGGGTCTAACAAAACTGGTATGTTGCCAATAGACTCTTGTGATCTGAGGCATCAGTGCTACCAGCTGATTATTCTGGCTGAGAAGAGCAGTTTTGTGCTGTGAACTTTATTATGCTTCTGTCAGCAGGAAGCCACTGGAAAGACTTCAGCTGGCACAGTAACACTTTCCTTCAAGCAGTCCTTAGATAAGAATGACTCTCTATGACTCAAGAAGTTGCAATTTTTCCCTCATGCACTGATGGTCACCTCACAGATGATGGAACAACCAGCCCCTGGCACACCACCCTAAACAGCAGTGATGGTTGTCAGCTGCTGCAGTTGGAACAAACATACAACAGACACAGATTCTGATTATGAGTTCTGAGCTCACAATACCACATTAAAACATATATCAAACTCTGGAAGCTGTCTCTGACTTTGAAAAGTGTTAACACTGGTGTTACCCTAGAGGAACAAAGCAAGGCAAAACACCTTGCCATGCACAGACAAGCTTAGAAAGCAATGTTGTTAAAACATAAACTTACCTTAGACATCTGTTTACAAGACATGTATCAAATTTGCTGTACATCACTACTTATTATCCTTCTGTAGGTATCAAACCTACAAGCCATGAAGAACACACTGCTTCATTTTTTTTCATCTGCTGATTCATGCCTTGCTATGCTGAATGCACACAATCCCTCTCAGAAATTCTTACCTGGCCAGTGTTCACCTCCCTCCCCCAGCCACAGCCCAGAGACACAACCCAGAGCAGGGCACACAGGGATATTGGATGAGGTCTGCATGATCAGATGACCAAAGCTTCTCCTTTCCAGACAGTATCTGAGTTGCAGAGTCCCCACTTAGTTTTTGGTTACTTATCTATGCAGAATTACTCTTCTGCCCACACTACCTCTGTGCAACAAAGGATTTGAATTTCTCCTTATTTCTTCTCAGGCCTTTCTCTCTTGGATGCTCCTTCTTTTACTCCACTGTATTCAGTCCAACCCCACCAGATGGCGTATTTATGCCCACAATTGCAGCATCACTGAAGATCATTATCTTTTTTTTTTGTTTGTTTTTTATAAATACCACTTCTCTCCAGCATGGCTACATGCTCTCGTATTTCTCTTCCTAGTATTGACCATGTTCACTATGACACAGAAATCTGCCACAGAGCAAAATTCTTCTCAAGTCTTTATTTTTCAGGAAGATGTTTGACAAGGGATGTTCAAAACATCATTTCTCCTTTTAGCATCCACTAACAAAGCTTTGCCAATACCACCAAATCTTTTGGGGGCCAAAAAATTATTTTAAGTCTAGCCCTGCCTGATTTCTGGTTTCAGTGAGGTATCACTGGGTGACAAAGCCAGATGGAAGAAAACAAGCAGAGAAGTTGTTCTTGTTTGCCCCTGCCCTGCCCCATTTCTCTCTTATTTTGTGCTTCATAACTCCAGGAAATTAGAAAATTACACTTAGGCACCTACTTTGTATTCTGGGGGTATTCTTGCTCCAAATCCAAAGGCTGGGAACATTTTGTCACTGGAAAAGAATGAAAAAAATATAAGAGTACCCAGAGATAAATGCATATTGTTACAATAAACATTTTTTCCTCTGTATGCATTCATGAGAAATGCAAAGCAGCACAACAGCACAGACATGGCTTTTAAGTCAAGTGATGGCAGACTGGAAGGGTACTGGATTGGAGAAGTAGCGTTGTGTGCTGAACAGAATGAGGGGAGTGTTACAGAATATTTTTCAGGTGAGCTCCTAGTATTTTTGGGCAGTTAAAATCACTTGGAGAATACTGAGGGATCAGGATGTCTTGTACTTCTCCCACAAATGCAATAGCAAGTCTGTATTACCCACTCCTTTGCATTACCTGGCTGAAGTAAGAGAGTTTGCTGACTGAGCAGCCTGTAACAACATTTATTTCATATAAATATGGATGTGCTCTCCCAGCTCAGAAAATGGGTCTAGCAAAGATATGACTCAGATTGAAAGAATTTGCAAATTTGGGTTCTTACAGTTGTCCAGTTGCTCAAAAGGGACTTCCTAAAATATCCGAAAGGGGCAATTTCATGCTCCCAGACCTTCAGGTTTTGTAAAGCTTTCCACCTGCGTCTTTAGTAGTTCCACTAAAACATGAGATTATTTTAATTAGGCATAGATTGACTGATAACCTGCCAAAATGCCTTGGCATGGTCAGTTTACTTTAACACACTACAGTGAGGTTGTTCTACCCCAGTTAGATCTGCAAGAGAAAAAACACCTGATTCAGAGAACCTGGAAACTTGAAGGCTGTTAATACCCTTTCAGAAATGCAATAATGTCTCATACAGCCCACATGCTGTCAAGCTGCCTCTTCCCAGATGGCAAAGTGGAAAACAACAAGCTACAAGGAATGTCTTGTCCCTGAGTCAGCAAAGCACTTGATCACACACTTGAGGTTAACAATTCACTCAAACATATGCTTAATTCCAGACACATCGTGAAGTCTCACTGATGTCACTGAACTGTACTCTAGTCGTCTGATGACTCAGACTAGGTTTGTCCTAGTCTACTTACAGGGTTTCATGGCCCTTGGAAAAGTTGAGTTCCAACTACCATGACTGGAACTTTAAAAAATTTCCAGGAGAGGCCAGCAGCTTCAATTTTTTTTGGTGTAGTTCAAGAGATGGCCACTCCAAGTATCAACTGAATAATTCAGATCCCAGACATACTCCAAAAATATAATAGCTCCCATTAAAACTGCTTGGTTCTTTTGTCTGGCATAAGCTGTTAAAGGCACCGTGGCATTTCTGATACAACCTAAAGAAAAACAGAAGGGCTTAAAAGAAAGCAGAACTGTGCCCCCTCTGCTGCATGATTCTTGGGAGCACAGTTCTGTGTACCATATGTTAAACCATGTGACAATGGATCCTGGAAAAGAAGACTAACATCATTTGCATGGTAATGAAACATTTTTTCCCCAAGAGATGTCAGAAACGAAGTAGCTGCTGACATTCGATCCTAATCACCTGCTGATAGCATTCTCTTTGATTAAACACTTCTGGAAGTGGGGAAAGCCCCTACAAAAGGATGCAGAGAATTCAGGCACACAGTTTGAGGGCAAGAAATAAGAAACCATTAGAAAAGAATCTGAGGGGGGGAAAATCTTGTTCTACATCAGTGATTAAGCAAGACTGGATTAGAAAATCAAACTCTGAGGAGCTGCAGTTAATTGATTTGGGGCAAGAACAAACAAAGACTAAAAAAGAATTTTACTTAGAATTTTACCGAGGTAGAACATAAGTGTCTAAGTTCAATGTTGGCAGCAGTTATACAACTGGGAGATGTCTAAACCCATCCAGTGCCTGCATTTCTACTGCAATGTTTCTGGGGTGTAAACAAGTGTAGGCACTCTTGTATCTACAGCTCCATCTTCTGTTCTGCAGCAATTCAGAGACAGCAGTAAGTCATACCTCCAGCAGCCTGGATTCTCCTTCTGGTGGCAAGACTCCCACATTCCCAGTCACACATTAGCACAGCCCCCACTGTTATTCTGCACCCAGAATACCTTACCTCCACAGTCAGGACACTTGTCTTTATGTTTGAACCTCCCACATCTCCTTTTTGAGTAAGTCCTCATTGCTGAAACCATTACATTGTGAAAGAGTGAAGCAGGATCATGTACACCCTCAGGATGGGGCTCCACATGGCTGCTTTTTAGAGAGAAGTATATGAGCTCTAGAGAGGAGGGGTATCCTAGGGTCTTCTCCTGTACTTAGTACTTTCTGTTGCCTCACCCAAAATAGCTCCACACTCTCATTAGGTAGCTCACCAGAATTTAGATACATACCTCTGGTAATCTGATTCTAGCTGCTGGGACCAAGAAATTAACTCTCATGTGCTATTGGAGCTTGATTTTTAAGGTAAGAAAGGAACCTTTTGACACTCATGACATCCCTTACATAAAAAAGATCATCATGTTATCCCCTGACCACACCTCAAAAATTGCAGCTGATAGCTTCCAGAATAAAAATAAAATTTAAATGCATGGAATACTTTTCTTCTATCACTCAAAACAAAGTATTTAGCTAATTTAAAGGTCTCTCTCTTTAGTAAGTGAGCAGTTTAATGGCTTAGTGGTATTTTACAATATAATCCCCTCTAGTCTTCCCATCCACCCCTCACTTTATCATACGAGAAAAAAGTCCAGCAGCTGAGCCTGCTGCCCTCATTCTGCTCATCCTGCACCACTGAGACACAGTAGGGAAAAAGTGACCCAGAAGGGCAGACAAGAACTCTCTTATTTCCAGGATAATCCCTTATGGTATGGAGGTGTGAGAGAGCTGCTCCAAAAGACCCAGGGCTATCATGGCAGCATGCAGAAAAAAGCAGAGCAGCTTCCCAGCTTCTGGAAGCTATGTCAAGGGTTAGGCCATCCAGGGAGTTAAACTACAGTCAGAAAATGAAAAGAAGGTTTTCTTCTGCCTCAGGGGTGAATGCATGCATCAGAGACTTCAGCCGTGTTTCCTAGTATTTCAGTAGGAAAGGGATCTGCTCTAATGACTTTTCTCCCTTTGTAATTTAAACTCACTCAAAAGAAGAAAAGTGAGAACCAGTTTTCTTTTCCTTCCTATTGCTTGCTCAGACACTTGGGAATAGCAGGTCATAGGCCTGTGACCCTGGCTGAAGAATGGGACATGGCCACAGACATGATCTGTGAGCACCCTCCCTGGTGCAGTGCTGGCTCCAACCAGCTCCCCCAGAGACTCCCCAGGGACAGTGATGGGTCCAGCTGTGCCTGACACTGCTCCCAAATGCCGTTTGGGCATCACCAGTTTGTGAAAGCTGAGACACAAGGTCATGGGCAGTGTCATGTCCTCGGCCTCAGGCAACCTCAGGGTCTTTGACTTGTTTTGTTTAAAGTTGAGCAGAGAGTCCTTGGCACAGGAAGGAAAACTGCCTGCACTGTCGTGCTGGAGGCAGACTGCTAAAGGGAAAGGAGAGGAGAGAAACATGGAACTGGAAAAACAAGCTGGTTCTACAGAAACTGAAACTTACAGAATTGAGTAAGAAAAAGAGGACTGTGACTTAGCAGAATCTTTACAAAATTACTCTGTCATGTCTACTTCACCTTTCATATTTTATTTGTTTTACATAGTTTCCCTTGAAAATTTAAATGTGGCATAACTTTCAAAAAGCTGAAGTACTTGACATGAAGATCAAAAAAGCAAAAGCATCAGACTCTGAATTTTATACCTGGTTATTTAAGGACCATGAGTAGTCATGTAAGCATAGACGTATATGGCTTCTGGTACTTTTTCAGTCCAGCAGGCATATATTACTGAAAGATACCTAAGACTGAGCAGATCTATGTTACACCCTAAAAGAAAAATCAGGGAGAGGGTTCAGTTTCAGTGTTCATATTGATAAATGTAAATTAATGCACACAGAAATGAATTGCCAGGGCTCCAAGTCTGCAGCCTTCTGAACAGAAATACAACCAGTTAGAAAAAAGTCCCCCAGTAACCTCAGCTATAACATAACACATAGAAGAAAATAATTTCTGAATATATCTTATATTGTCCTTTTGGGACATTGCTCAGTTTTAGACATCCATCCTTCAAGCTATCTACTGGAAACAGAGCAAGAGCAATGACAAATCAAAACACTAACAGAGGCAGAGAAAAGAGAGATTGCAGTGAGCTGTACTGCACCTACAGGAAAAGAGATGAATAGAGGTAATACTATGGTTTTGTAAATTGGTAAAAGTGATAATGTTCATGTTTTCTGTTTCACTGGGAAGCCTAGTGCTACGGGAAGGAAAGAAATATGCTTATTATAAAGAGACAAAATAAAGAACATTTCAAAATCTTGTCTCATTAGCCACTGGTGCCCTCTGACATGCAGTATCATTGAAACCAGGATATTACATTTATTTTGAAAAGGATTTGCTATTCCTAGTAATGAGAAGGAAAAAACTCTTCCACTAGGTAAAACTAATTACTAATTAAGGACATTTTGCAACCTCCTCAAAAGCCTCAGGGACAGACGATACTTGAGATATTCACCAGTGCAGCAATACTTGTATTCAAAAAGGTTGCCAGGACTATGTTCATGGAAAATCAGTTTAAAAAAATCACTTTTAAAAATCAAAATTTGGAATCTGAATTCTTAATTGTATGGAGAAAAAAGGCCTAAGCCATTCTATATTAATTCTGAATTTATTAATTCTGAAAGATTAACTCCTAGCTAGCCACTTACGCAGCTTGTTTGGGACTAATTTTATTGGGTCCCATGAAAGCCCTTTGGTAAGTAGCTATAGCTGTGCTTAAGTTTATCCTTCTGAAGTCAATGCAGCATTTGTATGGATGCTGCTTAACTGACCTTGGAGACCATCAGAATGAAAACCTGCTCACTTTATGTTAGGACCACACAGTAACACAAACAGTACTACTGATGCAGTGAATGAGGGGAAAAGGAAAAAAGCATGGAGTGAGGAGAGAGAAACACTAAGAGCCCACTTTTAGTTGCAAATACCTAAGAATCTTAAATTTACAGCTTGCAAGGAGAATACCTGACTAGAATCCCTGGATATTAAGCTGTCACTTGTAATTTTGGTCTTGGGTCAGATCAGAATTACCAGGGAGGTGTTTTAAAAGTATTGGATGCAGCAAAATCAATTATTATGCCTTTCATTTTCAATTCCAGTCTTGAAGAATAAACTGTGGATCTGCTCTGCTTGACTTACTTTTCTCATGATGAAATCAGATAATTTTCCTCTGTTAGAAAGAAATTTCAAATTGACAAAATTAAAAAGGGAGGTGTGTGTTACACATTGAAAAAATTGTGAATTGAAAAAAGTGTGAATGTGAGGAGAGAAGGAAGGAGGGGAAAAGGGCTCCTTTTTTTCCTCAGAAAGAGGAAAGGAGAGAACAGAGAGGAAAAGGGAAAGGAAAAGATAGAAGAGAGAACAGCAAATGCCACAAACAAACTAGAACTATCTCTGAACTCAATTAAAATTGTAATCTTTCATGTTCAGGGAGTGAAATGGGAGAATACAAGCTGAATGAAGTGTTTCTTTTCTAAAGCATATGAATGAATCATGTTTCTGAATATATTATTTAGTACTTATCTGAGAAGGGCTTGATGCCAGTAAATTCTGAATCATAACAGCTTACAGGGATTAACAGCAGTTCCAAAGAAAATACAGAAATCATTTCAAATATTTAAACATTTCCAGCTCCTGCTTTGCAAGCAGAGCTGGGTAAATAAAGGACATGATCTGGCATGGGGGTTGGAACTAGATAATCTTAAGGTCCCTTGCAACCCAAGCCATTCTACGATTCTATGATCAAATAGGGCTAAATAAAAACATTTCAGTGGAAGGGACCAGAGCTCATTCATTTCACCACTTGCAGTCTTGCACAGCCACCTGTGCTCCTCCAGGATGCAGAACCAGGCTGTGGCTCAGCTCTCAGGCTGCCCCAGTCAGAAAGACCACAAGTATTCAGCAGTAGCAGCATTTTCACCCACTAAGGTGTATTCTTCCTTAAGGGATTGCTATTCTGTCACCACATATTCACTGTGTGGTTATGTCGGGTTCGATGCAACCACATCCCTGGTTTTGGCCAGGTTACTGTGTGTTTCATCAAACTGCTTTGTGCCTAACACAGCTTGGCATTCAGTCCATAATGCACAGTGATTTCTAGTGGAGTAGCAAGGATGAGCTGATTATCATACATCTGGGTAGCAAAAGAGATCAGGGAGCATGCAAATCAGTGGTAAATCACTGCAACAGTGCATCGTCTGGGCTGTCACAGAGGTGCTACATCATTGGGTGCAAAATCCTGACATTAAAATTCACTCACTATCTCTAATTACAGCTCTCAGGCACCTTAGGGGAGCTAGAATTGGCTGAGTCCTGAGAAATAGATACTGTCATGTAGTTGCATTTCAAAAATATGAAGCAACGTCTGTCTCACCTGGCGCAGAAATAGTTAATGAAATGGGAATACAAAATCCCTGAAGCTAACCACCAAAGGGCATCAACTCATGAAATAACTAACAAAGCCAAATCCAGGTACAATGGATTTAAACTTTCCCTTGTTAACATTAAAAGGACTGCAAAAGAAGCTCTGCAGGGCAAAAATATCAAGTAAACTCAGAAATTCCTAGGCTGGGGAATACACACAGAAAAAAAAGTCATTAGAGCTTGAGGGAGGAGTAGGTTAAGCAAAAGGAAATGGCAGTGAGATCTATCACTTGCTAGAAGGATAGCCTAATAAAATAACATACTCAGGAAGGTGAGACAAAATGTCAAGCTTCCCTGCAAGATAACAAATAAATTGCAATGACCTGATTTATGCCTACATGAATGACCCAATTCAGTAAAATGCATCTTGAGAAAGAAATGAGACTCTACAACTGGGAATAAACTAGGAAAGGAGATGCTGCAAGAGGCTATGAGGAGTTGTCTTTAACTTCTCAAACCAGTTTTCAGACAGTTTTGTATTTTAAGGGGTTGCACATATGTCCCTACATCCTCCAAAACCCTAACTCTATATATAGTGATTTGGCTTATCTGTGGGATTATATATAGAAAACTGTACCATCACTGAAAAGGTAATTCTCACATAAACTGTAATCTCAGATGTTTAAAACTTGACATGTCTTGAAGACAGCACTGCAGGCAGGAGGCTGAATTTCATCAGGTGAGGTACAGGTTGTGAAGAAGGCCAGACTGGACAGTGATGGGGCCCTGCCCTCCTGAACCACGAGTGTGGCTTACAGCATGCACTGCACTAAGCAACAACAAGAACAAAAGCTTTGCCATCACATAAACACATAATTCTGTCCCTTTTTTACAAATTACACTGAAAAGGGTTGGTCAGAAATCTCCCTCTGCAACAATTTTATATCAGAAAATATCTATCTGTAACAGGTGTGCTGGGAAGAGGGGAATACAGGACTGCATTGGCATATATATACAGAGAGTTGCTGGGAGAGGAATTTCTCATCAAATGCTCTCAAGAGACAAATGAACTTTCCATGATGAGAAGGATGAAACCTTTACAGAGATTATACAGTGACTTAATGTGATCAAATGGGCTGTTGATGTATTTTTCCCAAAATCAGAACGACATTAAGTCAAAATGAAGAACACTAACAAAATAAGTGAGAGCAGTACCATAATTGAAGTGTGCTGATGACTAAACATTCAGCTAGGCATCACTGAATATGCAGGAGGAAATGGGCTACTATCTTTTGTTCTCCTGATAATTTGGAATCTCTGACCAAGGTTAATTTCACAATGATTTTGAGGTGATACTAAGACAGTAAATGCAACCTAATTCCCAAGAATTGCCTAGCTTTAACTGAGAGCAATTGGACCCATAAACCTGTTAAGGGCAACTCAGGCATGGTGCTCATTTACCCCACAGATGGGTTTCCAAATGTGAATATTTGTTTCTCAGCTATACCCTAATATAATGGAGTAGATGACTAAAATGGTTATATCCTTAACAATGCAAGGAAGAAAGTCACACTTCTGAAACTGTGGAAATGCTTGCATTGACTAAAGGTGCACTAGATCAGCATCAAATGGCATTGGTGAAAATGACAACAGAAACTGCTCCTTTACTTACGCATATTTACTTATTATTTACACAGATGTCTAGTCTCTACAGCAGTAGGTGGAATGCAACTTTTGCAGGGCTTTATACATCACATTCTTTTCTTCAGAAAGGAATTTTGTCAGAGAAATCCCAACAGTACCAGTCTGCACAGTTGTAGAAATGTCAAGTACTGCAGTGACCAATGCCCTTCAGAGGAGATTTCAAGCTGAGTTGAGAAATAGTAAAGACAGCATAGAAAAGCCATGTAGAAGGTTCAGATTTTGAGGTATCTACCAGCTGACAGAATGCAGCAGGGGTCTGAAAAGCATTTGGAGGAAACTGCAGCTAAGAAGTCTCTTAACAAACTTGGAAGAGACTGCTCATGACTGGTGTGCTGGCATAGGAACTGAGCTCATGGAAGAAAAGGCAATGTAAAGAAAACACAAAGATCAAAACTTGGCAATGGAAACAGCAGAGCTCTAAGAATTGACAGGATATGCCCAGATAAATGGCCTGCATAAATATGTATAAATGTGTGTGTGTGTGTTTAAATACGTGCACACACACACACACATGCATGTCTGTATGTACGTGCATTTGCAAAAGAAGCCATTATGAAATCATCTTCCCAACACAGTTAGTGTATGAGACTGATTCTCCTGTACTGATTCTTGGGATAAAGAGTGGTGATTGTAGAAATCCCTGTGTGGCAGCAGTCTACAAATGACAGGTTCTGCAAAGTTGAATACTGAACATATGTTTGTATTTATTGTGTAATTGTACCAGTCTAGGTCCTCAGCTGTTAGATCCAAGGATTTTCACTCCAGTTTGAAGATGGAAACTATTAGTGATTCCTTTTTGCCAGTGCAGTTCTAGACCTGGGTTATCCAAACACTTCAGAATATGTTTACCCACACCTGAGCTTATTGACAAACACAAGACACAAGTTTTTCTGTATAGGTTACTGTTTCTCTATTTTTCTTTTGTTGTATGTCTATGCAAATTTGGTCCTATTAAAGCACTAAGTAAAAAGATTCATGCTTTTTCCCTGAAGATTTTTAAACTTGTTTAGATATGCTAATCAGCTTTTTTGCTAAACAGCCTCCAGAAAGGTTGTTTCTGTAATTAAAGTGATAAAGAGAGATGCTTAATAATTAAGCATATTTTTATTTATTGATCTGCATGAGTAGATAAAATTTTAACATCTATCATTCTATGCGAGGAATTAATAAAATATTTAATGTCACATATAGTGCCAGTAATTCTAGGCATCATTCTTTTGCCTCAGTTTTAATGAACTACTATTATACTACTACAACAATCAAAGCAAATTTCTGTTTTTCTCTTTGTGTCTGGCAAAATTACCTCAAGGTATTTAAGAAAGATCCTTCCAGTTGAAGTAACTTTCTGAGTCTTCATCCACAAACTGAGACATAGCTTCAGGATGAAGTGACCTGTTAAGCGATTCTTGGGGATAAGGTTCCGATTACTAAAGCAAGGTGTAAACTCTGGGATCTCTCTCCACTTAAAGCCTTAACTGAAACCACAGAATTTACGTACAGACTGATATTTGTATTTGGGACTAATTGCACTGATTTATATATGACTTCCATAACATGCACTGTGTTACACATCCCTCATCCTCTTCCTCCTCCGTAACTGCCCTCTGCTGGTACCTCAGGAAAAGTATTTCTGGGACAGTTTGAACTCTCCTCGGGTTTGTATTTTTTTTCACTTCTTTGATCTACACCACAAGCAACATGCTGGGCTGGGAACCATGGTCCCTTTATTTTCTCCTTCCACTTTTTCCCCTTCTAAATTTTCAAGTGCAGTTTACAGGGAAGGAAGGGCTTATATACAGTTTTCAATCATAGTGAACATACTTGCTCAGGCCCAAAACATGAAAAAGAAACCATAAAGAGCAATTTTTGCATGTACACAGCAAGTGCTGCAATTCATTGTTTGAAGAAGATAATGATGCAACTCAGACTGACTTCAGGAGTTTCATGTCTTTTGTGGAATGGTTTCTAAATTTTCACTCTAAAGTATTTTGTAGAGCTCTACACATAAATATTTTCTGCCCTTTGCAGGAATAAGGTACTCTTTGCTCATCAGTGGCCTTTGAGGAGGTTGCTAGTCAAGTATGTTTTACACAAGCAGTTTATTTGTTAACATACGATCTCAGTGTGAATGTCACTTTCAAGGAGCTACTTGAGGATTTAGAGCTAAGGAGACTATTTGCCTAAATGAAAAGAAAACATTAGTGTCAAGAAACAGAGTTTATCTTCTATGTTTCAAGGGCTATTGAAACTGAAGAAAAATCTGCAGTATCTTTAAGAGTGAATAAATAATCAGAGATTTAAAATAATTAAGAAGTAAGACTATTTTGAAATAGATTTTGAATGAAATGAAGATCAATTCAACAGGATTTTACAAAGCTATGTGGTCTAATATACAGAATCATGCATTGAGTGAGTGCCTAGATAAGAATGGGGATGGCCCATCAAGAATGGGAAGTTCCACAAATATCCAAGGCAGTAAATGCTTAAAAGCATTTGATAAAGCACATCTAGCCTTTGTCTTTTGCAATGAATGAGTATTGATTTGACCACACAGAAGCTGATTCTCTTACATGTTTGTGAATACTTTTTATTAATCAAATGAAGAACTCTGAATTTTGCACAAATATAAAACTAGGTGGAGGGAAAAAACCAAAAAATCAGCCAGGTAAATGGGAGACACTGGACATTTGTGTGTGGGGCAAACAATTAACAATAAAGTTCAGATTCAGTAGAACTCTTAACTCCATTTTAGTGCCATCTATACTTTTCCTAATACCTCAGGATTTGCTTGGGTCAGACTGAATTCAATGGGATTAGATAATAAGCTCTAGTGTCTTGCTGATTCAGAACAGAAGTTTTAATGCAAAGATAAATATTTAATGTAATATAACGAGATTCTTTACAAGCATAAGGAAAAGGGAAACTACTAACTGCAGAAATCAGATTTCAAAGTGAGGAGCAGATTTGCAAGTCCTGCCATGGGCTTCACCCACAATAACATCATTAAAACCTGCAATAATGTAAGATCATTTAGGAAGTATTTCAGCCTTTAGCATTGTGTACAAGTAAAACATTTATCTTTACAAACAAGCTATTTACAGTCCCATTCCAGCCCATTTTTCCTTTGATAGGAACAGCAATCACTGCAGAATGAGAGATGAGCTACACTCATGGCTACTTGCTTGTATGCCAGCACTGGTAAAACAAATCATTAAGATCAAAGCACCAGCCATTTTAATAAACTGTGTGCATTGTTGTTATTGTGACTTACGGCTTTGCTCTGTGCGGAGGAAAGACGTAAACAGCACAAAAGGGAAATCAGTTTTTTTTACTGAATGACTTAGTATTAACAGTAAATATTGTACATACATAAGTCTATTTAATATCTCTATGTTATATGAATACATATATATTAATATACACACGAGTAGAACTCTAGTTTTATGTACAAAGAGGTAGTTCAGGTCCTGACTTGCAGTCAGGACATGGCCAGACATTATTCTGGGACAAAAGGGGAAAGCAAATGTTCCCTCATTTCCCAGTTTAGCCATAGGCTTCTCTGGCTTCCAAAATGGTAGTGTTGTTCATGCCAAGCAGTTTTAGAGGGCAGTTTTATGACACAAATGAAAAGCATTTGGAGAAAAGCTTCCATGCAGAACAGGAGACATTCAAAATTACTATTATTATTATATAACTTTAAAGAGCTTAATGCTTTTTATAAGGTTTTAGTCAGATCATTTATTTCAATTGATAAATGAGGTTGCCTTTCCTCATATCTGGGTATTCAACCAGCAAAGACACCTGGCACCTCCCCTTTGTAAAACAGCATTCTCTTGAAGGGGTCTCCACCAGGCTCCAAAAAAAATGGGTGGCCAAAACCAGAGCTGTTGAAAGTTAGAAGCCCTAAGCCAACACAGAGAGTTGAGTTTAACCCCACCTGCCTTAAGTAAACTTGCTAACTCATTGGGCAAAATAGGTAGAGGGAATAGATGCATATATAGTGGTGATCGGCTGATTTTTCAGGCTAGGCTGGTATTGCTGGTCATCAGAAATCATTTTATTTGACTTCTGATATGGAGAACTGAATACAGAAATTACTGAGGTAAAAAAATAAACATGAAATGACACAGAAGCAGATAATTTAATATTAAGCACTTCAGTGCCCAATGGTTTTTCATAATTTTCACCTGTTTCTCTATGCTAGAAAAAGGTGAAGTAGACCTGCACAATTTCAAGGTAAAATTATACCAATAGTGTTACTTCTACTATAAAAGAAAGCTTCTGAAAATGTTTAAACAGAAACACATATTTCTCACTTACAACTTCCTGAGGTAATTTTTAAACATTCATGAGTCATTTATCTTAAAATAAATTCTTCTCCATGAAGCTGCCTGCTTATTTTTAGGTTTTTAATGTGTTTTCCCCTTTCCAGTATTTCTAACTACATTTTAGAACCTAATTCCTTAAAACTAATGAATGTTTCTCCTTCCTTTATGATCCACTGCTGCTGCTGCTGTTTAGCCGCTGGTTATATCACCTACACACTCTGTCTTCTCTCTTATGAAAAATGTTGTTATAGCCTGAAACAATTCCACCACATAGATAAAGTATTAAGTATTTTGTGCAGGTGAATAGCTCTTCCATTTCCCTTATCATTATCAGATTGGCCTATTCCTACAGGACTGCAGCAATTCTACAATCAGGATAATAATCAGTGTCTCTCTCATTCTCTGAATATTGCTGATAAAAGAACAAACCTCATTCTTTCATGCTTAACTATGCAAAATGGTGCTACTCATTTAACTGTTTCAGGAATCTCTGAACCATATGGATAAGTGTGCTTTTGCATGAGTAGGGTTTATTCCACTGTATCTAGGGATGTGAGGCAACACTTAATTTGGAGCATTAATTACTTACAGATGTATTATGTCAGACTATGTACAGAGACTTAGATTATGAAAAGATTTGGCTTGATCAACCAAACTAGCTAGAGTTCATAAAAAAAAAAATTGCATTTTGAGTGTAGTCTCTCTATGTATTACTTGCCAATCCAATTCCTCCCAAAATACAAATAAATTTGAATGTTTCTAATGAAAGATTCATTTTAATTAATAACCATGGGGTTTTTCTTTTGCAATTTATAAAAGCAGTCTGCCAGTATATAAGCAGTAGTACTTAGAATTCTACAGCTCTACTATTGGAATACAAAAAATGTTGCAAAAAAT
This sequence comes from Drymodes brunneopygia, assembly GCA_013400955.1. Classification (NCBI taxonomy): domain Eukaryota; kingdom Metazoa; phylum Chordata; class Aves; order Passeriformes; family Petroicidae; genus Drymodes; species Drymodes brunneopygia. The sequence continues at coordinate 127,203 of VZTZ01015541.1, read as the reverse complement.
AGATTTTACTTAACTCATCTATTCTTTCATTTGATGCAAATACATTAATCCTGAGATCGAGTTAAAACCACTCAATTTTTCTTGGTTTGGATTGAAATCAGCCAGTTCTGCCTATTTGAGATAATTGGTGGGCACGAACTATGGAACTTCACGTAAGAGCACTGCCACTGTGTGATCTCCTATTATAATCTCAGTAAACACATGTCCCCAAGCAAATGGTGACACTCTGGCTCTAAACAGCCCTTAGGTTCAGCAAGTCCATTTCTTTTTACCCCTGGCTTGTCTTAATCTGGAAACAGATGTCCTGCTCCATTATCTGAAGCACAACTGAACTTACCGGAGCAGTTACGGATCTGTGGCACATTTCAAAATTTATTTATTTTTTAAGTGTATATACAAAAGATTTGCTTTGTAGATTGTATTTGCTCATACATACAAAGGCTGCAACTCAACACAATAAAGGTTTATACAGAACCTGTAGATCACTTTGTGTGAAGGTTTGCTCCTCCTAATTTCTGTCCTTCTTTTGAAAAATTTTAAATTCTCTTTTCCAATTTACTCAATTCAAAATGTGCAAGTATAAAGAAAAAGTCCTCACTTGAAATTTTGATCAGAAAGCACTGACCATGTTGAATCAACTTGTCCATGGGAAGTGTCACAACTTGAGAACATGTACAGGTCAAACCCATGCCCAAAAGGTGACATTTCCATAGGAAAACAAGTGGCTTTCGTTCAGCCCTAATTCATAGCTCATAGACCCTCAGTTGTGCTGATTAGCATCAACAGGCATTTTCTGCAGCACAATAGAACAGAATGATGGTGATGATTTCTTTTAAAAAATAACTGGCTATTATTTTTTGTAGTGATTGAAATACACTTATTGAGAGAAGAATCCTGATTGGGAGTTAATATTGCCATATAGAAGGGACTGTGCCACTTAACTATTTAATTTTCTAAAAAATACAACTTAAGTGATGAAATAAAAAATTTGGTGTGCATAAACCAGTCCTTTTAGCTCCTTTCCCTATTTTTTGAAGTTTATTAATCCTGTCAATTATTGCTAGTAATTATTAAATTATTGCATAATCACTGGGGAATTCTCTGCTCATTTACAATAAAATATTAATTTTATCAGACTCATTGACTAAATCTGACCATGAAATTCTTACACAACTCATATGAGGGCAGTATTTTTGTCATTCTTTGAGAAGACATTTCATTACCATGCAAATGGAAGTGCCTCTGAGCAGGCTAATTGGTATATGCAACATGTAACATGCAAACCATACTCTGAAGTCACTCCACAATTTATACAGAAAGCATAATGCAAATTTGACTGGAAACACCATTGTTTTCTTGAGATCTGGTATTTACATATGGCAAAGTGGTGGGTGGATATCTATCATATGTGCAAATATTAGAAAGAGCAGCTGTGTAAGATACTGTGTCTCACCACCAGAGAAAGAACATTTAAAGGAAATGCACTTGGTAATTAAATTAATAATGGGCAATTAATTTGATAGGAACAGGCAGCCTATTTGAAAGCAACAGAATTACATAATGTAATCAAAGCGTATTTGGTCCAATTACTTGCATTTGTTTATTTATTTAAAGGCATGTTTTGTACACACACAATCACTACCTTTTAACATTTATTTTAGAAGAGAGTGCAATATTCAACAGGCCAGGAGAACACTGAAAAAGACCATGGGTTTACTTCTAAGAATAGACACCATCAATAAGCAGTTTAGGTATATTTTTTTTAGCAGTTTTGTAGTTACAAATTCAGTTTCAAACACAATTTCTCAGGAACACTCATCAGTAGGATGGGACACAAACAGCCTCCCAAGTGTATCAGAAAGGATGGTGAGAGCGTCTGTGGAACAGGCTCAAAGTTGTTAATCTTGAACACACAAACACAGGAAAAATCCACTCAAACAGGTAATTTTAACGTGTGAATACAAACCTGAAACTTAACACACAAATCAGCCAAACAGCCAAGAACTGTGACTTTCTTTATCATGAAACTAATCTAAACCCAGTGTCACTCTCAAAAGCAGGTTAAGGTAGACTAATCTTTCTGACATGCAGTCATTTCCCTTAAATGCCTAAGCACGGAGCTTCTGCAGCCAGCCACAGGCAGTCATTAATTTCACACTGTGAAAACACTTTCTAAAGACAACTCTGTAATTAAACGTGGTTATTTACCTGTCATAGTCTTGGCAAATCTCCCCAACAGCTACCAAAGCTTTCAGGTACTCATTGGGCTGATAGGGGTGGATGTAGTGCAGTGAGCAGCTGTTCCTAGGATCGCCGTTGGATGCAGTGAAATCTATAGCTACCTGGAAAAGAAGTCAATATGTTGCAGAGCTCTTCTGAGCAAAAATATACCTACATCACCTACATATCTTTACCAGAAACAATTTGCTGCAGCAAAGAGACAGCCTTAAAGCAAAGGTCATTTTACAGTGTACTTAATCAAATTGGAATTAGGATTGTACTTGTAAATTTATGTAAAAGCAAATGACTGTTTATGAAATAAGAGATAATCAAACTAAAATGGCATAATTAGGTAAAAAATTACCTGCATTGCTATTCTATGGGGAAAATTATGTTCTAATACAAATGAATCAAATTAACTATCTCTAGGTTCTCATGTTTAATTAAATTATTCCAGCTCAGGTGACATTCAGGACATAAAAGCTTTGCAGCAAAAATGTCTGTAGAGAGTTACATGTCCTACTAAAACTATAAATTAAAACTCCAATTAGGGACATTTCTTAGCTATTTTAATCCCTTCTGTGGCTGTAGTAGTAGATATTGCTTGTCTGGTATTTTTTGTCTTCAAAACATCTAAGCATTAAATAATTAACCCTCCCAATTTCACAGCTTAATGATAGCAAGCTTAAACATGAGCTGCAGAGTAAAAGTAAAGCTTGAATCTTGCAAAGATTTTTTGTTGCTGTTTTTGAAAAACCTTAGAGAAGATTGTGGGAAGTAGTCAATGCATATGCAAATATTAATGAATCATCTTAAAATTAATTTCTCCCTCTAAAAATGCTCTTTATACTTCTCACTGATGGTAGGCTCTGGCATGCATCTTCCTTTGTCTGGGATCAGAAAGTCCTCTGCTGAATTTGTGATGCTGCTTTATAGGAGTTCCTAAAAGGAGCAACAAGAATCCCAAGGGTTTTACAGAGGGAACAAAGCCATTTATAAAACGTCCTTCTGTCCAATAACCTATTCCTCTAAAAAATCCAGTACACCTGAATATTCAATAGACAAATGCAGGAAGTTCAGATTTCAGTTTTACAGTGCAGCTGAAAGCTAAGAAAGGGTCTTGCTAAAGACTGCAAAAAGAACTCTGAAGGCACAGCTTGCTTTTAAAAATGCTCAGCTTCCCCAGCTGCAGCCTCTACTTGGCACAGGGAACACTACTTTATGCAGCTCTAAAATGAAAATGAAACATGACATTTTCATGCTTCCTTAAAAAAATTACACAGCCCTTCTGAAACTTATTTTTGTTGCTAAAAAGTAAAAAGGAAATATCATACTAGGTCAACCCAACATGGCTTTCCTCCACTGGTTCTGATTTTCCACCTCTATCTTTTAGCTGCAGAAACAAGCCTCTAGTAGGCTTGGAAATCCCTTTGCCTTGATCATCTATGAACCCCTGGCACCTCACTACATCCAGTCAGGAGAAAGATGAGTTTTTTGACTTGCAAATAAGAGTAATCTTTCACCTCTGCTTCCTACTCACTGTTCAGGCACCAAAGCACTGAGTTTGTTTTCCACACAGATCTTTTTCCAAAAATGGTATCTGGATTTAACTTGAATAAATCAATGGAGAACCTCTCATGACTTCACTTGCAAGAGCACATAACTGAGGAACACTACACATATTTAACTGAGGAAGAACGGAGCTCTAATGGTTTGTGAAACCCAAGATAAATCCATGGATGCTTGAATGGACTAGCTTGGTTGTGAGAAAATTATTTGTAAAATAATCTTATTCAAGGTACGCATGTTTTCTTAAGAACAAATATATTTTCTCTGATATGAATTCAACCTTAATTTGATTACAGAAGGTGCAAAACTGCCAAAAATGCTATATGACAGGGGAAAAAAAGGGTATTCTTGTAAAATTGTTAAAAGTAGGTGTTTTTACTGATAATTTCAAAACACTAAAACACATTAACAAGACTTTAGTGACACATCAAACAGAACTAGACAAGTTTTCCTTTATGGCTAACTGCTTTGGAAATGAAAAAAAGAAAACGGAGTAGGAATCAGGAGTGGGTTTCATGAGCTTGGAAAAAAGCCTGTGGCTAATGTTTGGGAAAGCAAAAAACAACTTCCTGGAACAAGCTTCCTTTTGGAAATGGTCCTTGCAGTAGAAGTCTGCTGATAAGTAAAAAAAATAAATCCTAATTTCCTATGATGAAGAATTTATGAATATTCGTACTTGGATGCAGTGTGCTTGAATTTGATCTGAATGTCTGTTTGACTCCCACAGGGAGAACTTACAAGAAAGATGACTGCTGTAAATTGCCGCAATTCCAAAATAACAATGCAGAGCTCTACTCCTTTAGCATTACACAACAGGACAAAGGTCTTGTGCAAATACATTTGCTAAGGATTTGTAAAAATAAGTTAATATATGACAGAAGTTATGTTAATATCACAACTGAGCTTAACTTTTGGGTAGTAAAGTAGGAATCTTTCTTATAGTGCATACATTTGATTTTATCAGTTTATCTTTAAATGTATCAGTGCCAATGTAGCAGTCATCTTCCCTCAGCTAAGAAAGAGAATAACAGAGGAATAACTACGCTCAGTACTGGCTTCTTTTTTTTCCCCTCAGACTTGTAAAAGGGTGATTTCCACTACACTCAAAACATCCTACATAGCTGGGACCTCCTGCTAGATCTGTCAGCAACAAATCAGGCTGCCCAATAACGTGACCTGCCTGAGAGAGCATCTGTCCAATATATCTTTCTATTACAGCTCCTTTTAGGCACGTTACACATCCTTTCTGCTGTATTTCCTGAAGTGATGAAAATGTCTTCTGACTACAGACCCATTTGTGCTGCCAGCCTCTGAACATTCCTTCTGCAGCAGGGTACACTGTCTGATAAGAGATACAGTGTTTGGCAATAAGCTGGGCAGAAAAATAGAGGGCTGGAATCAGCACTATTGATCTCTACAGATGAAAGCTTCTTAATAACTGGTTTTAAAGGAAAGGAAAAGTTTACTTTCGTTTTTCAGAGACATTCTTTCTAACTACAAGCCATGTTTTTACAATCAAGGTACAAAGTATCCCAAGAGCACACAGCATGATGTTTCCAAGGGTTTCATTAGTGCCTTAAATTAGCAGGTACATCATTCTACAGCTTTTTGTTATCAAATGTGAGTTTAGCATCCCAGTTTCCCAGTTTCAGCAAGTGCCCTTTCGAATCACAGTTGTATCATACTGCCTGTACACAGCATGAGCTCCACAGAACTGTCATTAATATTAAGACAATGACAACAACAATACAAGTATCAGGAGAGTTTCAAACAATCCCAAATCCACTGCAGACAAAATAATGGAAATCTGGGAAAGTTCAAGGAACAGGCCTCTTCTGTTTCAGTGGTCTGAATTAATCAGATTAGGACTATGTGAAGCGGAGATTATAAAATGCATGCAGAAAGCAAGGGAGAATTAAATACCTCCCCATTAGGCTGCACCCTTTTGTTTCAGTGACCACTGGAGAATACATTTTGGAAAACAACAACACACCTTACAACCAGTCTGTGCAGTTGTACTGAGGACTGGTGGAAGAAAAGTGAAGGAAAATATGTGGAGAGTTAGTTTGTGACAATGCTTAGATAGAGCCACTAGGTTATGCATGCAGACAGCTACAGGCACAGAGACATCACAACGACTTATCCTGGGTCCATGCAGGTTAAAAATTAATAGTGATGAGCTTACACAATACTGTGGATTTACCATTGAGGGCAACAGTAATTCAGAGATCTCTGTGGTTCACATTGTAATGAATCTTTCATTTCCTTTGCATCCTCACTCCCCATCCTTGCAGGTGAGCTTACTTAAGCTTTCTATTGCCAATTGTTTTGTTTCATCTCAGTAAAATGAAATACAGTAAAATATAGTAGAAGCGATACTAACCACTTTAACCCATTTGCCCCACCACTTTTAAACTTGGGTTTCACAGCCTACTAAGAGGAAACCTGTGACAAGTAAATAAAAGGCAAGCAAATTGCCATAACCCTTCCTTGCACTGAGTAAGAACTTGCTCTTCCATTGGAAAATAGCTAGGAGGAATCAGAGTTTGAAAAGCACAGCTGTAACCTCATATGTAAATCCCCAGACACTTTCTAATGGTGGCAGTGCTCCTGTTCTTGAGCTGGGGTTGTAGGAAATGGATATTAACTGGTCTTTGCATGTGCCTAAGCACATGCCCTGATTAGGAAAGGCTTTCAAATATTACATGAAGACATTAATATCTTCCTGATAATGACCTTAAATACATTTGGTAATTGAGTTCTTCTAGTCATATTTTAGGGAGGAAACGTCAGAAAAGATATATTAAAGGAGTTTCCAGTTACTGCCAAGTTTCAGACTTGAAGGAGAAATATGCATTGCAGACGTGGGGATAAAAGAAGAAATAGCCAGGTAAGGCAGAGATGCTTTATATGAGAGAAGACAATTATAAAGATCTCTGTCCACTGCAGAAGGCATTTCCTTCAAAACCAGAACAGAGTCCTCAGTTCTGAATGTTATCCAATGACTTTGTGATAAGTACAGGCAAATTCCATGTCTAACATCTCAAAAAGCTGATGTGTACACAAGAAGACAGTCCACTGATTATTGTCAAATCTTTTTGGAAAACGAAGGCTTGTCTGAAAAATGTGAAATGGAAGATGCCAGTAGCAGTATCTGATACTTTATATGTGGGAACAGAAATAGGGCAAGATGCTACAGGAAAAGAAAAGATCTCCAGAAGAAGAATATTACCTTGATGCATTAGATTTTAGCCCTTTAGCTGGCATGAACAAGAAATCACATAAACCAGATTGGAATTGAGCCACAGTCCCTATTCCTATGCTATGGAAAAAACTGGTATATCGTATTACATTATATTAAGGATATTAATTTTTAGGTACATGATACAAAAAAGATCAAACCCACCCATCATTAAATATTTCTAAATTTATTAACTGGAAATGCAAAAAACTGTATTTCTGTTATGAAGAGCCCTGCAAATCCTTTTACACCCTGTTCCTTGAACTGAATAGCTTCTGAGTACACTCTGAATTAGAATTGTGTCCCCCTGCAGTGCCATCTTACTTGGTGAATCTCTCTGTGTGTGACTTTCTGTATGGCACCATTTCAGTGGAAGCAACTTGCTTTAACGAAGGACTCATTCTGGAAAGGAAGACTGGCCCTTTTAATACATTTTGCAAGAAGAACTTAATAATTTACCAAGGAATGGCATGTAAGAATCATTTCTCTGAAAGTAATGAATTGGTATGTAAGGGGATTCCCTTTCTTCAAAACAAGTAAGAGAAGTAAGACACTTACTGTAAACTGTATTTGGCAGCCTCCCATGATATAATCTAAGAAAGAATGCATCTTGTGTATCTGCAGACAAGAAAGCAAGACATTCAACTTAGCTGTGTACTGATAAAACATAAGAGAACTGCCTGAAAAAAATAAATTGGAAGGAGGAAAGGGATCAACTGAAAATAAGGTAAAGGAAGAAATCATTAAAGACAGTTTGAGACAGAAACAAAACCATAAACAGAAAAAATATCAAAATTCTAGACCTACAGAAAGGAAAATTCACATAAAAAGTAGAACCAACTTCTTCTCAGTGGGAAGTCAGTGGAAATTTTGCTGTTGATTTAGGAGGAACAAGCAGAATTTTGTAGCAATAATGGAAGGATTAAAATGGATACACACAAAGCTGGCAAGTCTTTAGGTGTTAGTTTAGCATCGTTTTTCCATTGTACAACAGCAGGGATAGGGCGAGAGAAATGAGAGAGTTGAGGACAGTCAACTTACTTTTGAGATTCAAGTCTTTGCCTTTACTTTTTGTAGGGGATAGTTTCCATTGCTGTTCTAAAGGCAGTTCCACTTTGTTCCAAGCACCATTAAAATATATCACTGAGAGCTTAGTAAAGAAACAGTCAAAGAGCAAAACATATATTTACCTTGCACTGATTAAGGATGACAATGCCTGAGTTCTTGTAGTTCTTCTTCTTTGCTTTGTACTTGGGGTTAATGCATTCCCATTGTACCTGTGGAAAAAAGAGCAGTCACTCTCTGCAGGAAAATTTTATGTACAGATTGAATAATTAACAAAAACTGCATTTCCTGATTTCCACAGTTGACTAAATCATAACAGATATTGGTGCAGAGAGAGGAAAAAAATGAAAACTGTTAACTATGCAGAGAATAGTTAATAGAAAAAGGCCCAGGGCAAACATCAGTCTTTGAACATACACGTGTGGACATGATACTAAGGGAGACATCCAGATTCATTTGTTGTCATCTTCCAGTCTTGTAGTTTCAGGTCTTACATAAGCAAGATTGAAGATCTTTTCAGATAATTTAAGAGGACAAAAAAAAGAAGGAACTTAATACAAATGATAACACTGGAGAGAGTAACCTGATGCATTGTATTGACTATAAAACTGTTGTCACAGTAACACAGAGTTTTGTATTAAACTCATGACTGGAAAAATTCTGGTCAGCAATCATCTCGCTTTCTCCTTGAAGCCTGATAGCAAAATAAAAAGTTAAGAGACTCAGTAAAACGTTCACAAAGATGCAGCTAACTACTGATGCACTTGAAATTTATCTCTAAGAATATATGAAAGTCCTGTTTTGAGTTTTTTCATAGTTTTATTTGCAAATAGTCAATTTTACAGCAAAACAGTCCTCCCTTGTTACTGAAATACACTTCCTTGTTTTCATTGTAACATCTCCCAGGTTCTTAATCATTTCCACTTCAAATGTTCTGCCTTCCTCTGGTTTCAGGCAGAGTGGTAAGGCCAAGCTTTCAGACCCTCCCCTCTAATGTCTACAGTATTATTCATGCCTCTAACTGCACTAGTAAAATGTACATTTGTACATGCAAGTGTCTATTGGCATTTGTATACACAGATTTTTAACTGTAATATGCTGTTTATGTGATTAATAAAATGGCTATTTTCCTTCAGGGAGCTCTTTCCAAATGTGGGGACAAAACATGTGATGCTGGGTAACAGAAAGAAATGCAATTCCAAAAGGAACCAGCATGATCTATTATCTAAAAATTTCTATTACGACATTTTGAAATGAAATATGTTTTAAGTGTTACAGTGTTTTGCCTACAATGGAAACCTGCCTAAGTGTTATAATACTTTGTCTTTATATCTTAGCAAAGTATTTGAGCACCAAAAACTATTTTTACTTCATGCTCAGCCCCAGAAATTTCATTGAGCTTCAAACCACTGCCTAATAGCAATTGTTTGGATGTCTCTGAAGTATTCCAGACTCAGAGATTTTGTCAAACATCAAAAAAGGGAAGGCAAAACATATGGCTTTGGAGCAATATGAGACCATTTCTGCTCGGGGGAGGAGGGCTATTTTCATCTCTGTGAAATGGAGACAGGTGACAGAGTGAAGAATGGGAAAAGACAAAAAACTGTTCCAGCTGCAGGAAGCACATCTGCTTGCTTTCCCAGCTAGCCTACAGCTGTTATTTGTCTTGTGAAATGAATTTTCCAACTGAAAAGACAGGCAGATACGGGCCCTCACGTTCAGGGGAAATCCTCTGTAAACATTTTTTCTCTACTCAAAAGAAGCAGTCGGGCTCAAGAAAGAAAAGCCCTTCTCTCCAAGCAAAGAGACTGCTCTGTGACACAATGCTGGAGTGCAATAAACTCATGTTTGGGTCTGAGAGTAAGGCAAAAGCACTGCCCACTCCCATCTTGATAGGCTGCTGTCAGGCAAAATGGTTTAACACAAAGTTGTCTCCACACTTACTAGAAGCATTCCTAGAGAAGAATCATGCTGTCTGTATTTTATACATAAATTGTAATATATCAAATAGAAAGAAAAAATAGGAGACAGGATTTGTGTTCCTCCCTCTGACACTGAAATAGACTGGAGTGGTCCAGTAGCTTTCCCCTGAACATCCAAGGTGAACCCTCCTTAACTTTAGCATCCTCCAACATTAATATTTTTTCAATGTGCATTTTTAAACAAGGTCTGACCTATATGAAGCCATATACTATGCACATAATTTCTTTCCTTGATAAAAGGATTATTTAAGCCTGAAATTTTTTTTTCCGTTGTGTGTATTTATGGAAGAAGTTTACAATAAATAAGGACCAAAGTGGCATAGAACATTACATTAGGAGAGAAAAAAATATCTCAGGTTCCCTTTGCTAACTGTAAAATGCAATTATGAATATTCACCTACCTTGCAAAGCATTTTGAGATGGATAACAATTCTCAGTAACTACCTAAAACTCATTAAAATATTCTATGTGCAAGTCACTAACATTATTGGCTTATGTAGATAATAAAGCAAAGAAAGAACAGATTAGAAAATTTACAGAAAGTAGGAAAACAGAAATAAAGAACAATTTTGCACTTATTGAATCTATTGATGATAGTATAAAGAAGGGAAGGGAATAAGAGAGGAGAGAGAAGACATTTCCCAGTTCATAGGCTTAAAAAAGCCGATGAGACTGTTTTACATAAAACTCAATCTTCACTTACCCACCAAGGTCCAGTTCTGACCTTGGCAATACCCGCAGTTCAAGCTAAAGATGTAACAAGCATCATTTGAAGGAAATTCCCTGTACAGGTCTTACTATATATCCATTATATAGTCCATCCAGCTTTTATAATGAGAACAGAGTTCAGAATACAGCTCTAAGCAGGTAAGCAGTAACGAGAAACAATTCTCAAATATTTTGCTTGCACTGTGAGGCCAACCTCAATTTCCAGTCTGTTCCTACATTCCCAGTATTGATTTGGTATCTGACATTGTTTTTTATCAATCCATTTTTGCTCTTAAATCAACTTTTCAGTTTAGAGAAACTAATGCAATAGTCTGCAATCTGACACTAATGGTAAACTAATTGTGAAGTTTGGATTCGTCATTCTGAAAGTCACTTAGCATTTCCTACAAATGCCTGATAGCTCTGGGCTGTTCAAGCTCTTTCCTGTCAAGCAACACAGAGAATCTCAAACAGAAAGCAGCCCGGTTTTAAACTATCTACTGTTAATTTAGGTAGAGTTGCAAATGTTGGTAATGGAATCCCAAGACTATACCGTGTTGGTGTTTCTTTTATACACTTAAATTTAAACCACTGTGTGGAGAATTTCTGAACAAACTCCATTCAGCTATTCTTCAATGAGAGTTAGTGAACTAATGCTGACACTTGGAAAGTCTCAATCCCCTTGTGCCTGTGATGAGGAGACACAGATCCCTCAGTGGGAGATGTTACTCTTTGCATTTTTCTAAACACCCTTATTCCTTCTCTCACAAAACTTTCAGAAGAGAGAGAAAAGCAAACAATGCAGCCACTTATGCCACACACCAGCAAAGGGAAGTGGAGGTGCCTAAATGAAGGCAACCATTGTAGAACTAAAATTTGGACAGTATGTGGCACAAGCTATTCAGAGAAAGAACTGAAGGTGTCAGGAGAGTTTCATGTACCCTAAGGCAAGACAAATGATCGCAGTTGCTTTCTCTGGGACAGTGCTTGCACACCAGGACATTGGTAGGCCTGTGAGGAAAGGGCTAGAGAGCTTGTGTTGCTTGTGGTATCCTTGTGGCATAGCTTGTGTCAGCAGTAACTTGTTCTCTTGCCTCCCTCTGCACTTTGGTTTCTCTCTTCTTCCTTCCTGTTCAGCTGCTGCAACAAATTGCCCAGTTTGTAAATGACAAAGCAGGCACCACAGTCTAATGGAAGGGGCAAAACCGCCAATAGATAGCAGGCAGCATTCTATACTGCATTGTCTCTTTTTGATGCCTCAAGAAAAACAAATCATCTTTAAGTGAACTGAGTCTCCTCCTGCATGAAAGGCTACTTAATTCCTGCCATCCCTCTAGGCAAGAGGGCAGGATGGTTTTGTGGGTTTTTTTCTCTTTCTCTCTCTCTCCCAGAAATACATCCACCATGGGAGAAGAGCTGCTTTTAATCACTATCGGAGATTTCCTCTGGAAACTTGCCCCTGGGGAATGAAGTGGAAATTAAAGCATTTCTTGTTTGCCCAGCCAAGGTCCCCAGCCTCCCCTTTACTCCTGAGGCTGTACCAATAGTTGCCTTCTTACAGGGATTTGGCAGGTGCCTGGTGTGGCTGCACCCTGTGCTGAGGCCCCTGCTGCCCTGTCTGGGGCCAGCAGCAGCTGCTGATGTTACAGACAGCCCTGGCTGAACTGGGCTGTCTCCTGATAAAACTGGAATTGTCCATTGGTGTCAATAACACCTGGGCTCATTACCAAGTGCTTAAAGGTCTCACCGTGCACAGTCAGCTGAAGAGCCACCAGATGAAAAGGCTCTCCCTAATGACACCCTGAACTTGTGGGAATGTCAGTGGGGATGGGAAGTACAGCAGGGTTTCTTCCTCCTCTTTCCTTATGTATGTGTGCAAATGCACATGTGTCCTTTTTTTATGTAATACAGGAACAGATTTTTCCCTTATGTAACTCCTCTGCTGCATGGGGATCCAGGTGATTTCCCTGACATTTTTCATCTCAAATCCCTCTGGCTTTATTGCCTTGATTAAAAAAAAAAAAACAACAAAAAACCACCAAAAAAGTGATTTTTTTTTTCTCATTAGTAGAGGATTTCTCGTTTCAACTATGATAAGGTTTAATAGTATTTACATTTATATAATCTCAAGCTTCTTCTAGTTCTGTTTAAATATGCTTGGCAAATTAATATTAGAACACCTTAAAAGCAGCCACTGTACACACATATTAAAACATTTATTATATATATTCTTGGAGGAAATCCTAAGACACAATAAACTCCAAGTATATATTAGTATTTCACTTAAAAAGATATCATAAATAGGGATGGCCTTATTCTTACTGTGGGGTTTTTTTTGTGTCAAGATTATGGTGAAGGAGTAATAATTAAGTTTAGAATGGTGGAAAGTATTAATAGAAGATTAAGAAATCACAGAATTACACGTTGGAAAAGACTTCTAAGATCATTGAGTCCAACTGTTAACCCAGCATCACCATTTCACCACTAAACCATGGTTCATGCAAGGGCTGCTTCAGATCTGCATGTGACAAGATGATGTCTTTGTGCCATTTTTTATTGGTGGTCAGTATGAAAACAGGCTAGGTGTCAGAACAGAACAGTCTGTGACCATAAGGTTATTTTTATGGAACAGAAACACATAATGTTTTTATCCTGAGGTTGTTCATGACCAGAAAGTCTTCTTAAAACAGAAGACCAGCAAGTTTTCTCAGAATTCAGTCCTCTAAGTCAGGAAGAAGCACCTGACACTCTGAAGGAGTCATAATTAAAGATTTGTGAATCTCACCCAAGACATACCACCTTCAGAGAAGAAATTCATAAACAACTTTTGCCACTTCTCTTCAAAACAAGTGATCTCATTCAGGTAAGGAATCTTCTCTTCACACAGTACTGGTTCAACCACTCAGAAGACACCAGTGCTATATTCACAGCATTTATCGAAATGATGCGTGGTCTCAAACACGCATTTCTGAGAAATCTCACAGCCAAGGCAAGCCAGCAAATTGACTGTAAGCTCATCTGAGGCTGACACTCAAAACTTGGGATAATCAGTACACAGCCCAGGGATGGAACAGTCTTGGAAGCACCACTGCCTCCTGTAAGTAAGCAGGTGCCCCTTTTCTGTTCTGTCCATCTCAAGTTTTCTGTAGCTGTTGACAGATTGGCTACAAGACAAAAATATCTTTACTTTTATAGGAAGAGGTTGAAGAATGGGTCAGAATGCTCTGTGCTTTCTGAAGGATGAACTATGTACAATTAAAAGGCAACTTCAACATCCTGGTCACCTCCTCCAGAGATGAGGTGAGCTGGTGAAATGGTGAGAAGCACTAGCAGTTCACAGATGCCACACAGTCCCTCCTGCTCACCAGCATGAACTGTGGTACTCCCACTCTCACTGCTTAATGCATTTATGACAACTCATGCTGCTGATTCCAACCAATACAGACATTGCTGATGGGCAGAGATGGAGATCTGTGCCACTGGTGTAGCCTTCTTTAAAACCATACAGATTTGCAGCTGAAGCTTAAGTTCCTGGATCCCCTATCAATGATGAATGTTCCTTCCAATTCTCTCCAGTTTCCTGGGAAAGCCAAAAACCTTGGCCAACAGTCACTAGGGTTTTTTGATTATCTTTTGACAGAACTATAGCAGTGTACTGTAGCTGGCTATAAAGTTTATTGCGCAAAAGAAATTGTAACAAGAAGCTTCATTGCATCTCCTCAGCAACTCAAATACGGACGTCAGACCTGAGCTCTGCTCTTTACTCTGGCTTCCACAGCATCTGAGATGAAGTTCCAGGCTTTGGCCCTCATCTTCAACACTTGACACTCACTGTGCAGTTAAGTGAGAGAATGTTAACACCAGGGGCTGGAGGATGTAGTTTTATTCCTCTGACTGAAAGGAGTGCTACATGGAAAATAATATTTTCTGGTCTGAGGCTATGAAAGGGTCTCATCTAGGAACAAAGAATTATGTTTAACCTACTCATCTCCCCACCCTCATATAACTACATTTCTTTGATATGGCCTTCCTTACCAGAAATAGCTACCAACACATCTACTTGAAGGCAAAAGACCTTCCTTATGTAAAATTTCCTCAAGGTATAACATCTTTATTCAAAGTAAACACTCCATTGCACCTGCTTTTTCTTTAGGGAGGCTAGAACTAAAGAAAAGAACTGATAACTGCTAATCACATTACTTAATGTAGCACAAAGGATGTTGACATAAACTATGCACTGAGATGTTTTTATGAAGTCTACAGACAATGGCATATATTGCCTTTAGCAGCAATAGTTCTTTCTACATAATAGAGATAAATGAGATAGGGTGAGGGAGGGACAGGGAGAGAGAGAAAGGAAAATTGCATTCTGGCTCCAGCCAAGTGGCTTCCCACACAATTGACCTCTCCTGTACAACATGTGATCACAGTATTGTTTTCCATAAGTATGTCATCTCCACCAGGACCTACTCAAACTTCTACTGCTTGTTCTGGTCTATCATGCTATTAGTGCTCACCAAACCCTGATTTCATCAGGGGCAAGAGCCATCTAGCATGGGAATTTATATTTTTGGACCACTATTTATCAGCCACTTAAATGACTAATACTTACTATCTTAACCACTCTGTTTTGTTTTCCTCTAGAATAAGCTTCAATATAAGGATTAGAAAAGAGCAGAAAGGAAACTGATTCCCACATTGGTAGTAATTGTGTCCCATGAGAACTATCTATAACAACAGCAGGGTTTTGCAGGTGCAAGCTCACAGAACAACTGCACAGCAGCAACAGAATGAGAGGAAAAAGGCATGAAAAAATGCACAATGCCTAGGGTGTGTGGAGGAGGATTGCAGGCAAAAGGTTACAGATAAAAGACAACCTGCAGAATGGCAAATGGCAGGCCCATAGCAAGAATAAGATTCAGGCACTTATAGCACAGGGCAACATTAAAACATTTCTAGACAGCACTAAGATAGTGCAGTGACAACCTAGAACAAGAACTGACAAATAGGTGTATTTACTTCTTATGGCTCTGAAAGAGTAATAATTTTTTTTAGTAGCTGAGGATGAAAAAAAGCACACTGCTTCCCCATCATAATAAAGAGCACATAGTTTATCCTTCAGAGCCATTGCTGGCACTCTGGACTGCAAGGCTCTTGTCTTGGCCAACAAGTTGTCTCCTGGGAAGGATCATGATGTGGTTTTAAGACATGTACATTGAAAATACACATCCTTTACCACTCTCACACAGTCCCTTCCTGAGCCACAGGTATTTGTATACAAATTTGGAGTGTTGTCACATCACTGGCTTTGTTAATGTTATTCATTCTGGGATTTGTTTACCTATTTATTTCCACTTAAATTTTTTTGATCCTCTCTTTTTGATTTGAGAGAGCAAACCAGGGTTTCATTTACACTCAGGTTGTGTTCAGAAGTTATTTATAATGGACTAATATATGACTGATACATATCAGCAGTATTTTACACACATGGGCAGCAATTTGCCAAACTTTTGTGTATTCTAAGAATTCCAACAGAAAACATCTAGAAGAGCCATAAATGTTTCTTGACTTATGGCACAATCTGACTGCTTACCATTTATCAAACATCTTCTGATTCTATGTTAGATTTTTACTAACATGTTATAAACAGAACCTTAATATAAAGCCCAGATAAAGATTATTAGGCATTTGTGTTTGCGATTGAGATCGCAACAACAGTGGAACAATGAATACAAATGATCTGCAGGATCAACATTTTTAACTCCCCCTGAGAGAATTTATCAAAACTAACACCTTTAGAAGTAAGTAATAATAGAAAATGACAATTCCTGGAATTAGATATGCCAAATCATTTATCATATTAAATAATTACTATCAACTGCAATTTGAAAAGATCAGGCTGACATAAAGAAGTGAAATTATTGATAATCTAACAATTCAATTTTCCCTTAGGACTGTAAGTCATGAAATACTTAGAAAACCAATTAGTTTCATCATGATGGGTTCTAGTTAAAGCTGGCAGCAATGAATGCAGCACATGAGAAATGGAGAAAGATGGAGAATGACCCTCACACTACAGAGGCCTTTAGGCCAGTAGGGAAATGCTTTGAGTAGCCAGAATGGGCATCTCCTTTGCAGCACAGCACCTCATGGAAACCATGTGCTTGGGCTCAAAGGAAATAAATCTTAGCAGAAAGAAGTGCCTGTGGAATGGGAACTAGAAAAAGACTTTAAGTGTTTCAGGCATGAAAGTATAGGGACAAATGCTTTTTTGCATTTTCAGATTATCGTGTCCAGGTAACAGTAAAACCTATGGGAGAGATCAATGCAACAACTAAATTCTGGGCAGGGATGAGGCAATGCCAGCTGCTTTATGACAGGATTGTCTGGGGAACACTGCTCTGCAGAGCTTACATATTGAGACTGCATGGGTGGTTTCCACTTACCTGTCTTCCCTCCATAGCTCCTCGCATTTCCTTGAAAGTTGAGCTAAATTCTCCAATGAAGTCATGCTTTCCATTGGAATCCCAGTCCCAAACTATGCACTGGGGAGACAAAGGGGAAAAGAACAAAACAACACATTTTGCTTCAGACAGAAAAGAGGTTTTTATTGAAAAACACCACAGGAGAAATTATGATCTACACTGGGTGGAGTGTTTTATCTAAAATGAAATCACAAGATATATTAAAACCCTATTCTTGTTCTGATCAAAATAAAATGGCAAGCAGAATCTCAACACAGCTTGCTGCTGATAATTCTGTGTTATGGAGTTGGCCTAAAGAAGCAAGTCATGTATTTCAGAAGGAAAGGATTTCTTGTCTACATCTACATTTTGCCAGGTGTGAAAATACAGGATTATGTGCATTAGCATATTTACGGTCAAATGGTGTCCTGACTTACCTCGTTGATGTGTTTTACAAATATAAATTAATATTCAAAACCCTGGTTGCCTTGGGCAAACATTACTGTTTTCATTTTTACAATCAGTGAAGGTGAGACAATAGTTACAGACGTCATTTTTTGAAATGGCTTTGAAATTACACACATCAGTGTTTGGTGCCCATATCTTGGCTGTTTCCCAGTGTTGCTCAACAGCGACTATTCAAATCAAACATCACTGGTAGTCTTTCCTAAATTCATGCATAAAGATGAATATCTCAATGAGTTTGAGCTTTGAGAATTTTATTTTACAGATTTTGCTAAATACAACTCAGCTAGCCAAGACAGAAGCACATAGCAATAACTGCATGCTTTGCTAAATTGTAATTTTAAAACTGGTCCAAAGACAACAAAGGGGCTCACAACTTTAAAGAACAAAATCCCAAATTGAGCCTTATGTTCTCTCTAGATAAAGGTCACATACATTGACTGAATCAGGAGGCCTTTACTGAAAATGTCCTGCTAAAAACATATTTTAGGGTTTTTTTTTAAAGCAAAAATGCATCAAAGCCATCTGCACTCTCATATGAGGAGCACTATCAGTTGGTTCTGAGGGTAACAACAGTGGTTTTATCCAGCTTGTCTCAATGAGGCTCAGTACCTTTTACCCATCACTGGTGGTCAGACAACACAACAGGATGAGCCAGGTTTGCTCCTTCAAAGACTCCTCAAGCCATTTGACGTTTGTTTGGTCCAAAGAGGCACTGAGTTCATCATTGGATGGAAATCATTGGATGTCCACTGGATTTTGAGTTTTAAATATTTCCCAAAAAGCACTTTATTAAAACAGACTTTCCTGTCCACCTTCTATGCTTTCTAACCAGCCCGAATAATCCAGTCAAAGCTGGTAGGTGGACAATCCCATTTGAGGGTGGGGGAAAGACTCCAAAATCTTGAGATTCGGACCATCCTATCACCTCTTATTTTACTTGCTTTTTTCCTTTTTTTTTTTTTTTTAATGCAGGAATCCCAGACTAAAGGAAGATCTCAGACTCAAGATGTGAAGATATTTTGCTCTAAGACTTAGAGATACTTTTTTAGCAGCTTTGATATTGAGGGGGTGAATAGAGGGAAAAAGGGAAAAGTTCCTGTGTCTGTTTGTTTATAGGCTAAATTTTATACAAGAATAATCAAGTGAAAATGGGTTTCTGATTCTGATAGTGGTAATGCTGTCTGGAAAAAACCTAGACACAGTATTTTCAACACTAACAGTCCTGGAGAATTCTTTCAGATGAAATCTTCCCTAAAAATTACTCTCTGTTTCTTATCAACAGAAATTTTTAGATGAGCTGGTAACAGGAAAAAAATCCAAAAAAACCTAATTTAATTTACAAAAAAAATTCCCTGAAACCAATTTTGTTTCATAGAGCTCGAAAATTTAATTTCATTTTTTTGGGTGAAATTTCTTGCTCATATAAAATGCTTATTTTTAATTGAAATTACTTTATAAATATTTAATCAAAAATGGATTTCACAGGTGAAGCATGACTTAAAATTATTTTTTTCTGTAATGGTTGCAAAAACTATTTAAGATCTTAGAAGTAATACTAAGTAAAAAGATTTGTCAAAATGCCATAGCAAAATTGTTATAAATGTGCAAAAAGTGTAGTTTTAGTAATGCTGGAAACATTGAAAACAATGTTTTTGAAAAAGTTACTATTTCACAAAGAAAAAAAAAAGAACCCTTATTATGAAATTATCCAACCAGATTTACTTTTCAGGTTCAGTCTTTAAACTCAGTTGGAGCATAAATACAAGAACAGATCCAATGTTATCAGAGTCCTCCAGGAAAAGGTACTGTGAGAATTTTCTATTAGGGCTCCGACCCTTACAAAGAGGGAGAAGCTCTGAGTGCTTATTTGTGGTTAGAACTTTGAGTGGAGACGAGCAAAGTTAAATTACATACAAAATGTCCACTCAACAGGCATCTGACTGCTTTTTCTTTCAAGCTAGATGTTTTCTAACTTTAGTTTTCAGAAAGCCAGATGGTACTTTAATCTTCATATTGGCTTTATGGAAAAGGCAAACAATTACAGTATTATCTCAGTGCCATTTGTTCAATTACAGCTAAGGGAGAAAGGGGATTCCTGCAAGTATATCCATTATGACTTCGGTTTTTTTCTCTGAGTTTCACATCTGGCTGTAGAAATTAATTGTTACTGTCTGAAAAACATGTTGTACACAGTAATGATACTGCATTTCAAATGTATGTGAAAAGCATTTCTCAAACACAGAAATACTGTGGTCCAGACATTTTTATAAAAACCCACTCAGACAGATCAAATAAGCAGGGAAGGATCTTTGCAAATATTCCATAATCCATTGTCAGGTAAAGACCACAGGTGATAACCAAAGTATTATTTCCCTATGAAATACTTCAAAGGGTTTTTTGGTCTCTTCAAATCAAATCCCCCACAATGTAAATCATCCTTTATCTTTAGGAAAACCTTAGTGTGTTCTTTAGGTCTCTGCACCTAGAGGTTGCTTAAGTAGGTGATTAACAGTATACCTACACTCTTTTAGAAGTCTCATTAATTTAAGGAGGCTTTCCATACACTTAATTTTGAATGCTGGTAAATCAGTGTTCACATAACTGGTGAAAGAATTCAGTCTCCTACCTACCGCTTACAAGCTCAATTACAGGGAGTAAAAACCTCTGCTAATGCTGCATGGTGATGGAACAGCACTGACTAGAATGATGGAGAACATCTTTCACCCCTGCATGATCCTAAAAACCTGCTGAGCACAGGGAGAGGGAACACTGTGCTATCCTTAGTAGAGCTAACTGGAATACTCAGTTAAAATGACATCAGAGGATTGCTTCTGGGTATCCACATCTTCATTCCTTCAGCTTTTCTTGTAAATAGTGCAAAATGAGAGATTTCTTTCCAGGCTGAAATTGAAACTTTCACTGGAGAAAGGTCCATTTAAAAAAGAAAAAGATATCTCAGGTGGATGCCGACGGAAATTTTCCCTGGTTTAATTTCAATTTTTTCACCAAGATTAGATTTTGCCCATACTCTCGTTACAAAGGGCATTCAAGAAAGATTGCATTGGCACTGGAGCTACAACAGCACGGGCTTCTCTGGCTGATTTTCCTAATGCTTCCCAGAAGATGACAGCTAGATTAATCTTGCTACCTCTGCATGAGCATGATTTCTGATTTTATTGAGACTTTTTCCAAGTCTCAATACTAGAACCAACAAAATTCAAGTATAATTGTTATAAAATAATTCTTCCCATAGTCATCATCCTGTCTAGCTTTAACTACAAGAACTAAGCAAGAGAAAAGACTGGCTACAGTAAGCATGTGTTTGTGTATGGGTGTCTGCAGATACTGGGATTATTTTCCCTATAAAGCTTCTGAGAAATGCTTAAAGTGATTTGTCCCCGTTAAATTTTCACAATGATAGAACTATTAAATACAGCATCTTTGGGTATGGGTAATGGAGAAATGTGGAACTTAACCTTGCAATTTACGAACAAGCCCAAAACATGCTATGAAGGTCAGTTTCTAAAAGACTGGCAGTCAGTCTTCCTGAATAAATCCTATCAGGAGGCAGCTGACAGCCAGACCGTGGAAATGTACTTCTTGAAAATAATCCATTTAAGTTTCCCTCAGCTAGCCAGATGCTGCAGATTATAGCATGCACAAAGCCAGTAAAAAACCTGAAAATTCCCAGTCTTGCTATCCTGAGTTTCTTCAGCTCTGTGTGTATATGCTCAAAGTCCAATTATGAAATATTAGAACGGCTTGTGCTGGTACTACCTTACTTAGTTGGAGAGGTAGAGTGCTAGACAGCCCTCCTGACAACCTGAGAGCTTACTTAACTTAAAAGACTTGAATAGCTTGTGACCAAAAGATACTGGCTTGGGTGGGAGAGAAATCCTTGGCCCACTCTCCAGCTGCTCCATGCCAGCAGAAGTGCCAGACAGCCAGAAAGGCAGCAGCCTCCAGCAGTCACAGTCCTTGAATAGGAAGCTCCCTACCCTGATCTGGCTCTGACGCAGGCGAGATCCTAGTTTATGTGTTGCATCACAAAGGAGATTTTCTCTGTGTTTTTACTTCAGTATGTGTCCCCTGACACTCAATAAGGAGTGGAAGGGATACCTTTCAAGCAAGAGAACTCTCTTTGTCCATTAATTGCCTGTAATTCCTAGCTACATGTTTGGGTAACAGTACTGAACCAAGTGGCTAAAATTCTCAACATAAACTGTCTTGGATGGCTCTTCCTTGCATTTTTGTAAAATAAGATATGTTGTGGCTAGGCAAGAAGAATGCTCACTGTTGGATTTGAATGGAATAAATTACAGCCTAGTCAGTCATAAAACTCTTACCAATTAACTCTGAACAAAAATAACACCACAATATTTTTTATAGGTAGAGTTTCTATGGCACTATGTCTCAAAGAAATGAGGTCTTAAGACAACATCAGTGAACTGCTCTGCTTCTTGTAGCCCTCTGAACTGCAGGCAGTATGAAGTGGCAAAAGACTACAAACAAATCCTTCTTTGGTTCATCCTCTAGGGTCAGTGAAAACTTTAAGAAAAACAACCCTAAAACAAACAAACAAACAAACAAACAAACAAAGAACCCACCAAACCTGGAAAAACCAGACAGAGAAGGTGAAAAAAATCTCAGAGAAAATTTTAGTTGATTATCAAAGTGAAATTTCTGTAACACTCTGTCTCTCATCAGGGTTATTACTACTTGATAATGAAGCTGAAATATCCTACTGTACCTCCCTAATTTATACATATCCCACTTAGAATACTTCAAAGAACATCTTTTTGTAGGAAGACCTTTATCTACTGCCTGCCCATTCTCCCCACTTGGGTATCAGAAAAACTAAGTAAAACCTTCAGCATAAAAGCAAACACTCAAGTTACGCTGTTTCTCTAGTCATGATGTTCCAAGCCCAAATTCTACATTGCATCACAGTAAAGAAATTTGGTCTTTTCTGATGTATATGAAATACTCTACTCTTTTTTCCATCCAAGAAGGTCATCACAGTTTTATCTTTTCAGTAGCTGTGCTTCTCCAGAAAGTAAAAATAAACTTTTTAAGTCTCATTTCAAATTTTCTCTGAAGTTGGCCTCCAGTGAGAATAGAGTGAAGCAGCTGAAATGAACCAATGTTTCTTGCAAGTCTCTCACTGGTTGAAGTAAAGCCTTCTTCAGAACACTGTAGATAAAATATTTTAACTTCTTCTTGGATATTAGTTCAATTCTTCAAACTAAAGTACTCAAAACCCCCTGAACTAATGGAGGAAAAATAGTTCACACATTATGCTTTTAGAATATGTGCAGCTTCTGTGAAGCTGAAGTAGAAGTGACTTTCAAAGTTTTCTTGACTACAGAACCACATTTTTTTTTTGAAAACCACATCTATTTTTCTGAACCGGAATGGACTGACACCAGTCCAGTCCACTGGCACAGCTGAGTTTGTTCCTTAAACATTAGGTCAAATACTGGCTCCATTGCAGGCAATGATACTTTTCATATCAACTTTAACAAGTGCCAGGATTTCATTAATGCCTTTCGTGCCTCCTGTACATAGATGGTGGTAATTGATATGTTAAAAGTTTATAGGGTTCTACTGGACTCAGGTCCTTTGCCTGTTGAAGGACACTTGAGACACAAACTCATGGACAGCTTCCTGTTGGTTAATAGCAAGAGATTCTGCATTCCCTTTGACATGCTGCAGCAATTATAGCAGGCAAGACTGACCCAAAACACAAAGAAAATAATCTGCCTGTGTATGTAAACACATGCGAAGTTTGATTTTAAATTTATTTGCTGGAGATAAGAGTGAAAGGAAGGAAAATTCTTGTTTTTCTACAAAGTGGGGCAGGTACTCTGACTCAAAATCAAAGTGAGTAATTTTTGTTGACAGCTGTGATTTGACACTAACCTGAGTCTACTTTAGTTCTTGAAAAGTGAAAACAGAGACTGTTTACAGAACCACTTTCACTGAACCAGTCTCTCTACACCAGCACTAGAGATTTAAGTACATCAGCAGTGGCTCAGGAATGATGGGCATCCTCACAGTTGGATGTTGCCCTTTTGTGACAGCTCACAGCACGTAAGAATAATCAGGGTCATTTCAAAACCAATTCCTTAAAACCATAGCTTGTTGATTACCCTTATTTGTATTACAAGGGTGCCTAGGAGCCTCAAACAGAGATCTTTCAGTGCTGACTAATGAATCCCACAGATATTTCTCTGAAACAGAGAAATAAGCTACAGTAAGTTACATTATGTGAGGGAGAACTTATAACTGGATTTTCAAGGTTTCTCTAGGTTTTTCATGGCAAAACCATAAATAAGCTTCTACTTAACAGTCACAGCTAGGTTTATGCAACAACATCCTCACTATATATACAAGCAATCATGCAGTTACCAAACAGGTTCAACATGGACACGAATGCATGCACACTTCCACTTCTGCAGATGAGACCTAACATACAGATCTTTGTAGCTGTATAACACTTTCTTTATACTAAAGAACTCCATGTTAATAACAGTTTTTTGGGTATGGGTGTATTTCCCATCCAAAACACCCCTAGCAACTTAATATGCAACACAGAATTTGGGCAAGTTTTTCAGTATCCTGCTTGTAGTCATGAAGACTTAGTTGTCCAACAATTGAGAGAGTAGGCTGGAGTGTTTTTAAAGTATAAAACGGTGACTTTCCATGTCAGTCAACCAGATTCAAGTTTTTGAGACTTTGACCTTGTAGTCCACAACATAATGTGCAACTTTTTTTCAATTATGATAAACCAATACCAAAATATAGCAACAGCAAAAACTTCGCAAATACTCCCCTGAGGCTCCTGTTGTGAGATTATCAATATGTCTCTGGTAGTTTTCTCCATGAGTATCCCTTCTATTAGTTCACAATCTGTTCTGTCCTTATGCAAAAGAATCTTTCTAAACTTTTGTGAGAGAAGATAAACTAGTGTACTGACCCAGCAGTGCCTCCTCTCATTAGATGTATCTGAGATTTCTGCTCATCGAAGTAACTAACAATTCCCTACATAGCAAAAAAAGGCCATTACTCATTGACAGGCTGCTCTGGTGTACCTTTTGGAGAAGGTGCAAGCACAGCAGTGAAATTTAGAATAATTCATGGCTGCGTATCTGAAAGCTCTCAGAACAGGACTCTTTCCAGTTCCCACTATCCACTTTCAATTCCTAAAAAAAGCTCGTTAGCTTTATCTTGCCTTCTGAAAGGCAGCAGATAAAAATCAGCCATTGTCTTGTATGTCAAGCAGGAAAGGAAGATGACACTTGGCAGAAAGAGTACAAAATGCTCTTCTACACCAGAGCAGCATCAATCTGTCCCCAAACATCACTTGCAACAATGATGAGTGTTTACAGAAAGTAACTTATTACACTGTTTGTTCTATTGTGAATCAGTGGAGGAGTAAATGACACATCCCTTGGATATCATTCCAAAAGAATGACCTGCCAAAGAGGTTTAATGGTCCAGAACTGGCCACACTATTCAGTGGATGGTAACACAATGGAGGTGTGTTCCCAGTTATGGATAAATTCTAAAATGAAGACCAGCAGAGATTTCAAACATAGAAAGTTTTTAGTATAAAGTGAACCAAAAATCAATTGAGAAACATAAAGCAATTCTAAATGTTTATTAAAATAAAATTCTAAAACATGTTTCCTATGGAAAATCAAGAGATAGAGGTAGAGGTAGACCATAGGCCTTTATAACTGAAATGGCTAAAGTAACCTAAGCGGTCAAAGTTAAAGGTTAAACCTAAGCTTAATTCAAGGGTAAAGGTCTGTGAATAAAGGTCACAGTTCCTTATCTCATAGTCACATATTTGATATTTTAAATCCTTCTGGAATTTCTAGTGAACACTTTGGACTTCTTTCAGCAGTCATCTCCGGGTGTAAAGGACCTCATTTCTGGGGAGGGTTTTTTGTTGCTTTTGTTTATTCATTCTTTTTGTTTGTTTTTCCTGTGTTCTGAACTCCAGTTAGTGCTTTCACACAGATGCACTGATGCTTCAAGGTGAGCCCTTCACATATAACTTCTCTCAATTAATGCAAGAGCACATAACTAGAAACAAAACCACTAGCCTTTTTTAGCACTGTTTTTAGGTTAGCTTTCTGTCCAGAGTTTTATTTTCTTTTCTGTGCTGTGTTTAGGGTTGAGTTCATCTCCCGTATGGACACTGAAAGCATCTCCATGAAGAATCTAAATCCCTGCAATGCCACAAGCACACAAGGCACCCGAGGCACCCAAGATTTTCAGTAAAGAGTTAAATTAAGATCATGACATAGTGTCTGGATCTTCCAAAAAACATCATGTATCAGCTAAAGAGCAGATATTTTCCTATTACTTGGAAGCTCACGAACCCGCTAAAACTGTGAAACAGCAACACTTGACAAATGTAATATTTTTTATGCAACTGCTCATATTTTTGTGGGATTTCTGTCCATATTCAATAACCTGGTTTCTGATTTTTGTTCTTGTACAGAGTAGAAAATAACACTTTACAGAATATATTAAAATACGTATTTAAATCTATGCAGATTTCCTTTCCTGTTTGTATTCCCCTTGCATCCATTGAAGTGTTTAATAAGTGTTCTCCATAATTATGAGTTCTTAGTAGATGCTCTGTATTTTCCAGGTTTATCTCTTTCCGTAACAACGGATGTGACACTTGGTATAAACAAGCAAGTTGTATGGTAGGGTGGGAACCTGAGGGTGAGCTCCCTGGGAAAGCTGGCACAGGAGCAGGGAGCTCTTGCATTTGCCAATCTGGTTTGTTTCCAACATCTCAGGAAGAAACAGGCTGAAAACCCCAAGTGCTCAGCATCCTGGTCACCCTAGATCACTGGCAAACCTGAGGGTGTGGCTATATATGAATGCAGCAGTCTCTTCTGTAAGAATATTTTATAAAGATAGAGGCATGGAGGAAAGGAGAGAAACAGTGGCAGAAAATTCACTGTGGACAATAGAACCACTGAGGTCTCCACACAGGTGAAATGATCTAGAAATCAGACAAAAGCTTAAGCCTAATGAGGTAATTGAATGCTTTTCTGTAGCATCTAGGGAGGCCAGATTCATCCTCTATGAAGAAGATGAGACACTGTGAAATACACATATATATTATAATGTACGCATATATGCTATAATGTAACACATTGTAATTCTGTATTAAAGAAAGAATATAGAATTAATTTATCAAATATGGTGTATATATAGTATACACATATTGTATACTATATGTGTGTTCCAAATCAACAATTAAAATAGTATTTTAATCTTGCCTTATATGATTCCTTCCCTGCTTTTTATCAAGAAAACATGATGTGTAAACACTGACTTGTAAGGAAACTCAGCTACATACACTGGGACTAAAAGAAGGAATCTGCCAGCTTTCTGTGAGTGTAACAATATTACTAAGACACAAATAGTCTGCTGCACACAGAATGCTCCAGAAAGTAGTTGCGTTAAATCACTATTGTGATTTTCTTTTGCCAAATATACAAAGCAAAGCATGTGGAAACAGTAATTAGTTTGATTAATTTTGTCTCCCTTCCTCTTCTGAGCCACCTAAAAACAGATGATGATTTTTGAGAAATTATATATTTATTTTGAAGAGTTTCTGTGCTTATCCTGTTTCTCACTCAAGAGCAATATGTTGTGATTTAAGTGAAGGTTCGAAGTTTGGTACTAAACAACCTCAACAAAATTCTGGCATATTCACAACACAGAAAAATGAGGAGCCCAAAATGCCCAGAATCAGTGAAGAGAGGCCCAATGTTAATATTTTCAGGAAGGAATTACCCATGCAAATTCTGTTTCTTGGCATGTTTTCCAGTGACAATAAGAGGTGATGTTGTTTTATATCAAGTTTATCCTTGGGATTTCTTTTTCCGTTGAACTATCAGATTTCTAACAGATATTTGGCAGTTTTGAAAATAAACCTGTATCTACTACCTTTCTTTCCTTCAAAGTAAGCAAACAAAGAAAGTGACACACAGCTATCATCAGTGGCATCTGAATGAGGTGGGAGAGATATACCTTCATCCTAGTCCAAAGAGACATGATTTTGGCAAAAGGTATTAGTGAAGACAGACACTGACTTTATTTGGGTGAATCCTTAGGTAACAAGGTTACAGGGTGGGCTTTTCAGCACAGGGACAACCCTCTACATATAGGATGGGATTGAAGCTTACTGCAAAAATTTCCTGCTGCAACTCCAAGTGCTGCTGCTGCATCTGTGAGTGCCAGAATATTTTTTCAAAGGACAAGAGAACTGACCCTGTTTCCTGGCCTAATTCCAGCACAAGCAATTAAATTTCTGCCGTCTCAACAACCCCTGCAGTTCAGGCTGGCACGGAGTTATTTGCTGGTTCCTGCCCCAAAGTGTCGCAGAGCGTTTGTGCCAGCTCGTGAGGAGGTGCCAGAGCCACCTCTGGAATTGGCTGCCCAACAGCAGCGCGTGAAGCCTTGCTCACGTGCAAGACCTTGCCATTACTGTGCTCAAAGCAACTAAGACCTTTACTGCTTATCATTCCACCATCATGTCTCAGCAGCTGAAGAAAACTTAGGTCTAGCTTCTTTTAGTTATTGAAGATGACTAAGTCATGAAGAGCAACTTAAAATACATGTACTTCCATGGCATAGGAGGATAAAAAGAAAACATTTGTACATATCCACCCACATTAAGTTTCCTCCTCTCTGCTTCCAGTCAGTTCCAAGGGTGTTCAGGCGCAATGAGAATAAAAGAAAGAAAATGTCTGATTCCATGAGAAATTCCTGTAAAGATAAACCCCATACATTTCAGTATGCTTGCTCTCAAGTTACAACTACTTACTAACACACCCCAGACTGAAGAACACAAGAAAAATAGTAGGGTTACCATACTGGGCTATTTCATAGCATATAAACCTAGCAAACAGTTTTGGAAAAAAGCAGCAATGCCTGTTTCCACTGGGTTTAGCACAGGGCTCCCGTGTTTTGAGAATGCCAAGAAATGCAGCATTTTGGAAAAACAAGAACTTCTGTAAAGAGTGGAGTTAGTACTCTAAACCCAGACTTTCAATAGCTGATCTCTGTGTTTGTACTCCAAATAAGTGGTAGGAAGTAACAGTGCTCAGCTATCTAAGTATCTTCTCTGAATACGCAATCGGGATTACATAAATTACAAAATTATCCCAAAAGTAACTGAAGGTGAATAAAAAGAGGTCTGGTAAAACTGCGCTGGCAATTCATTCACTAATGTTAACATTATGTCAGATAAATGGGCAATTTCCTTTGAGTTCAGGAAAATCATGTAGGTGCAGACATTCTTTCATTACTCTGCTAGGTGAATTACGAAGCTGTCATTAAAATAATTACCAATGGAAGAAGAAGGAGAATCAAACATTTACTTCGATGTAATTATAAACCCTATTTCCTACTAATGGGGGTAATTTATCTCACTACTATTAAAGGAAGTAGAGTAAAACATGTGCCTGTATCAATACCCTATTAAACAACAATCACATATCAGTGAAAGAGATCTTACACAGAGCAGAATATTCAGGCAGAAAGAAGTGGTTATTCTATCTGGTCTGCAGATAGTCTCTGAAGACTACCCACAAGGAAAATAATTGAAAGAAAGATCCAAGTCAAGAATACCTTAGTTCATCCTATGAAACAACTGCAACTGGAACTAACAGGATCTTCTAATATCTTCCCCATTTCATCATGTTTCTCTTCCCAGTTCCCCAAACAGCGTGGTATGTTTGCACATTGTCTCTGTACAGGTTGCCACTTCTTATTTTCATTTATTTAGGAAAAGCACAAATGTACTCTATTTCTAACAAGTGTGAAAAGGAGGTGGAAGAAAAACCTCTGAAAAACAGGTCAAAATACACATATTAAAAATAATAATACTAAAGAAATCATAGCAGAATACTTGGTAGTTGGGCATCCTTTAGCACAAGGGAATATTAATATTCTCCCTATTAAATAGGAGAAGAGAAAACCAAATAGATCAGAAAGACACAAAAGAACTACATTAATAAGTTAATCATTCTGATTTTACACTGCTAATAAAAAAAAACCCATCTCTTAGGTTCAAACAGAGTTTACAGGCTACGAGCTTTCTTTATTGGTGATGTGTGCACAGGGACTGACATTTGCAAAGAAGTGTCTTTGCAGGTTCCAGAGTATCTTAAAGAGCTACAGAGAATACTGTACTGAGCTTTATTGGATGCCTCTGACAAGTCACTGTGCAAAGATTATTGGTGCAGTGACTACACTTTCAAGGAAAATAGTGAGAAGTTTAAAGTCTTATAATGGGAGCTGAAATAAAGCACCTCATCTTAAAATGCAGTACCTTCTACAAATGACTGATGATTGTTACCCTTCCTGTTTCAGTGCTTTATTATTGTGAGCCACATTATCTCAAGCCACTTGTATAAGGCTGTGGACTGCAGGTGGCACCATTATGTCATTATGAAATGAAATAACATTATTCTTGAGACAGGTAGGCAGAACAGAGTAGTCTAACCTAATTAGTGATGTACTCTATGAATATAAAGTATGCAATCTAATACTAGTCCTATATAGATATAGGAAAAACAGTTCTCTCTAAGGTAAAGGTTAGGAGGTATCATCTGATGCAAACTGTCAACATTAGCTGAGGTAA
Source organism: Drymodes brunneopygia (assembly GCA_013400955.1). Classification (NCBI taxonomy): domain Eukaryota; kingdom Metazoa; phylum Chordata; class Aves; order Passeriformes; family Petroicidae; genus Drymodes; species Drymodes brunneopygia. Next base: position 96,801 of record VZTZ01015541.1, on the reverse strand, counting down.
ATGGAGCTGTATGATTTACACCAGCTGAGAATGTCCCATTGACCTTCAATGGCCTTTGGATAGGGCCCTCAGAAGGAACACCTGAGGAAAAAGCCCCAAACTGCAAGCACAGTAGTGTGAGAACTCTTCTCTTTAAAGCAGCTGGTCAGGAGTAAAGCAGATGCCACACTGCAGTTAATTCTGCTATGCACTGGATGAAATGAAGAGCAGATACAATGATGAAAAAACCAACCTGTGATATTTTCAGGAATGTTGCTGAAATGAAAAATGTTGCTTACATGCTCCTGATGAAATTGTATAAATTCTATACTCATGTTTTATGAAAGGAGTAAGCAGTGAACCAGAAGCCCATCTGGTACACAGCTCCCATCCTCCTAAAAGCTGACTCTATCCTATGTACAGATAACAAGGAGTTTCTGGTGGATCTGGCAGGAAGCCAGAGACTGGCTTCACGGAGCTACTTGGAAAGAGAAGGAACTTGTGACACCACTTATCTTATTTTGCTCTATAATGTATGTGAAACATACATTGCACCCATGGCTACAGTAAAATCACTAAACATAGCACTAACCATGGAAGCTCTGCAGACAGCACAGACTTTTCTCTGCCTTTCACATGCATACACAGAAATATTTCCAATTTGTGATGACTCTGCTGTGTACAAAGACACTGATTCCCAGGAGACTTCTTCTGGGCACTCAAAAGAGGTACCCTCTTGTTGGCAAGGAGATCAGCTTGCAAGGTGTACAGCCCACAAAAGCATTCATTTTCACTAGGTGTGCACCAGCATGTCAGCAATTCGCTTCATTGTCTTTCTGCAGTACCACTGAGAAGAGTTTTTAAGTCAGTAAGAGCTGTCAATCTCCCTGTAAACTAGCCCCCATCTACCAGTTTGATCAATTATTCCAAAGCTACATAAACTGTCCCTGGTAGACCACCTTTGGATGCAGAAAAAATACTTTTGCCTAGTAGTCAGTCAGTTAACAGTCAAGGTACTGTTGGTGAGGCTGAGTAGTCAGTGGGGATTCACAAGTGAAAAGATGAAATTGAGTGTAGAATATCTCAGGAAAAACAGAGAGAAATAGGTAAATAACCTTTAATATGAATAGGCCTGAGAGTACTCAAGGCTCAGAGAAATCTGTATTCCAAGAAATCTAACATTATATAGGATAGAATTTTCTTCAAGATTTGTCATACACTTTGCTTTCTGACTGCTCACACAGTAGTGTTAGGCTTAATTCCAATAGTGTATAAAGAGCAGGCATGGTCCTTAATGGAGATTCAAATTACTGAAAACAGATCTCGGACTTGAAAGTAGATTTGCTCATTTTTGAAGTCATAATTTCATTTTAGTATTGCACTGTGCAAGTGGGAGTTTGCACTCAGTGACATTTGAAGAAAGATGTCAACTTGTTACACATCATTAAATTATCATCATCATACTGCTGCATTTAATTGGGAAATACATGTACAAAATACCTCATATTCTGAAAATGACCGGCATGTACCTAAGCACAACACCCAGTGTCTGGAAATCCTCAAATAATTTTGGGTCAGATGTTAACTTCTGTGGATTTGTTTCAGTCATCTGTTAAACCAAAGTAACAATAATTAGTCTGGCTAAGTTCTTTTTCCAGATATGTTAATGAAGAGGGCTCCCAGCAGAACCTGTTATTCCTCTTAAAGGGATTAATTTTTATTAAGACTTGCTGGCTTCTCATGGTATAATTCTAATTCCTGGACTTAGACAACAGCCTGGATATCCTGCATATCTCTAAGATCTTGCCTACTGCACCCGTCCTAGTAAATAAGGAACCCTTTTCTAATGAGAGCATGGGAAAAATGTTTTCCTCTCCCTGGAGGTTTTTCAGGATTTCAGGAGACGCCCTTCTTGTTCATCAGGACAAACCCAAGACTGTTCATATTTCTTTTAGGGATGGAGGGAAGGAATAGAAGATAGTGTTTCTGGCCTGTGGGTAAGGGCCTTTTACATTTTGACTTCTTGCTCCATCATTTTCCCCGCTTTTTAGGCATGGGCTTTATCCACTGGTAAGGAAACTATTCCAGGCTTCAGCTCTGTGCTTCTCTCTTGTTCTTCTCTGTTGAAGCCCCTTTGCTTTGCATAGATCTTTAAGTATTTATTAAGGCAAGGTTTATGAACCTGAGTTTCCCACATCAAAGAGAAGTATTTAAGTATCATATGATGGCATCATCCTTTCTCTTGTTCACTCATTTTAATTATACAGTGTGGGTTTGCTTCAATAGAAAAGACTGGGAAAGCCAGCTCGCAATTAGTCAATAAGTGAATGACTTGTATTCAAATGGCTTCTCTGCATCTCAGCCAGCTGCTCTGGGCTGGGGACTCTTGCAGTGCTAATTGCTTCCTCCCTGTCTTTCTCCCTGCCATTCCAACCAGAATTTCCCATCCTGCTTAAACTATTTCTCAAGGAATTTTTTTTTTCAAAATAGGAGTTTTTCCATCAATTTTCAGGTGCAGTTAAATCAATCTTTTCTGGTAAAATTCTCTTCATCTACGGAAAACATCTATTGATGCTCAGCAGCCATGCCGAGTGTCCGGCACAAGTGGCAATGAGCCCTGGTTCTACCACAGATGAAATCTCAGTCAAGCTATTTCTGTACACATTATCACTCTTCCCATCCACTGGCACTAGGAAAAATAGGGACTTAAGGTGCAGAACTTCTTGGCTATGTAACCTGAGTGATGGTGTCCCTGCATTAAATCCAGAAGCATGCTGCAACTTTTCCCACGTATTGTAACATTTTTAAGCTTGACCTCCTGGAGTTCCATGACTGTATCTCAACTGACATATAAAAATGAGTCTTTGTGTATATTAAATAATTTCAGAACCTAATCAGAAGTGAAGCAATAGTATTTTAAAATGTTATGCTTTTGTTTTAGTTCTGTAACTTGCTGAGATCTAATTCATTGTTTTGGACAATGGTGCTTTGCACTGTTATCTGAGATAATGGCAGGGCTTAGGCTTTGCTTTCTCTAGTTCTCCCCAGGGTGGTCATATTGTTGCAAATCAGCTCCAACACCACAAATATATAAAATAAATCATTGTAGTGTGTTTCAAAATCTTTCAAAGAAATGCTCTGAATAAATGCTCAATATTAAACCTATTAAGTAAATGTATTATGAAAAGATTTGTTAGTTCCATGCACTGAAACTGTGAAATAAAGAAATACATATAATGGATGCACAAAAAAGCAGGAAAGAAGAGGAATAGCTTATTTCAGTGGTTATAACTATAATCTTCCATTCACTTACATAAAAATGGCTATTTATTATCCCAACATACAAGAGTTACAAAACCAAATGCAGTTAGCATAATCCTCTTTTAGTGATGAGCTCTTCACTGTGTTAGATCCTGTCTTTCAGAAGAACTGAAAAATACTGCACGAGTTCCTCAAACATGACAATTAACTGGCCTCTACCAGGAAACATGATCTCTGCCTCTGTTTTGTAAAATTTAACAAGTCAGTCAATTTAACAGACAGCTGAGTTCAGAGGGGGCCTAGATGTATATCTAGACAAAATAATAAAGTTGAGATACAGAATTAAGTTCACAAAACAAAAATTTTTATTGGAGACTTGTGATTTTGATTCCTTCAGTTAAGACTCTTCAAGAGATTTTTCAGAGGAAAAATACTGAGAACGAACCCCTTTGAAAAATCAAGTCTTCCTAGACCGCCTCAGGTTAGGTGCATAAAAATAATTGGTACTTTTAAAAAATCCTAGCCATAAATCCCCAGTGAATTTCAGTTAAAAGCATTTGAATCAGACTTAACGTCACATGGTTTCAGTTTACTTCCAGTTTAGGGACAGGGCTTGAAGATAAAAACTTCTTTCATATTTTTTCTCTAGTTCTACATATTCATCTAAGAAAAATACTCTTAAAAAGGTCTTTCGAATTCAAAATATTAAGGTCCCTTCCAGGCTAAATTATTCTACAGTTTTGTATCCATCTGTGGGTATCTAGATCCAAAACAGTAGTAGAAGACCAAACAATTACTCTCATTTTTCCAGGGGATGACTCCTGAGACTTAGGGAGGTCTATTATCCAAAGATCCAGTACAAACCCAGGCTTGAAGAACACCTGTAATTCCATCCCAGCTCAGAAAGCCTTTCCACGGTTTAAGTCACCACACTGATATGCTTTATTCATGCTTTTAATACAGTAGATAAAATATCTAAAGAACTCTGAAGGGGATTTGGAAATGAATGTAATGTTAATAAAATCCGGAAGAAATACGCTTTAGGGTGCTGATATCACATTGGCTAACCATGATGTCAGAACTGGAACAGAAATGGACAGAAAAACCTTAAGGTACTATTCCTGCATATTACAATATATTATCCTTTTTGAATATGTGATTGTCCTTCTTCAGTTATCAGTGGAGAGAAAAAAATAAAACAGCAAGTGAGTGACCCTTAGATATGTATTTGCTTTAAAGTAAGTTTGATACATAATTCAAGGTAATGTAGGAATAGACCAGATACAAATACTAAAATCAAGTATTTCTTGACATATTGGGTTTCAGCTATCTTTCATTAACTGAGACATAATAGCCATTGTCAACAACAGAGAAATGTATGAAACAAGTAACCCCTTTTTGGAAATCACTATGAAGCAATGGAAACTCCAAAGGAAAAGGAGATTCACATCATATCTCTCTCTCAAAAAAACCCAATTTGATAAAGGGAGCCTCACAGGAATGTCTCTATTTCTGTCTCTGTGAGTTAAGTATGGAGAGCAGAAGAAAAGGTGGGCTAAAAAGCACTGCAAAATCAAAAATAAAGCTGTAAAATAAATTTGGTTTAGCAGAAAATAACTTGAAAGCATGAGCAAGGAAACTGCCTGCTGCTTGAGTGTTGTGTTCACAGTCAGAAGGCTTTGCACATTTTATGTTTTAAAAAAACCCAAACACAAGGCTGAATCAGAAACAACCCTGAGTTCTGAAACAAATATCCATCTCTAAGATGCTTAAGATTAGCATGGTCAATAAGAACAACTTTTCATTAATTGCAATGCCCTGGACATGGGTAATAAGCTAGAAAGAAAGCTTATGAAAGAACAAAAGTGATAATTTTGATTGAAAACATGTTTTTGAATTGGGACAGAGCAGAAGGAGAGAAAATAGGTTGATAGTTTGTTTTAGGTTTTTTTCTGGTAACTACTACATCTTTTTCATAGATAAAATCACTCAGGTCTGGAACAGCGAAAGGCACTAAGGAATTATTACTAGCATGGGAATATCACATGAAAAAGTGATTTTCAAGAAGGAGAACCTTTAGGAAGCTTGTTTAGCCTTTAAAAATCAAAGTGTAAAAGAATATAAAAGAAGTAATCTATTAAGTCATTTTTATAAAGTCCAACCACAATTAGTTTCAATATACCAGTCTGTTCATGTTCATTGAATAAAATCATTCATGCTTAAATATGGTTATATTTCTCCACTGCAAGAAAAGAAGGTAAATGGAACATGCAGTTGCTCCTTGTAGTGCTGTAACATTCATTTTAGTAACACTCTCCTCTAGATGAAAACAGGATTTTATCACAAAGCCAATGACTGTGTAACATCTTGAGTAATATCCTAGATTTGCAAGGTAATTTAAGATTTCCAGAATATAATTAAGATACTTCATTTACAAACTATACCAGGTAGAAAATGAAAATTACTTATCAACGGCCCCTTTTCATACATGACAGCTGGGAGGTACATATTCTACTTATATGAAATGTATTCCTCCAAAATATGGTTTCCAGCAAACCATGAGGAGGCTTGGATCAAGCACCCAAACAGCAAAGATGCTGAATTCATAGTGTCTGTTCCCCAGGAGTATCACCCTGAGCTCACCACCATCCAGTTTCCTGCAAGAGGAACAGAACTCTGGAAAGTGATTGGAGGTTGCAAAATATATTTCAGCAAATTACTCAGTTTGATACAAACTGATAAAAAATACATAAAAAAAAAATAGTTTTAAAAGAGTAATGGGTTTTAATTCTCGTTTTAAATTTAAAGTAAGAGAAGAAAATTTATCTATGAAATGCTGCCTTGAGTAGCAAAAAATAAAGATGTTTGGTTTGGGGGCACTTCTTTTGAATAATAATCTGGTAAAACTGATAGATTCAAATTGTTTTATGTGAAGCAAGCAGCATGCTTTGGAGAAAGAAGTTGAGGTGAAAATCTTGACTAACTTTAACCCTTTGTATTTATGCTTGTTTTGCAAGAGGTATCTTCAGCATCAAGACAGTATGAGCAGAGGGATGGGTGAATAAGGGATCTGACAAAAGGATGGGTGAAAAATTTGCCATTATCCTGATGCTTTCCTTCAGCACAGCATTATGTTGGCATAAAGAGACTTTTCACTAAATGCTCTTGTGGGATTACTGTTGTAGGACTCTTGTTGCAGCTTGCACAGATGCTTCTCTTTCTCCATGATAGCAAGTGAAAGCACATACATGTAAAAGTCACAAAAGGATCCTGGCATCATTGGATTTTGTGGAAACTTTCCTAAAAGATGCAGGGCAGTATTTAAAAAAAATTATCAGTAACTCTGATTGTTTTTGACATGTAAAATTTGTGCAATACTGAGATGTTGGAGCAATGGATATCCCAAGAGCAGCTTAAACTGATGGATAGATAAATAAGGAAGGTGAAGGAAGGAGGTCTTTCCTGACAACAGTTCATGGAATCCTACTTACAAAAAGTGCATCTTTTCATTTTTCTTAGTGTTGGCAAACAAATAAGGGAAGCTTTCAGTATCAAAAATATGCCTACATTTTGCAGAATTCACCAGAATCTGTAGTGTTTGGGGTTGTGAAGGATCCCTGTGTCTGCAAATTGGGGGACATATATCCTACATCCAAAACACCAGAAGCAGAACTGACTCAAGTACTGGCCTCTGTGAATGCTATACTCCTGGAAACAGATATATTAAAAAACTAAATTAAACAAACAAATAACCAACCCCTAACCAAACCAAACAGAAACTGCAGGCAAACCTCTGCATGCCTTGTAAGATTGAAGAGTGTTTAAAAGTAATATCCTGTAGAGAAGACACTTGGTTTTACAAAAAAACCTCAGCTTTTTGCCTGTGAAGGAATGCTAGTCTGTAAAAGGCTGACAAATGAGTATCCTTCTTTGGCTTATTTCTTTTCCCCAAACTTCGTTTTTATCTCCTAAGCTCCTCTGAATATCCAACCTGCAACTAATCTTGATCTCAAATTTGGTGGCAGGCCTGTCCCGGGGCACAGGGCAGTGACAGTTACAAAGTGGTGATCAGAATGATGTGTTGCCTTCTGTAGGAATGAAGGAAATTAACAGCCAAAGGAATCAGCACAATAAGATGCATAGAACACAGATCAGGCTCTTATTTCTGTATCATTAAAGATCGAAGGAAAGAACTCAAATGTCAACAACTTTACAAGTACATGCTTAATGCTCTGAACAGCCAGGAAAATGGGAGCAAGTCAGAATAGGAGAGCATGCAGTGAACATCACATTATCATGATCCTGTATTTTACTTTTGCAGGTCACCTTAAAGCTATGTAGTGTAGAGGAATTACAGCTCTTAAGGAGATTAAGAGTTCAAGAGCTGTGAACAAACAAATTTACGCTACTAAAATCACAATCCTAAATTTTAAAATGTGCATGAGATGATTATGAGTAAGAGCTAGTGATTTTTAATTATTTTGTGCAAGTTTTGCATATTCATAAGTCAGCTTGGAGAAGCACAGACTGCATTCTGATGAGGAATGCCATTATCTCACACTCTTAACACAGCCTCAGTATAGCATGAGACAAGGTTTCAGAGCAGGACATGGCACTGCAGCAGACTCACAGTTTCAAATGTCCACAGTGACACTGGGGACTGATCCTTCCCACAGCCTCCGTTCCAACCACACGTGGCACCGTCTGCTGCCCAGCTCTGGCACATCCGCTCTGCTGCACCTCTGTACTCCCCAGGGCTGGGAAGCTTTAATCTGCCTGAATTGCTCATACCTGGAATGGCATGGGGAATGGCTGGAGCCAAGCCATGCTTCTGCTTCCCCCACCTCAGCCAGCCTCAGCCAAGTGTTAGAGCTGGGGCATGCCAGACTCCTGGAGAGGGGCAAGGGATGGAGGAAGTGTGAACTGTAGCACAGGGATCCCACAGGCAGGAGAAAGTCGGAAGGCATGTAGGCTTTGTTACCATGCCCAAGACAACCACAAGGTGAAGTCCCCCATGGCCAGATCCTGACTCTTCCCAGACAGCTCAAACTCGTGGGGAGCACACAGCTAGGGAGGAAGGACACACCTTCCTCCCAGGTATCTCTGTCAGATAATCTGGTTGTGTCCTTTCACCTTTCTTTCTTAGTGCCAGTATCATGAAACATGTAGGTGAAACATGTAGGTGATAACTTTCAGCACTGTTTGGATCAACATTTATCATTTGTTAATAACATTTATCATCAATCTGAAGCAATGGTCAAACACTCCCCCCCCTCCCCCCCAGTTCCATTTTATGAATTAATAATATTTATGGTATTATAAAGAAAATACTCTTGAAATCTGAAAATTGGCAGTGTTTTTACTCCTGTATTTTATTCTGGTCAAAAACTGAGGACTCATTTTTGGCACGACTCTAATAAAGCATCTTTTCCAGTATTTTGAAGTGTAAGGGTCTGAAACACTGTTGTCTGTCTAAGGGAACAATTGTGTCTCCCTGATGTGAGTAGCCTACTTCTCAATTAGCCTGAAAAAATAAACCTGCCTTTCCAGATATTAGTCACCCAACTCTCATATATTTTGCTTGCAATTAGAAATTGATTCATTAAAAAAACAGAAGTAGCTGATATCAAACAGGGATTCTGTTGAAGGGCAGTATTTTTATGAAAAATGTATAAGCTGATATGTACAAGAAAGGAAGGCAGCAGAGGGCTGTGCATGTGTAACCAGGGCCAGTATTTGAATCAGGATGAGTGTTTGAAGGCAAACACAGAATTCCCTATGCTCTATTGCTGCTGCCACAGAGTAGTAAAGGACTAGGCTGGCTTATCTGGCTTATCTATGTGTTTATACACAGCAAACTAGACACACTGCAGCTCTAAATAATCCATTTACCTTTTTATAAAATTTTACTGGAGCAGAAAAAAACCCTTGCAGCATGATCTACTAGCAGTATACACATCCCCTTGCTATGAATATGCACAGTTTCTCAAATAATGAATCCCTAACCATTTAGAGATTTTTCACAGGAAAATCAATGAAAAATGAGGCTTAAATTTCATTTTGAAAGCTCCAAGCATTCTTCGTAAGAAAATAATAAAAGTACATGGTACCAGTACCATCGTTCTGTCATATGCTAGTGAACACCTAGAGAAAGTATTCCTCTTTACTTCACCACATTTTCACAGTTACTGGCAGTGAACAACTTTGCACTCTTGTGAAGCTGGAGAGAGCATCTGATAGATGCTGTTAAAAGCCAGCCAGAATGCAATAACCACTCATTAATTTGTCGACTCAAATTTTTAGCATTTTGACAGATTTTGGCCTCCCAACATCCTTTGACAAAATATCCCTGGTCCCATCACTGAATTGTGTTGTATAAAAAGAGAACTTCCTTTCTGTCTGGTCATAGTGATTTTCAAGTTCATTTGCCCTGAGGACAAATAATCAAACCATTTCCTCATCATTTACCCAAGTCATTCATGACTTCAGAGCTACCTCTTTATCTTTTCCTACCATAGAAAAGAAACTGCTATCAGCAAAACCTGGAATTTCTCAAAAATTAAATAAGTAAGGAGACTCTATAAGGAACTCTAGGCTAGTAATGCAATGGAAAACAATGTAAAAGGCGATTAGTAGGTCTAAATAAACCTTAGGCATTTGATATCTAGACTTGTCCAAGAGATCAATTGCTGATCTTGATGCTGTTGCTGTTCCTATACTGTAACTCCAGACTGAGGCAATTTGGTGTGTAGGGGGCAGGCCAGTCACAGCCTTTTTTATCATCTCTTCCAAAAGCACACTAGAAGACTCGACAGTCTGCACTGGTACTACTGAAAAATTATTTCTAACATTACTCACCTTCTCTTCCACTCAAGGATGTATGGGGAATTTCATGTGCTTTTTAGGAGAGGAAGGATTAGTATGTTTGTGAAAGGAAACACTGTCACTTTGCTAAACTCAGGCAAAGCAGATACAGCGGCTGTCATGCCCAGGACACGAAACATCTCTAATGGTCACAGAGAAGTGTTATGGTCAAAACAGCTTGCACATCCTTTGAGGTGTCCTGTGGCAGCAATAAGCTGAATACACCAAGCTTTGAACAATTTTGTTGAGCAAAAATTCCATTAATAGCATGGTGGAAACAGCTAAATGGAAAGGGGAAAGGATTGCTGCCCCTCAGCTGGCTGGTCAGTGAGGGGCCCTGAAGAGCACAGAGCTGGGGCTGACACAGTGGCAACCCAGCAGATGAGGGGGCAAGAGAACACCATCCTCCCAGGCTTCCTGAAGAATACACCAGTGGCATTACTCTTGGTGAGAGGCCGTTAAAATAATTCCACTGTCCCTAGTGAACAAGCAGCTCCTGATTTCCCTTTGTCTGAGGGGTACTGGGATGAAGGTGTCACAAAGAAAAATTATCCTAACATCAAATCCTGCTCAAAGCTCTGAGCTAGTGCTAGCCAACTCTGTGGCAAAACTTCCCTGGCTTGCTTTAGCAGCTGTAATACTAACAGAACAACAACTACCCATAAACACACTGAAGTCTCTGATCCACAAGCCTTGATTTCTTCTAGTATTACCACAAGGAGGGAAGTTTTTTTCATAGAATCCTGTAGAGCACTGCCATTGAGCAATTTCAAAATCATTGGGAGAACCAGCACACGACAACCATGCTTAAGTTAGGGTAATTAATGTAGATTTGGTAATGCAGATAAAGCATTTTTATTGCAAAACATAACTCATTATGCAAGGTACATACATACACATGTACTTACACATTACAAAATGTGTATAACATCTAGCTGGGAGAAAACATGATTTTGGTAAACTAAAAATGCAGATCTAAATTTTAACAGAATGTGTGTTACATGAGATCCCTGGGTACAGAAGGGCTAAATACATATTTTGAGTGTGAGACAAAGTTCACACCTTTCAAGTAACCTGTGTAATAAGACATCTTCTAAAATATCTGCATTTAGACACAACAATACCTATTTCTGCCCTAGTAATGCCTTGAACATCACAAACATTAATTTATAATTAGGCCCCTGAAGATATTTCTTCTAATTTTTATTAAACAAATGTATTATTTTGCTTAAAATTTGATTCTGCTATATTCTCAGAGAATACTACAATTTAAAATACAAATATTTTATTATCTGCACCATGTAACCATTTCTGTGGCAGTATGTTAGCACATAAACTATCAAATACAATTCATGACTAAAATGTTAAGGTAATCTTTCTGTTTAAAGTATGTAGTTCATAGCAAAGACTATTACAAGATTTAATAACAAGGAAAGAATTTCATGAGTGTCTAATTTTCAATTTACACAGTAAAAAATACATCTGGAAAGAAACCACAGGCCTTTCTAAGTTGATTATATGTCAACCAATGCGATGCTTTGCTACTTTATAAGAGACTGAAATGAGATTGTCTAGAAATTGCCTTCCCTATGTTTTTCCAATCTCATTGTAAAGAAATGAAAAAAAGAATATGAAAAACGGTTAGACTCCCATTTTTAATATCATGGGATGCTGTAAGGCACACAGTAAAATGTCCTGTAGGCACAAAGGCATGAAAATGATGGATTTTCTTTAAGATATGCAAGACTTAAAATTCTCTCACTACAGCATTCAGCTGCTTTACAAGGTTACAGCTGAGCCTAATCCTGATCTGGTTTAGTAAAAGCAGAGTTTCATTCTATCATTTTAATTCAAAATGGTAACACTTGTTCCTAAACTACAGTAAGCAGCTCTGCAGCTAATTTTGGGGTCTGTAAGGATGTTCAGTGCACTATCAGCACAGAGATAAGAAAATAGGGAAGAATGTAGAGGTCATTTAATAAATTGGCATCCCATATGCCCACCCTCCAGTATGGAATGATCCTCATTACCACGGCTGTGCTTTGTTTCATTTTAAATGGTCCCAGGGATGGGATTTAGTACTTTATCAGCTATTCCCCCATGAAGGAACCAGACCTCTGATATGGATTACAGTCAGCAGCATTTATATGAGCCTCTGCTTCATTTCAGGGGATTAAAAGTCAGTTTCAAAGATAATGAGGAAAAGCCCTTCAAAACATTTCTCATGCTGATGACTTGCATAGTGAAGCTGTGGAAGCCTGTATTTGTTTGTCTTGGGATGAAGCTATGGAGGCAGTAAGCAATTAGAAGGAAGATCACAAGAAATGCAATGTACAAATTATTTGGAGGCAATCCTCTCTTATTTGCAAGAGAAACAGAGAAAGCATTCCTCAGATCCCCTCATCCAGACAAACATATTCACACAAAACATTTTTGTTTGTTTGATATCCTCTGTGCTCTTGTTTCAGACTATGAATTCTCCTTGCAATGTCAGGAGGAAATTTCATTCTTACCCAAAAGGTCATGGAACTGGGGGTTCTGGTAAGGAACGGGAAGTAAAAATCTCTTTTTAGAGAGTGAACTCTGAAATTTGGTTTGCCAGAGTCATCCAATGGTTGGGAAAAAGACTCCTGTCCCTCACTACCCTGCCCATTTTATTTAAATATACCAGCTCTTCAGCCTTCTTCCACCTTCTACCACCTTTTTCAGCTGCCCAGGCCCTTGAAGATGTGAATATCAGCTCTTTTCTCTTTAACCACAGAGATCAGATTGTCTCTCCTTGCGCAATTCACTTGGACACTTAATTATTGTGACAACACTTCTTATTTAGAGAGCTATTTCATCTTCAAAGCACTTCACAAACAACAATTAACCCAAATCTAGATTAATTAATCTGACAATTAATTTGCTATATATCCAGCAGTTCCCGTAATGGAGAACAAACTAGTGGCTATTAAAGTCATTGGAATGAATTCACTTGACTCCAACAGGTATGGGATCAAACTCCTTTCTTGAGTCAATTTCTCTCTCCTAAATCTTGACTGCAACATGGTATTTTCTTCCTCAGCATCTTCAGGTGCTTTATCAAGAACATAACCAAGGAAAGGCAAGAGAAAAAAAGGAATCTGTAAGCTGAGATCACACACACATGGAGTTAATCAGTTTTGTTTTAAGGGTGATCTTAAATCTTACACTCCACCTGCACAGAGTTTATGAAGATTGATCAGGTCAGCCCTTGACACGCTCAGACAAATCAGGGTTCCAAACACACTGCTGCAATTAGTGAATTCAGGAGGCACTCATATCATAAGCTGATTGCTAAATTATAGATTAACCCAAACAGACAATAGCATGAGTGGTTGGAGGAAATTCCCCACAGTCACTGCAAACCTTATGAAATAGGCATCTAAAGTTTTTAATAATCACTGTAGTGCCTGCGGTAGCACTTCTCTCTCTCATGTACAGAGGGCAAGGGGAATAGGAAAGAACAAGGAAGAGAAACATTTGCTTGACATGAAGGTTTGATGGTATTTATGCAAGGTCTAAGACACTGCCTTTCACAGTGTGTTGTTTAATTTTATAATAATCCTCAATATAATGCATCATTCTCTCTGAAGATTGTATTAAAACTCCTACGCTCATGAAGCAGCATGCACTTAAACAAATATTTCTCTTAGGTTATTAAATATACACCTCATCCTAATATTTAAGCCTACTTTTTTTTTCTTTTCAGCACCAAGAAGGAACTTTTTATTATCCAAAATTATCAGCTGCACAGTTAGCGCTAGAACTTTGTTGAAAATTCCCAACACAATAACATCCTTGAAGTGGCTAATAAATAAATATTATTCAGACTATAAAGAAATATTCTCCAAGAATGAGACAATTATTCTACAGATTGCAGGAAAATGCTCTGACCTAATGAAAAGGAAACAACTCACTGAAAAAGAAATTTGAAAGCATCTTTTGATTCATATTAAAGGCATGTAAAGGCTGAGTTCCCCTTTCTTGTTTTTGAACATTTTCTACCAGAAGGACTCCATATGCAAAAACCTCTTCAACAACACCAGGGTAAGCAAGCAGAGAATGACTGGCTCCACTGGCATTAATTTGGTGAGTAAATTGAAGGGAAAATGTAGAACTGCTTAGTTAATCAAGTATGACTGAAATCACCCAATCAAGTAAATAACCAGCAAGTCTAGCCTGTGCTGTAATTTGTTCTTGGTGCCAGTCTCCTTCTACATGGAATTAAAAGCCCAAAGAAAACAGCAACAATAAATGAGCCTTCTCTTATGGAACAGTATAAAATCTGTCAGTTCATGCCTTTCTAATCATCTTTTGACACTGCTTGAATTGCCTTTTAAATCACATGCTTTTTAAAATGCTGCAGAAATTATTGCTGTTGACCACAAACTGTATCTTTCCATACTAGTGCTTCAAACACTCTGACAGCAAAACTGCGAAAGAATAAAAGCACTGATGGTTTTGTCTGAATATATTATTCCTCATATTTACTTGATCTTCTTAACAGGTTCTGCTCAGTTATTTTCACTAGTGGCTTTCAGAGATACTGAGGGTTTATTGAAGGATTATAGTTTATAATACACCTGTGTAAACAGAGCTGTAGTCAAGTATCAAAGGTCAGTGAAAACTTATTGATCTAGAGAACACAGCAGGAATAACTCAGAGAATATCAAAATAACCACTGCTACTTGCTTTTCCTGAATGGAGCAGACAATCTATAAGAAGCAATTTCTTCCCCTAATGATCCATCATTTTGAATGAAAGAATCAACACTTTTAAGATATCAGAAGGAAACAGAAGGTTACAACTGTCTGAAGTAGACACACCATTCCACCCCCAAAAATGCCATAGCAGATACTGAGGAAGAGATTAGTATACTAATAACAAATTCTCATGTAATGATTTTAATTAATAAAATTAAATAAAGTGATTATCTATTTACATGCAGAATAATGTCAAGATCTTTCTTGCAAGCTCTGGAGCTTCTTCTATTAATATTGTAACAAGGTTCACATTATATAATAGTATCAACAAGGCAGAAGAGGCACTGCATAGATTACTAATTTAAGGTCTCAAGGAGACCTTGTTAACAATGACGTACCAAAAAAAAACTTCTAGAAAATTCATGGTCTGTGAAAATTCACATTGAAAAGGGACCTATTTATCAAGGTCTTAGTATGGGAATAAATTGAAAATTACCTTTAAAGTCTTGAGTACACCTTTGTAGGACTAAGAGCATATCATAGGTACACTGGGGCTTACAAGCATATGGAAATAGTCTCCTCAGCAGAAAACCAAACATAATTCCTGTGTTAAGACACAGCTACTCCAACAGATCAGATGGACAGAGCCAAGGAAGTCAAAGACATGAAAGAAAACAGAGAAGAATGGCAGAACCAGATTTTAACCTCATGAGAAGTGCACAGGAAGAGGCAACCTTCCCATGGTTACCAAAAGAAAGCAACAGTATTGTCTGGGGGCTTCAGGCTGCACAGAGCTGTCCATACGCACAGAGAGAAGCATTACAGCCCAATGTGCAGAGCAGCCCTGGTAGCCATGGCTGCCTGTCCCACTCACACCTGCACATGCACCAATTCCATCGGGATCATCACCTGTAATCTGGGTCACTGTGATTTGGGGATGAAACCATAAAACAGCAATTATATAGTTGAAACATACAGACTTTTGAAAGGTAGAAAAATATCTAATGGACATGCTTCTTTTGAAAATTTCTCCTATGTAGGTGGAAGATGCAAAGGGCTTTCTGTACAGATATGACATGTGCTTCCCACTCTCCTAGCAGCTTATCAGTTCACTTCAGAAACATTGTTATTCCAGCTTTTTTTTACCTCCTTTCCTCCTTTTCCGTGTGAACAGAACTTCTTTTGGGGAGTTTTTCCATACAAGCTCAGCAGAAGATAGAATTATTGCATGTCATATGCCCTATTTGGCCTTTGCCTAACGAGCACCTTGTTAGGCATTTATCTCCCAAGTATTACAGCACATTATACCAAAACAAAAAGAGATTATTTTTCTGTATACATTACCAGGACTTCCCCAGAAAAAGAAGAACCCTGCAACTATTAGAATGGGTGGGCAGTAGATGATCCCTACCAGAAAATAGCCACAATACAATCTTGTATTTCAGACAAACCTCTGTCGGCAACATAACTCACATGCTGAAATCAGATTTGAATGCCAAAGTTTCACAATTTACAGGACCTTCAGCACAACAGACTAGGAAAAAACCTTCCCTCAGAAGGAGTACAATCCTCACCCAGATTTGTCAGTAGTTACTCCTGTGATTTGAAAGTCTTTACATATTAGAAAAGCAATGCACTAGTTTTGGATCAAAGATGTATTTTGTTCACTTCAGTGCATACACTAATTGTCTGTCCTGTTAGCATTAAAAGAAGGTATGATTGGCACTGAAGTGTGACCAGACTTCTTGGATTGTTTCAGTGTCTGGGAAGAAAAGCTCAGTAGGTTCATAAATCTAATATATCCTTTTCATAATAAAACCTAGAGCAGCAGTAATTGTAATAAAGTTTTACAAGATGTCCTGCGAGGAATAAAATGTTCATTATTCTCTGAACCACAGCTAAATAAAGCAAAATTAGTTATTTCTTTAAAAGCCCACAAGGAATTCAAATTAACAGACTTTGTAAAGAATGCTAACAAAAGACTTTTGAGGCAGACCCTAACTATTGGTTGCTTTGATTTTAGTGACCTTGCTCATCTTATCTCTCTAAACAGACATTTTAAACCAGGAAGTTTCAAGTGCTCAGACGGTGTAAAGACTGCTCTGTGTGCAAGACTTAGGAAGAGCAAACTGCCTGTAAGTTGAACGACTTTTTGTGAGTTGTTTTAAGGTACTTTTCCCATGTTAATCTTCATTCTTTGTAACAAAAATCTGACCACTAAGCTACTGAGCCCATGTGATTTCAGTGGCAGAGATGAAGGGCCAGGACTTCAGGGTTCTAAATAGCCTGCAGAGGCAAACCAAAGGTAGTCACAGTAGAAAGGTGACTGGAATTAGGAATTTCCACAAGCTGACAGTTCCCTCCAAACCCTTCTGGAGCCTCTTTAAGCCTTAATTTAGATTATGCTTTCAGAGTATGTTAAAAATTAACAGCGGGAAGAGACACAAAACTACCCAGTCTTATGCAATTACTGTTCACAGTGATCAAACAATCTTGGCAAGAAGCTGGTACTCAGCAAGGCAGCTGGAATATACCAAATCTCCCCCACATTAAATACGGAACTCTTCCAACACTTAGCAGTAACATATTGCTATATCATGGAGTGAAACAAAGCAACTGAAGTCAAATGTTCCAAAAGAGTGGAATGCTTAGTCAATCAAAGTAAAATCAAAGTAAATCAAAGTATAAACATTCATATACTGCTATACCAGTCACGGACACTTCATCTCTTTAATTCTTACAATTTTCACTCTTCTATCCCAGCTGCCATCCAATTCCTGGGTTATAGACCATATAGAAAAGAAGCAAATAATTATCTGACAAGTATTATATGCTATCTCTCAAATACAAGTGATTTGGGTGGCTGCTCTATCGTAACAGCCTTATCTTACACCCACCAAAAGTTATAAAGGGCCAGAGTTTGAAATAAGTATCAAGTTTTTTTCTTATTTTACAGCCTTAATTAGTGTTAAAATATTCCTGTACTCATGAATGATCTGATGCAAATCTTAGTACTTTCAGCTTTTCTGCAAAGGACTGAACTGCAGCATCATGCAAATACTCAGATATCTAAAACAGGGCTACAAACATTTGCATACACAAAAGAAAAACATGCATTCTCCCATAAAGAGGGGAAAAAAAGACTGTCTTGAAAATCCTCAGTAAGTTCATATGACCCATCTTCCTCTGCTTTTCTTCTTCAGCCATTCTTTCACTGACTTTCCCTTCATCTTCTCTACAGGCAGTCCAAAGGGATTACTCTTGTTCCTTCTCACTTTTCCCTTTTCAGCCTCTCTTTTGGCAGTTCATCTGCAAACAATTTTGATTACTGTCTCTGCTCATAGCTCAAAAGACCACCTTTATTCCCAGACCCATCTTCTTCTGCCCACACTGAAATCTGAGCCTTTCTCATACCTTCTCATCTCAATTTCAGAGAGATAAGAGCATTTTTCTCCCTGTGGAACTTCACTCCTTCACCCTTATGGACTTGCGACTTGTTCTCACAACCTAGACTTCATATTCTGCTTGCTTCTATTCCTAAGTTTTCTCACCTAAGTGATTTAAAAGCCACATGTACACAATGTGATGAAGGCAGTGCTGTGCTAATTCTGCTTTTCATTTCAGTAGCAGAAACCTGATCAATCTCTTGCCTCAAATTTATACATTGTTCCATAATAACAGGGCTAATTTTGTGAAGTTGTAAACCAAAATCCAAGCCTTTGTAAGACTGCTTTTTAGGCTTTCCACACATCTGTGACATCATTGTAACATATCCACACCGGCACTTTATTTTTTCTATCTGCATAGCACATCCTGCAGAATGTAATGAGTGAAAAATGACAACATCCCTTCAGCAGAGTTTTGCATCTATAATGATGAAAGAAGAAGTGCTTGCAGGGACAAAACGAAATTTTATTATGCAATTTGGTATAGTAAGAAAAAAAATAGTCATACTTTGGGGTCCAATATCCTTTCATCAAGTCTAAGACTGAACAGACACTGGGGACCAGTGCTTTTTGTTTGATGTTTTTTTAATTTAGTATTAGCCTTAAACCTGATCAAAAGATATAAACAATTGGATAAAGCCTTGATTAGCCAAATTAGCTGAAAGAAGATGATTTTTTTCTACACAAAGCTCCAAGTTCCCAATCATCTGTCCTTCTGCCAACTAGAAATGCTTTTATTACTATGGCACATCTTTTTGTGGCCACCCTATTCTTCAAGTATAATAAAAGTCCCATATTTCAATGCTTCTTTTACAGGAGGCCTCCAGATATAGAAGTGAGGAAACAGTAAATAAAATTGTGGTAGGGCTGCCCTTCCCTTGAGTATACTTTCACCAGTTAAATGATGCTGGATTCAAATTATCCAACTGATTGGGAAAAACAGCACCATCATTTTTTGAGGTTACTCTAAGAAATATAGAGCATAATCTGCTGATTACAGTGGATTACCACTTCTCTGCATCCTTAATTTGATTATGAAAATCATAATGCAGCTGTGTGATCATCCTTTCCATCAAAGGAGAGGGAAGTGCAGAATAGCAATCTACAGTTAAAAAAGAGAGACAGACTTTTGTTTTCTATGAGTAAAACTACTAAAAAAGTAGGAATTACTTCTGACCTTTAGCCTGCGATCCTGGTCTCCACTGCACAGAGAATTCACAGACACTTTAAAAGTCTTCCATGCTGGATTTAAGTTATTCATCACAACCTGTGAGAAAAAAGAAGAAAGAGAGCCCTTAACATTTCCACATCTCTCAGTAGAATGCTAAGAGCCACAATTCTCAATATAGTACATTCACCAGCAAGAGAAGGGAGCAGAGCTCAGCTGGAGTTTTCAGAACTACATCCATGAGAGATGAGCCCTTGAGCAACTAGCAGTTTGCAACACTCCTCCTCTGCAAAGCCCCCAAAAGGAGCACGAGTGGGAAATGCACCCATACATATCCACAGATCATGCTACATTGCTCCAGCACTGCCACACCTCAGTGGGAGCCAATTCACAAGGGAGAGGTTGTAAAATCAAACTGGAAGCCATGGAAGAGATGCAGGACTGGGCAATGGGGACAGGCAACCTCAATTTACAGGCACACAGTTTGCCCTGTTAAGAAAACCTTATAGAATGTGTAACAGGTTTATAACTTGTAAAACCTGCCACAGCTCCACCCTAAACACCTAAATGCTGTTTTTTAAGACAGTGCCAGTCATTACCATGGAGCAGTAATGTCACTGGGTGATAAGAAACAAATGTAAAGCACCCAGATTACAATCCCTTTAGCAACAGCACTAAGAAGAGGTGGGGAAGAAGCAACACAGTATTAATGGGAAAATATGATACACTCTGTAGCCTGGTTTTCGGCTAAATGTAGTATTTCTATCTCCTGACCTTCCAGCAGTCTATCTGCCAGTTTAATTAAGCTTGAACCTTTGGCTTCAGTATCATCTTCCTAGGTGCCTAAGCCCTGATACCTATTAGCTAATAATTACACTAGAGTGTAACACTAGGAAGTGATTTTAGACATGGGTGTTTGCACACCCACATTTAAAAACACTTCCCTTTGTGACATGGGAAGCATAAACTATGTCTTCTGACAGCCCATCTGTGTCCTTGGAAAGTAAATTCAACTCTATTCCTTACCTCAGTCCTGTGAACAAGTTGTTGGGTTGCATCATCATTCACCCGAAAAATCTCCAGAAAAGGATCAGATTTGCTGAAAAAATCCTAAAATAAAATATAGGACAGGTTACTCTTGAGGCTTCTTTTTCTTTGAGCTTTTCAGGCACAATGCACTGGTGCTTCCCTGACTGGTAATGAAAAGGAAGAGCCAGCGTAGTATTTGTGAGACCTCTCGGTGTATTTCATTCTTGGCCTTGTCCCACAAGGATTCCCATGGTAGTGTTGTTGTTAGTTTGACTATTTAATCATGGCATGCAGAACTGTAAAATGTCCTTTTACAACCTCTTCGCTTCTTACACTCAGTCCAGTTTCCTGAGCATTAGCTCCACCATTCACCTAGCTTGTTTCTTTCTGTCTCCATCCCTGTTTGATCTTTTGATAGAAGTTTTGATAGAAGTTTTCTAATGCATTGCACTTTGAAACATATTCCACACTGGGGTTGAATTTCACACTACTCACCTATCCTCTTACAACAGAAGGTAATTGGCCAAGACACTGTGCTGCTACCAACTAACACGAGTACTCTCAAAATGGATTAGAGATGGTTAGAGAAGCAAGTCCTCCTCAGGATGTGGTAATACGGCCCATGCTAAGATGACAAACAGAGTAGGGTAATGCAGTAAATAACTTGATATGTCTAGGCAAAACTGTAACAGACTGATGTTCACATTCACACACTACAGAACACCTTCTCCTAGTCTTGTATCTAGCTAACAACCCTGACATTTTTTACACAAATCTAAATTAAGTTGCTTTCTTAAGTGCTGCTTCAGTTTGTTTCAAAATCTCATTTATTCTGGACATGCTGGCTGTGGGGGCAGAAGAGTAACTGGCTGTTAACCCAGGAGGGGGAAAGCTTCAAATTTCTAACTGTGCCATGCAGAAAGAGCAAGATTTAAATGCATTAAGTCCATTTCCTGTAGTTTCAAGTCCCTTCTTAATTTTCTTCTTCAAAAGAGCCACACAATTAAATTCGTGCATATGAACATTATTCTTCTCTATATGACATATCCAAAACCACAGACCTCCATGTCAATTTGGGGAAGTGAGAAATTCTGTTCACTCTCCAAGTGTTTCTATGATAGTGTTGGTGCAAAAATTACTCCAATATATATAATTCCACAAATTTCTCCTCACCAAATATCCACTGTACCCATTTTTTTATCAGCTGCAAGGCCATTGGCTTGGGAACAGATTTGGATAAGATACTAGCCAAAGTCCAGGCTTGGTAAAATTTATTTTTGAGGCATTTTTATGACTCCACAACTTCAAAACAAACAAAGAATTCAGAGCTTTGAAAAGGGACACCTGAATTTTAATGTCTGAAGAAGAAAATGAGTCCCTATGGACCACAAAGCCTTGAGAAAGGCTCAAGGAACCTAAAATCTTGTCAAGTCCTAAAAAATAATTTTGTGTTCAGAGTGCTGATCTATCATTGATCTGCTTCTTTACTTTCTAAAGAAAAGTTAATGGCACATTTATCAACTGATGCAAAGCACATGACGTTTTATTTGTTAAATCCTATGATAGGGAGCATGGAACAACAAAGCTTCACTCAAAATTTGAAACTGCTAGTATATAGGGGGTCAAATTCTGCCAGATTACCAGTGTATGGCAAAGAGAACAAGCAGAGGGAGACGGTGCTGGTTTAATCACAGTGACACAAAAATCCAGAGCACACAGAGTTAAAAAAGATTGGGCTGCCTCTCCTCGCACATAAGCATTCTGATTGAAGCTGAGTAAAAGCTTAATGTTAAAGAGTTTCTATATCAAACACAAATTTGATAAGTTACTTGGAAGAAAATACCTCAAAATGATACATCCAAAGAATGCACCCTGGAGTGCAAAAGAACTCAGAAAGGAAGCAAAGATTTCATTTAAGGCTCAAAATATAGAATCATTCCTAGCTGAGTATCATAAAGGTACAATAGCACATCAGCACAAAGGAAATAATTTTTAATATCTGGTTTTAACTACCAAGATAATTCCACATAAACTGAAAAGTTTTAATGCTGGATGATGGCTTATATCACTCCCCCTCCAATGCAAAAACAAAACCTAATTATTTTCAGAACTGAGGTACAAACAAAAAAAAAGTCCTTCTATATTGAAACTGCTTTGTAATAAGTAAAAAATGATAAGCTGAAGAAACATTTGCTTTCACAATTAACATTTTTTGGTTGTTATGCTGAATCTAACAGCTTTGCGTTGTCCCCCAAGAATATCCCATGAATGAAGAATAGCAGCAATATATTGTGCTATTTTAATAATATTTAAATGATTAATGTAATATATTTACTAATGTTATAATGCACATCGTTCTTTCAGTATGTGCAGCAGTTTCACAATAATAACCCAAGTACTTGGCCTAAACTTAAAAAATTTAGATATATCTGTTTCTAACCACCTAGTTTGACACATTTTTAGTAGATTCATTTTCAGAGCATAACAATTTTCAAAATTCAGGATTGGGGGTCAAGTCAAAGGTCCCTCAAAAAGGGGCTGAAGCAGCCAAAAGACTAAAATTTTGAATACTATTCAACAGCTAAACAGGGCATTTGAGGAGGTTTATTTGGTAGTATTTTAATACCAGGGAACTATATAAAAAAGCAGTATTAGCTTGTATTTTGGATATATTTGCTGGATAATCTTTCCCAAACAATGGTAACTGCTTCTCTCAGAACAGGAGAAGCAGTTTGCTTGCCTCAGTGCTCATAATTTATTATAGCTATCATAAAAAACATAGGTGCTTGTTATGGTAATTGTGACACAGCTATTAATGCAATAAAACCTTTCCACAAGTTATTGTTCCATGGTGAAGTGTTCTCAATGGATCTCTTGAAACAAAGACGTGCCATTTGAGCTCACAGGGCTTCAATAAAACATGAAAATGCAGTTATACCTTCCAAATAAACACTGTAATAAAAAATACTACCGTTATTTCTGCTAAGTCAGTTAACTAAAGGAAACTCTCATATGAGTCATTTTCCTATAATTTTTCACTGAATGTTTCAGCCACTCCAGAAAGGAAAAATTATTAGGCTTTGTTTTGTAGCTTCTCTAAAATTCTTGCAGTTTTAGGTGGAGAGAGTAAAAAACACACAACAAACATTTCCTGCCTGTTAAATCATATCAACAAATTCTGTTCCAAAAATGCAATTTAAGTACTTTCAAACCTTAATAAAAATAATTACTAATAGTGCCTTGCATCTAATGACAAAGTTACAGAAGTAAACCAAGCTTCAGCCAGGTTTAGAGCTACATCTTTAGCTGGAGGAAAGTGAAAGACTTCTTTCAATGCAATAAGCTTCCAGAGATTTTCATCAGTTGAAGACTGGAGTTTGGATTCAGATAAGACATGATGAGTCACTGCTTGACTTGCACACTGCATCATCCAAGAATTCTTTACTGTATGAAGCCCACCTTGACTGGACATGTTAAAATGGCAAGAATGACAACACTATTGCAATATATCAGACTGATCCTTCTCACCTTATCCCCATAAAGTGTTTCAATCATTCTCTAAAACTGTTGCCCAGACAACACTGACCTGGCTCAGAATTGCACTCTGGCAGGATCCTTTTAATTTATAGCAACAAGAGCTATAAGGAAATCTAATATTTAAAGCAAATTACATTTCGCATTTGTGGAAAAGCAATAACTAAGTGGAGTCATGTTATGTTTTGTCCTTTCCTTTTTCCTAGGTGTGACATGTGGAACAGGAAGAAACTTGTGTACAAGTTTGGGAATTACCTCTAAAGATACCTGTCTAAAGAAAGGTTGTTAAATTTACATTTTGACACCTAAATAAATTATGCAACTCAAAACCACTAAGACTCCAGCAACTCTGAAAGAGGAAAGCAATTCATCTTTCAGATGAGAAGCAAATTCAGGTCCTGATCGTTTATAATTGTTAATGATCCTGAGCAAAGTAAAATTTTACAAATATTAAAAAGTTCATTTTAAAGTTATATGCCAGCACTATTTATCTTCCTGTGTACTTTCTGCTTGCCTGAGATTTTCTGGTAGTTTCAACTGAAAACATTTTTCATAAGTTACAACCCGATTTTGAAAACTTGATGCATATGTATCCAAAAGCAGTCTCACTGATTTCATTTTAAGCTACTGTCACATCAAATATTTACAAAAAAACACTTGAGGCATCACAATCCTAAAACTTTTAATAGTTCTGCCATAATTAGAAGCATCTTCATACATAAGAAGGGACCATACACCACAAAGAATTCTGTGTCTGCTACTGCACTGAAATAACAGAGAGTGGTACAAGCAGTCATCAGGTTTTCTTGGACTGTGGGTTTATTACATGTAAATTGCTGAACAATAACAGATATTTTCAGAAAGAGGTACTCCTTATAATGTTGAGTAGTGTTTGAGTCAGTGGAAAGTTTTCTTCCTAAATAGGGAAAAAGCCTTTAGCAAATACGCAAGTTTTTTTCTCCATTCAAGCTGCATTATGTTGAACAAAATGTGTATTGTGACTGACCTGTTATGAAGTTTTCTAGATATATTTTAGGAAACTTCAATGACAACATCACTGACTACTTACAGAAAGTTCACTTCTCTAAACACTTCTGATCTGTGGCATTTCACATAATTAAATTGTCTTGGTTGTAGTGTAATTAACTTGTCTTGTTTTTAATTAGATTCTTTTGAGTTTTTTTTTAAAATTACTTTGCAACTTGAGGAAAGCCTCATTCTGAATGCTCATCTGAAAACCCTGATGTGTTTAATAACGCAAGGTAAAAAAATAGCTGTCATGGAAAATCTCATCAAATTATATTCGCAGGCATTCTTATATCTTTCAGAAAGGTTAATATCAAGCAGCTTACCTTGTCATCCAATTTCCGTGCACTGAATGAAAGTTCAACGTAGTCATCGTTGCCAGACAATTCCTCAGCGATCACCTAAATGGAAAGCTACATTTGAGTTGTGCATGGAGTAACGGAAGGGGAAAACTATGTCATTTTTCAGTGTGTGAAGACTGCAGCCCCCATTTAGGAAACTGTTTCTCTTTGCCATCAGGAAGGGCATCACCTTGGTCATCCCACAAACCTGAATCACTTCGTGTCATGCCTTGTCAATCACCTCTCAGTGGACAGACATCCACATCCACCAGGGATCCCTTTCCTCTGATCAAGTACTCCTCCTCAGAGTGGAAAACAGAGTGGAAAAGAATCTCACAGTGTCCAAGGGGACAAAAGTGCTTTACATGGGTTGTATTAACTTGGGTCTAAACCCCAATTATTTTTATTCTGCTTCAGCATCATTTGGCAAGATAAATGAAAAAAGGAGTTAAGTCACCTGTCATTAGTTACCATGAAAGACACATTTACAGCAGGAGAGTTCTCCTGGTGTAGTTTTTCTGCAATAGCCATGTGGGCAAAACAATTTACTGTAGAGAGAGTCAGAAGCACATAATTCTAAAATAATATAGTGTGATTCTTTCAGATAGTGCAAGCGATGTCAATAATGATGCCAATCACTGTGGCATGCAATGTAAAAAAAACCCAAAAAAAACCAAAATCAACTAAACCATTTTCCTAAGTCAGCCATTAAAATGCTTCAGGGAAGAGAAGGCATCAACCAAACCTGGGATATCTCACTGAAAAAGTACTTTGAAACAAACGACATTGTAGTCTATTTGACTTTAAAACTCCTTTCCCTACTGTAAATGTTGCCCCAGGGATTAAATCTCCCAAAAGAACCTATTTCCTGGGTGTTTCGTGTTCATGATCACACACATGGCAGCCATGCCAGCTTCCCAGACAGGCTCTGTCTCCATCACTTGAAGTCCTTGGTGAGCTGCTGAGACACCCCAACAATTTGTCAAACTGGCTCAGCAGCAGCTATCAACTGCCCCCCAAAACATCGACCCATCAGAGGTGCATACAGCACCTCCTGTGAACCTATTTCAGAAAGGGAAGCAGCTGCCAGAGGCAAGAGACACAAAGGAAGGAGAGGTAGGAGGCCTGCAAGGCCACCCTAAAGAAGATCCAGAAGGAGGCATGGAGAAGGGGCTGCTATGGGGACACAGCTGGAGATTCACTCTCGGAAGGAGGTGCTCCATGCTGGAGGAGGCACCACTGAGTGTGTACATCTTCAGGTAAGGCCCATGCTGGAGTAGAGATGCCCCTGAAGGGTGTGTGGACTGTCACAGAGCAGAGCTAAGAAAATGAGTGAAAAAAATCTCAGAGAGTAGCAAAAAAAAAAAAACCAACAACACTATTTTCTGATCCTGAACTGTGTCACTCAGCACTTCATCAAAGGGACTGAGCACAACATGAAGTAAAGGCAAAGGGAGTGAAGTCCATGAAGGAGGCAGGAGAGGTGTCAGAAGTGAAGTTGAGCACCAGGAAGAGGCAGGAAAAGTATTTTCCCTAACAGGCTTTCTATTTGTCCTATTTGTTTCTCAGTAGTTAAAGGTTTACTTTGATTGGCAATTAATTAAATTAGGTAAAATTCCCTGAATTGAGACTATCCTGGCTGTGACACCTGCCAGCAGGGAGCTGTGGTGTTTCTCCATGCAAAACACTCACATGCAGCCACACAGGGGCACAGCTGCTTAACTGGGCATTAAAGTACCATCACACAGGCACAGCTTGCTGGAAATTTGACCCATAGAGTCTGACACATTCCTCTTCCATGAAGTCTTATGGTTTAAAAGATCTGGTTAGGCAGAGTATGATCAACAGTGCTCTGGGATTTGCACACCAAGTTTCACAAATATTTTTAACTGAAAATAATGAACCTGCTGTTCTAGAGGTTTACAGACTTCCAACCAGACAAGCTGAACTATGTTCTGTTTGCTTCCCACAGCCATATTATAAAATTGTGTGGATGAGACATTACACAATCAAAAGGCTAATAAAATTCCAGCAAAACTTGCTAAGATAGGAATTTTCAAAACCCGATGAAAACCTCATAATTCACTACACAGAACAAGTTAGGAAATTAGTATTTCTAACTTCCATACTTGACAGACACCTGGCATGTCCCCAGGTCCAGAAGTAATGATAATCAGTTTTTAATTATTCTGTTAAGACAACAAACTTTTCACGCAATATTTTTTGTCTGGGTTTGGTTTTCTCCCATTCAAGTGAAGTCAACTTGCTCTTTAGAACTGCTGGTCAGAAGCCAAAGCACGTAACTAAGGTCCATATTTCATGGTTATCATCCAGTGTGAGGCCAGCAGGGACGATTAACTCATTTTCTCTCATCTTCTGATTATCACAGTGATTTAATTTTTGCCAGAACATTCCACTAACAAGCCTAATGACTTTAGTTGTACTAGAGCATTTGTGTTTTCACAAGACTAAACTGCTTTGTGTTCCTCAAAGAAAAACAGAAGGGAGGTCCAGAACACCAGAGGTGGGCAAAATGAAGTATGCTTAGATTATCCCAGCAGGCAAACCACACCAAGTTATTTAGGGAACAAAACTCTCTCCTGGTTCTTTTCAGCCAGATGACTGCGGAGCTCCTTTCCAACCCCAGACCAAAACCAAGTTTACTGTCTGCATTTAAGCAAATCAATTTCCAGCCAAGCACCAAGGAAGACATCTAAGAAATCAAACTCCCTGGGCTCTCAGAAAGTATCCCACAGTCTCCTGTCTCTTTCGTGACTGAAGGCAGGAAAAAAAAATCCAAACAATCAAGCCAAAGAAACCCATCCGGCAAATCACACATTAAGGAAAAAAATCCTTCTCAACCTCTTGAGACAACAGAACAGAGATCCCCAAAGCAGAGCATTTTATAATAGCCCTCATCTTAATGCAGAGCTGCAAAAGTCACAAGCATGTCAAGTTCAGTGCAGACAAGATTGATTTCCCAAGCAACCCAGCACAGGGAAAGATGAAAGAGAGGTAATACACTGATTTTCAGATTTCAAGATACACATGGGGCTATGACAATCCAGTCCTTAGTTGAATTACAAAACATCTAAAACTAATCTCATCAAACATTTTTTTTCCTGAGAAACTGAAAAAAACCCAAGGGAAAAGAAAGATGAGGCTCCTTTATGTGTCAAAGTAGGTAAAAATTAATTTCGGAAGGTTCAAGTCCTTCAACTAAAACTATTCAAGCAACAGAAGTTACTTGCTGTCATTCAAGTACCTTAAAAGAAGTAGTAGTAAGTATTGTGGCTTTTTTACAAATCATGCATTATTTGTTGCCATTTCCTTAAAACAAGTGTTTTTCAGAAACAGTGCAAGTCATCAAATAAACAATTTAAATACATTTCTCAATCAAGGGTTGTTCTGGTGGCTTAGCAGGATTTTTTAGAGAGAATTAGTCACTTTAGATATTTCTAAATAACAGTAAAACAAAAGCATATTTAAGACTGACTTACTGTTATAGATGACTTTCCTGCTGTGTTGCCATGTTTGAGTAAGGACTTGGAGAGCTTCCTCTGAGAAACAATCTGCACAATAATAAAAACAAAGGGAAAATAATTAGAATATGTAGCAAACACATTTTTTTGTGATTTCAGTTTTATGTTGCCTTTTTTTTTCTTTTTTCCCTTTGTATCAAGATACTTTCTCAATCCATGATTAGAGTTAAACACAGTAAGACCACAAGCAACAAGAAAGGTCCCCCAGGAAGCCTGCACAAGATGCAATGGAAGGACAAAAAACACAGTTGGGGTCAAGCAGAATGGGGAGAACACAATTCACAGCACTGAACAAAATAGTGAGAAACACATAGATTTCCCTCAAGTATTGCAAAGATGGTGACAGAGGACAGAAGTAAGGTTTAAATGGACTTAAAAGACAGTAAGAAGAGAGCTGTACATAGCAAATCTATCAGAGAGACCTCCAAAGTTCAACTCATTCATTTTTATAGAAAACTGAAGTCCATTTACAAAGAGAAGGCCTTTATTTTATTTCAAAAATATCAACTCCAAATTCAGGGCAGAAGCAAGGAAGCTGCCCAGTATTTCAGTTCCAAAATTGTCTCCTTTGCTTACCCAATACCAGACCTCCCCCAGAACTCAGCATTATAAATGAACTTGGTCATTAACCAAATTGCAAATGTACTTATAATAAGTGGCATCAGAGGGGAACTGATAGAAGATGTTATTTGCCATATCAGTAATAACTAGCATTCCATGAGAGTTCCAAGCCTTTTGTTACAGTTCTGGGCATCATACATATTTCAGCAACAAACCACATCAGTAGCTAATGGCCAGAGCTGGAGGAGGAGTGTGAGTAATGCCAAGTCGCAGCCACGCAAAAAAGGTGCTGTGAGACAGGAGTGAATAGGATGCACATTTTAGCCTGAAATCAGGGTGGGGAAACATGTTTGTCCTGCCCACCAAATTGCTGGATTGAACAGAAAAGCAAAAGCTGCAACTCAGATTATCCTCAGCCACAGGCATAATAGAAGCAGTGAGACAGAAACAAGTTTTAAACAGGCTTTAAATTTGAGATAGAAGAACCACCATTTGACAGGGCAGCACATCTGGAATCACTGTGACCAGCTTCTTGTTCCTATTGCAGCTATATCTGACACGGGTGTGTCTAATCAGTTCAGGCAAAGACTCTCCTCTGGAAATTTATTGTATTCATTATCCTTATGTAAATATATTTTCCTAACAGCTAATGTGATTCTCTGCAGTTTAAGTCCATTATTTCTATCTAATGCATCATGAATAGGTAAAACAATCTTTTTTCCTTTTTCAGGCAATATTTATATCTGAAGACTATTAACAACTCCTCACAGTCTTCTTTACTACATGACCTGAGTTTGTCCTACCTTTCCTTCTTTACCCAATTTCCTAGCCCTCAAACCATCCTCTCTACTCTCTGATGAGCCTTCATGGACTGGGTCATAAACATTCTTAGAATAGTGCTCAAAATTGGGCATAATAGCCCTGATCCTTCCCATGAGAAGCAAGAAGAGCTTCTCATTGCAAGGCTGATACACTCCAGAATTACATTTGCCTTATTTTAAGAACACCATGATACTGTTAACTAATGTTCATAATAGGACCATTTCAGATTGCCAGTTGCATTTTTGCAGCTGGCTACTACTTAAATGAATAATTTAACACTCCTTTTTGGACTGCCTTCCACAATGCCATCTGTTGCCAACATCTCACTCAATTTTCATAACTAACTTTTTGATCTCAACTCTAGTGTTGGTCGGTGGCAACAACAGACAGGAGTACAAGTAAGATGACAGTATTGCTAGGATTTAGCAGTTCTTTTTCTTCCCCAGAATCCTGGAAATACTGTTTGCTGTGACCTTTTCATCCCTACATCTATTTTCTTGCCAGTTAAACAGGTTCAAGTACAAATTATTGCACTCCTGTGAACTGTGAGGGGCAATTCAAAAAATCTTGTTTGAGATTCTCAGATAAGATGTAACACAGAAATATGACAGATTATTCTTAACATATAATTAAACTGTGGGTTCTGTACCAGCCAGACAATGAATTATGGTGGCTGAGGAGCAGGGCCCATTTATCTCCATGGCTCAAGATGCTCAGACAACTTTGTAAAATACATTAAGCTTTTCCACTGAAAGCTGTGGGTATTGTCCACCAGAAACCTCTTCAGACATCTTACATATACACAGCCATGGTATGATAGAAACTTGGCTGGGAACCTGTCCTAGAGTAGCCTCCTTTAGAGACAGCAGGACATCTTGCCCTGAGCTACCTAAACTTTTCCAGCTCCCTGTGCTGCTTTCTGAAGGGTCACAGCTTTCACGAGGCATTGCACAGCTTGGGAGCTCCTGTGCAGGTGGCAGATAGACGGCTCATAGTTCCAGAGAGGATAATTTATTCTGACGTTCTCATTAGGAGACTGCATTAATAACACTCAACCTCTAAGCCAGAAGCATTGTTCTGACACAGTAAGCACTCTGCATATGTAAATATGTGTATTTGGGTGCAAGTGTTTACCAGTTGCTAATTAAGTGGCCACTAAAACCAATCCTCCATCTGGCAACAATGTGCCAACATCATTGCCTCAAACTGTAATTGTAATTGCAATAACTGTAAAGGAGTCTGTTTTCCATAGCAGTAAATTGACTTTTTTGTTCATGCACTGTACAAAATAGGTCTCACTGGCTAAAAGGACTACTTCTATGGAAGCTGCTATCAATTACCTATCATATTTTTGTTAACATCTCACTGCAAATCTTCTTCTGAACATTATTTTACAAAGCATTTGCTGACCTGATTGTCAGACCGCAAGTCCTAAACAATGATAACTTGAGGGACTAGCAAGCATTAGTCTTAGTTCAGAGTTACAGAGGCAGCTGAGCTGGCAAAATGTCTTACAAGAAGGTAATTGACCATAGGTCTTTCATTTGTCAGGAGTCTTTGGCTTGACTCCAACTTCAAAACCACGCAATTTAAAACTTCTGCTTCAGAGAAAAAAAGCATTTGCCCAAAAGTGATGTGAAGAAGTGCAGCAAGTAAACATCTCTCTTCTTTCTAAAACACAGTAGTAGAACCCAGTTCAGCCCTAGAATGTGTATTCTAGTCCTAGAATTTCCTGAACATATATTTTCACAAACATTTTATTGGAAACATGACCTACCAGTGAAAAAATGGAAGTAGAAAACAGTCCTGGTTCAGGCTGGAATAGAGTTAATTTTATTCTTAGTAGCTGGTACAGCACTGTTTTTTGGATTTAGTATGAGAATAATATTGATAACACACTGATGTTTTGGTTGTTGCTAAATAGTGCTTACTCTATATCAAGGACTTTTCAGTTTCCTGTGGGGTTACACTGTGTGTGTGATAAAGAAGTAGGCCTTGAATCCTACAATAAGACTCTTTTCCTAGGCCCAGAGGTGACCATGGAAGCACATCCAGGTCACCAGGGATGGGCATGGGAAAGAGATTTATGGGGTTTGTGGCCTTCTCAACCTATTGAGAGTGAGGATTATAGTTTGTGACCTTATAGGGTATTGTTTACCTGTTACCATAACAGGTAAAAACTGTGCAATAACCCAGGTGATTGGGGAACAACACACCCAAGTGTGGTGAACATCTTTCCTGTTTATATGATGACATATCCTGTCTGTATAATGGTATTTAAGGAATTTTCACTTTGTGATAGCTAGTAGTCTTAGTCTTTGTCTTCGCACAAGAACACTGTAAGGTGAAGGTTATATTAAAAGCTCTCTACACAAGGTCTTTGCCTGCTGTCCTCTTGTGTGAAGTACAAGTGTCTGCCTAATTACTGTAACAGTTTCCCATGCTTTGCCAGAGAGGAAGTGCGTAAAAAGCCAGGAGGGAAGATAGCTAGGATGGCTGATCTGAACTAGCCAAAGGGATATTTCATGCCATAGATTGCCATGCTCAGTGTATAAACTGGGGAGAGTTAGCTTGAGAGCTGCTGATTGCTGCTAAGGGATGGGCAGGACATCAGTCAGCAGGTGGTGAGTGATTGTACTATGTATCACTTATTGGGTTTTACTTTTTTCTCTCTCTCTGCTTTTCATTACAGCTACTGTTATAATAATAATAAAACCCTATTTTGTTTTAATTATTAAACTGTTTTTATTTCAAGCCATGTATTCACCTTTTCTTTCTGATTTTCCTCCCCACTGTGGCAGGGACAGGGCAAGGGGGTGTAAGCAAGCGGCTGCATGGTGCTTTAGTTGCCAGCTGGGGTTAAACAACAACAATCCTTTTTAGTGCTCAGTGTGGGGCTTGTACAACGACCAACCTCAGAGATTCAAGAGGTGAGACTAAGAGAAGTGAAGTCAAGTTCATTTTCAGATACATACAAACTACTATCCAGTTCTGGCCTAAGAGCACCACATGTCCAATAAAAATGTCATACTAATACGTTTGCACAGGGTGGAAATAAGAATGTAAAAGACACTGCTGTGTTTCTGAGAGGGAGGATATGCACATGAAGTTATTCCTGTTTATCAGATATGCAATCATCTCAACAGAACATCATCTCAGCTAGATTTCTGGTCTGCAGTGATAAGGGACATCAGCCCTGTGGTAAGATGGGAGTGAGAAATTCCCTTGAAGATGATCTTAATTTTCCTTATTACATATAAGCGCTTATAGGTTAAGGACAGATGCTCAATATTGCTGTAGAGAAATCTGGACTCGCATCTCCGTTTGATTTGATTTTTCCGATTTAAAATAGCTAAAAGAGGCTTTGCAATTTTTTTTTAATTATTTTAAAAGTATGAACAGATGCAAGACTCTAGATAAAAGCATCAAGGCACTGACACCAGCTGTGTACTGAGCATTGCTCAGCAAGTCAAGTCATTGCTGAGAGACAAGGACTCTGAAAAAGGTTTCCTCTCTCCTATGCCTCAGTCGTGACTAATCAGCACTGTGTAAAATGAGCTGTGAAATATAATGACTTGTTTAATCTGGCTTGTTTAAGAAACTTTTAAAATGTCTTTACCTAGGTGGTCCTTTCCTAATCAAATATAAGGATAACTTTCAATAATATCATGGAGAATTTCCCATGGTAATAAATCAAGCCAACAACAAGATTTCACAATGGCTTTTTAACCAAGTTATTTCAAAAGCATTGATTCAGCTTTGCAAGGTGCCACCCTGAGCCAGAGGTCAAGGGTCTCAAATTCTTTATTTGGATTGTCCTCTTCTGCACGTTGGACTTCATTACAGGAACCCCAAATTTAGTTATTTACACAGACAGATTAAGCACAAATTTCCCTTAATCACAACAGTACACAACTTGAAGGAGTCTTTGAGTCTCTTCCTTGCTAGCCAGAGAATTAACTTTTATTTCCTAGCACCTCTGTGTTAATTCTTCTCCCAGATGTGTTATTCCTGTTATATGGACTTCCATAGTTGCTCAGCTTTCTTCTAGCCAACCTAACTCTTTTCAGGACTGCAAAAAGCACCTAGTCACTGTTTAGTAGCATTTTCCCTAAATCCAAATGCCTTTTACACAGACAATCTTCATGATCAAATGTATTTAAGTGCAGAGCCCTTGGTGTCAAACACACTTCGAGCCTGGAGCAGCAAAATTTCCCACCAAACAGTGGGAGCAGTGTAGATATAGAAACAGAGTGTTTTTCTAACAGTGTCCCCTAAAACCATGTTGATATATCACAGAAAGAAAAGTAGCAATCATACACTTTCAAACAAACATGTCTTAAATCCTGCACCAACCCTTATGTCATGGTTTAACCCCAGCCAGCAGCTAAACCCCACATAGTCACTGCTTTACTCCACCCCAGTGAGACACAGGAGAGAATCAGAAGAGTGAAAATGATCAAAATTCATGGGTTGAGACAGTATCAGTTTAATAGGTAAAGCAACTGTCATCTTGTCAAGTTTGGGTGGGGATTTTAACATATACAATTAAAATTACTTGACTGTATTCACAAAATCCTTTTAATCCTTGATGTATAGCAAGAGAAGGATTCTGTGGTACATAAAACTTGATAACTATATCAAAAGTATTTGCCAGTTATGCTACAAGCTCTCCTAAGCTCTTCCCTTCTAGCATAAAAGTACAACCTTTAAAGCACCTTTTCTCCTGCTACAAAGTCTCCCAAATGAAGAACAGCAATACTTTCATGGTATTGCTGTAAGTGGAATGATTCAAGCAGAGTGACTAGGCAAATGATTGGAGATTCAACATTTGTAAAATGTATTCTGAAGCTTGTAAATTGAAATATTAGTGCACTTTTACTATAATCCATTCAAGTCAGGTACTGTAAGCCTCTAAACACCCACAAATATAACGTCAGACTTTAATGACATTTCACCTGTATAGGTGAATGACGAAAGACCAATTTAAGCAGGCAGCAGAAGTAGCTCTGCCTCACAGTGTAAAAATTCTCTCTCCTACTTCAAACATTCCTCTTTAGCCTGGTTTGTGACAAAGCAAGAGTTATACAACTCTGATGTGCATGTGTTTATCTTGCTATCTATCCCCCAGCTGTTTTTGAGCCCACTAAATAGTTTTCATGAATGGTGGCACATAGTTGCAGATGCACCAAGCATGCTACATTTCAACGTGAAGAGAGACCAGACATTATGTGAATGTCAGTGACAGTACTCCACTCTCAAGGAAAAAAAGTTTTGGGGAATGCCTCACAGACATTGACAAATCCCTTCAAGAGATCAAGTTCAGATGTATAGGTCCACAGCGAAGAAAGTTTCATTCTAACTGCTCACAGAATTCTTGGTTCTTGGTAGAGCCAGTTTTAGTGTTATAATCATCCTCTCTGTACATACGATTCTTTCTGTACCACTCTTCAAGACTTCTTTTGTTTGCTATAGTATTGTTCAGCTCAGAGTCTATTTACAGCTGAATTATACCTCTCCCTGTCTTTGTTAAAGACCTGTACCTGAAAATAGTCAATCAAAAGAAAACACTGAGAAAAAAGATATGCCTATCACAAGAGGCATAATGTTACTACTACCTTATCAATCGTTTAAAAGGTCTTTGCATTTAATTAGAGTGTAGAGTAGCAGCCCTTTCAGAATTAGTCATAATAATATCTCATTATAATAGCAAACTAAATTTTAAATTACTTTTCTAAAGACTGCTACAGTAATTCATACAAAAAGCATGTGGAAACAAAGCAGTACAAACTGTACAAGAAATTCTATTAACTATGGCAAGATCCATCTAGAACAGAAAATCTCACAGCTTCAGATATTATGCCGCAATGGCAAACCAAGAGCTTCTTGGGGATAATTGAGGTGCTGAAAGGGTTAGGCAAAGTTAGGGAGAGTGCTGTGTTCATTACTTGCTTCTGCTCTGAGTCAGAGCTGGTAGAAAATGACATTCACATCTAATAAAGTACATTATTCATCCCACTAATGAATTGAGCAACTTCATTTGGAGGAGATCAAAGGCCAAGTATTTAAAGGTACCTAAGGAGGCACACAGACATCTAATGAGATTTAGGAATTCAAATACCTTGAAAAAAACTGGTCCTATGTCTTTTGCATCACAGAAGCAGTCAACAGTCTATTTAACAAATATTCTCATGCAAACAGTTTCAGTTTAATTAATTCAGGTGCAATCATCACTCTTTGAGCCTTTCTCTAATTCAAGAGCAAGGGGATTTGCAATGGCTGAAACTGAACTAACAATCAGTCAGCTTTTTCAAGTGCATAATCTGCTAATGGCATATATTATTAAAAGCACACGAGAAACAATTATACTCATTACTGAGAAGGAAGATATTCAATCCAATTTGTACACAAATGTGTGTACGGGTAATATTAAATCTCAGAATAATACTTGAAAATGTTCTTGACAGGAAAAGATTTACATCTCTGCAGTTTTGCAGTTTTCTTCTGCTACTATTTGAGCAAATAAGGGAGTAACAATATTGTAACACTTCCTTAAATTGAAAGAAATTAAACAAGGGATGGAATCCCAAATCTGAAAATAGCCAAGACCAGCCATAATAAGTAACGGAAGAAAAGCCGCAAGGGCTATTTCCACAAAATACGTCACAGAGAATAACCCAACCCACAGAGCTGGGGTGGTTCACAGCATTTAAGAAATAAAAACTTTACTGGTTCTCATAAATTAATGATGTTGCATGCACAGCTGAGCAGTATTTAAGAATGTCTTGGCAATGTGAGTTTGTTTAGCTCTCATCAGAAAATGGTTATTCATTGAAATAGCTTTGCGAGCTCTTAAAGAACAGACTAAAATTTCTGGGTGAAACTTCAGAGGAAAAAAGTCTTTCTAAGCCACCTGCCTGATAATTACAGTGTGGTTAAGAAATTAACTTTGATTATTAGAAAATTTGAGTCCTTACTGTACTATATGATGCAATTTCAATGCCCTATAAACTGAAAGAGGGTAAATTTAGACGAGATATTAGGAAGTAATTTCACCATAAGGGTGATGAGGCAGTGAAACAGGTTGCCCAGAGGAGTTGTGGATGCCTCATTGTTAGAA
Organism: Drymodes brunneopygia; assembly: GCA_013400955.1. NCBI lineage: Eukaryota > Metazoa > Chordata > Aves > Passeriformes > Petroicidae > Drymodes > Drymodes brunneopygia. The sequence goes on along the minus strand of VZTZ01015541.1, from coordinate 59,381 downwards.
GTGCTCAATGCCAGGCTGGATGAGGCTTGGAGAAACCTGGTCTAGTGGAAGGGGTCCCTGCCCTTGGCATGGGGATTGGAATTAGATGGTCTTCAAGGATCCTTCCAACCAAACCCTGATAAGATTCTACGAATCTAATTTCTCAAATGTGCTCTCAATTAAGAATAATCTTCGTGAGGTTACAAGCAAAACATGGTACAGTTTCCTTGCTTAAATAGCTACCATATGACTGTATAACTTAATTGTTGAACCGTGGTATTATTAGATATTAGTTTTATGCATTTAATTAGATAGTAAATGAAAAACTAAAAATAACAACATATTTTTTAAATTATAGTTTTTAGTTACAGAACTTTACCTACCATTTAACAATATCACTTCATTTAAACAATACAACACAGACAGACTTAATTCCTTGGAGTATGGTACATTTTCTTGATGTAAAGATCCTTAACTCCATTTTATAAACTATGTGTAATTGCAGATCAGATTTTAAGATTATGCTGCTGAGACAAATTTGTTTGCACTTTCAACTTTACTACCTTCTCTAATATTTTAGGGTTTATTTGATTTGGTTATCATTCCAACTGTAACGAACATATTTGTTATTATTCTGCCAATCTGCACATTACCAGGACATTCAGGAAGCTGGGAAACTGGAATGTTGAAAGAGCCTTTCTCAGTGGAAGGAACAGAATTACAGTATTTAAAAACACAGAAAAAAAGTCCCCCCTGCACACCTTACACTAAGCCTCCTCCTGTCAAACCCTTCAAGAGATAATCTGCTATTGTTTTGTTTGAAAGGACAACTTTTGAGTGTGATGGACAAAACAATTCACTTTGAGGAAATGTCTCTATTTAGCAGGCTGATGTTTATGTAATTACACTCATCAGGTATCTATCCACAACCATTTGTTCTACTGTGTTTAAATGCAGTAGTAGGAAATTCCTGTTGATGAATCTGCTCTCCACGTCCAGGTATGACTGACTGCATGCCAGGATGCTGCTAACCACAGTATTTACCAGAAGAGGCACAGAATTGACTTGTCCTGTCAAGAGCAGTATAAATAAATCTTGTTGAAAATCCAGTGGGATGTCTCTAGACAGTATATGGCTCAGGATCTAACAGCTTATAAGTCACTGCCCTTATCACTCTCTTGGAACTCTGATTTATTAGAGCATTTGGAAGGAGATTACTGACACCTTCCCAAGGAATGCATTTTTTCATCATTCGCACCCAGGACCCAAATTTTCCGACAAACTTGTACCTATTGGGTACATTTAAGACTGAGATCAGAATAAAGATAAAATTCACTCCTCTCTGTGAGCTTACTGTACAACCCTGCTATTGTCTTTCCCAGCATTTATTATTCCTACTAATTTTGGTTTAGTTAGAAGTATTACATGATTTGGGTAAACATGCAGGTTTACCACACATCCAAGTGATAATCTACAGACAGGTACAGGTAGCAGTGAATCTCTTAGAGATCAACTATTACCTAGAAGAGAGCAATAGAAGTTGGCACTTTTATGGAGACAGCAGGGTAGGAAGGGAATCAGTCTTTAAGACTATGCCTAAAAACCTGCAGCCTTCCTAGATGCCTCAGTAAGACCTACTTGCAATGGGAAAGTGAGTTGGGAGGCAGACACACACTCTCACAAAAAATTCTGTTTTATTCAGACATTACAGTGATGTAGACAACAAATCTATGTCAAAATTGTCTCAAGAAAAGCCATGGGTCTAATATCATCATTAAAAGAATGTTGTAATTACACCATATAGCTATGCAAGAGTGTAAGCTCCATATGTACAGCCTGTGCTGTAGGATTTTCAACTTTGGACTCCTCACAAAGGCTTGACTTGGATGAGAATTCCAGTGCTACTATTCTGAAGTTTCCTAAATCAGTTTTAAATTATATAAAGATAAAAAATTGGAAAAGGGGGGGAGGGAACACCACCAAAAAAAAAATCTAAATATGAGATCAGAGTCCTCCAGGCTACACTGCTGTGAATAGAATTCACACTGTTATTTTTTCCTGGTTACCATTAAAATCACACTGCAACCAACCCAGCTGTGTGCTATTTATAGAGATCAAATCATTATAAAGACATTTATGCTACAGGCAGCAGCAGTGACATTTTTTCCTCCTTCTTTTTCAAGCCAATTAAGCGAGAAGAACATTATAGTAACATTTTGCTTTGTTTCCCATTCCCCTTGGTGCTATAGGATAGCTTATTTTCATCGATTAAGAACACAAGAATTCTGTCAAAAAGAACAGACTTTATAGTGTACTTTAAATATTCTAAATACCAACATCTTTAATTTGAGCTTCCAATTCAGTAAATGCATATATTTCATATTATTTCTCTTGCTGAGAGGACTTTTCCTCATCCAGCATGTTTGGCCTAATAGCTTTGGGAAGAAAATCAAAGTGATTAATCTGTGGTGAGGCTGAGGGAGGATCAACAAAAGGTGATAGAACAGGGAACAAAAGCTTTGCAGCATCTTCCATGACATGCTATTGTGTTCATAATACAAACTTATGTGGAAGCACTGCAGAGGATAATCCAAACAAAAGCACTTCCTGCTCTTGGTACACAATTTAGCACAGCATGGAGAGCAAATTTACACTCAGCTCAGTGAAACTTGGCATTGCCATTATGGACAGAGCAGAAATCTATGTTATGAAACCCTGCATGAGAAAACTCTGCCAGTCTGAAATAAACTGTGATAGCTGGTACACTGTAGTGTGCTACCAGTCAGCAGTATAGGAATTCACTACAGAGTTGGCTATGATGACATCTAGATATTGATCTTATAGGCAGGATTCATCACCCTTAAATTTAGTAATCCATAAAGTTAAGCATCTCCCCTAAGCCAGCTGTCTAGACTCTCTTGACAACTGATGAGGAAAGACAGGTATCTCCTGAAGACAATTTATCCTAATCTCTGATAGGTGTCTCAGGTAGAATGAGTCAATGGTTGGAACTGTTTCTCTCCACTGAACTAAAGATGGAAATTGGAACAGTAACTTAGTGCAGACACCTAAATTTTGGATGACTGAGAGTCACGGAGATTATTCCAACCCTATCTCTCTATTTGCCACATCACCAGGCACTACCATATGTGAACAAAGTATATTTTTAAGTGTTTCTTGGACTTGGAACTTGCTTTAAATCCCATATAATGTTAGGAACAATAACTTTCTCCAAAACCAGTCTATTTTCCAACACTGGTCTAATGAGCATGGAGTTCCACTGCCCAAGGCCAATCACTGATCTTCCATTTCCTATAAGCACTGGCTGACTTGAAGCTGTACTACAGCAGTAAAGCAAACCAGCAGAAGTTCTCAATTACTCTGTTCACACAATGATTAAGCATTTTGCCATAAATGACAAATCTCACCCATCAGTCATTCAACAGTGCAACATATTTCATCTATATACAAAAAACGAGCAACAGGGGGAAAAAATGACAGTGACACTTACTTGTCCAAGAGTGCACTCCATGCCACCGAGGAAATCTGCTTCCTTCAGCCCATTGTGATTGCTGCTGATGTCATGGACTTCAAACCGCAACCGCTGCACCTCCTCAAAATAGAAGTCCACTGTGAACAGCTTGGAGAAGACAGGATTTATACAGGTTCGAATCACTTCTGTCCTGTCAACCTGTCAAATTGAAAAGAGGTCACATGAGTGGCTTCTCTTTCCACCAGTGATGGACAACCATGAGCTCTTCAAATATGCTTTGCTCATTTATCAGGATTGACAGCTGGGACTGTGGCCATGGACAGTCCTCTTTGCACTGTCAGCACCAGCTGCCCTTTTTGTGCTGGGCTGACCACAAGCACAAAATAAGGCCACCTTCCCTTACCTCTCCCTTCTAGCAAGTCTTTGTTAAAATAAGCGTGAAATAAACTACAGAATAACTACAGAATTTACATCTCCAGCAGTACCCATCCATCACTACAAAACAGCAGCAGAGTGTACAGTTTCATCAAACTAAATGGAAAGGAGAGTAACACCGCCATAATTAACTCATTTCAGATAATTTGCATGATTAAGGAGTGGAGAACTGGATCCACAGCAACAGTTTTTCTTAAAAATATACAAATTTTTCCATCTTGCTAAGTTGCATCACCAGAATCTGATGGGTTGTACACTGTTTATTCCTACCTCTTAGTCTTAAAACTTCTAAAGAAACATCATTAAATCTATATTGCTATGTCTCTAAAAAAAGTGCTCATAGAGTACTTTCTAATTCTCTTAAAAAGTAGTACTTGGGTTTCCTATTTTTGAAATAGGCCTTTGCTATTTTTCATTATGATGCATCATTGGTGACAACGTAAGCAATGAAGCCATTTCCTTATTTCCACTCTCTTTGCCCTGGCACAGAAAAAAACTTAATAATTCTGTAAGATTAAAGGAACTGATCCTGAAATGAAGTAGGACTTGGGCACATCAGTCACGAGATAGGAGGTGGCTAGTGTGCCATGGAACAGACAAATTAAATTGCTCAGAGGAAGAGTGATGAGATCCTTTGTCTGATTCCTGATCAGGAACATCTGTTGTGCAAAAAATGACAGCCGCTCACTTCACTTTTCGGAGTTTATAATGCATTAGCCTTGCTAGTAGTTATCGGCAAGGGCACAAAGAGTCAAGCAAATCAAAAGCATGGGGAAAAAATGAACAGTTCCTGGTAGAACAGGTTTATTTTAGTGCTCATCAAAGGTGTCAGATTGACAGCTCTGACTGCTGAAATCCTTTAGCTAATCATCAAATAGATGCTACCACTCATGGAATAGACGCAAACCAGTGTTACTATTGCTGCCTTCTCACACAGCTGTGTCAATGTGCTCTGACTATGCCAGGATGAGACCATCACAAAAAGGAAAGCAACCTTACTTACATATTCATTCTTAATAAATTTGTTCAGACTAGCAGAAAATGATGGATTTGATATCAGTCACGCAAAGAATAACCAGAATAATATAAGGTGAGACAGGATACCAGCTACCTTCATTCTGATGCTGGTCTGCCTCAAAAATTTTTGTTATCTCCACTAGCAATCAGCATGATTTCAAATCACCATTACTGCTACAACGAGAAGTATTTCTTATGTCAGATAACATGACTAATCAGTTCACTGAGACCTTCCTGAGACCTCTTCTAAGTGAAAAGTGATTTGATTCACTTTGGAAGAGTGGTCTTCTCGTGAACTAGTGCTTCAGCAGACCAAAAAATAAAAAAAAATTAAATGAATGGTTTTAAATCTTTCTTCCTAGCCACAGCAGTCTCCTAAACTCATTCCTTGCAAGTGTATAATCTGTTAATTGGCTGGCAACATTTTAATTGCTTCATTGGTACAGAAGATCTCAGGCAGTAACTGAAGTTTCTGTCATTGTTTTCACCTCATCTCTTCCTTTCTGCTGGAAAGGGTTTTCCACTGTGAAATACATCAAGATTTACACTTGCACTCAACACAAGCTAAATATGTGGCTGCTCAAGGGAGTAAAGTGCCTGCGAATGGAGGCACAGGTCTGCATACAGGGACATTAAGAATTTCAGTCTCACACAGAGATAAGACATTGTTTGCTTTTTCCAGCCTGTGATTGACTGACATCCTTCCCTTGACATACATCGTACTGAAATACAGCCATTTCACTGAACTTCCCCAGTCTTCCCACATTATTGAGATGATAAATCAAACCAGCATGTCAGAGCATGGGATTACATGATAAAAATCTGTATAGAAAGAAGCAGTACCAACAGCTCCACAAGCCATATATAAAATTCTTTGTGCCTCTCTCAGCCATCAGCAACAGCATTAACCCCTATCAGTCTACCTTGCCTACAATCTGCTTTGTCAGCATATTTCAGTTACCCTACTCCTTGGCTAGAAAGTCGGGAAGCATCCCCAGCATGGGAAGCCTGGCTCCATTCCTTGGTTTTGATTACTGTGTAGCAGGACTGAGCGCTGATAACCAGCTGGAGTGACTCGTGATGAAGAAGCAGTGGCAAACAGAGTTGCTCAAAAAATTCCCCAACTCTTGTGGAACACCTTGGTTAGGAGGTGCTATACAAACACAAAGTATAATCTCCACTTGACTCCTGCCACTTTGTAAAGGCTGTTCTTTCTTGAGTATTCCTGCTCTCACATTCAATCATAAAGCCTCAATGCTCCCTTTAGAAATGCTGGATGAGCGTGAAACCTTAATGAAAACTGGTGAAAATACTATTGCTAAGTGCAGTTTCATGCTGATAACCATCAAAAAGCTCATGACCTACAGGGCTACAGACACTCACAAAAAAAAAAAAAAAGGCAAACAAAACAAAACAACAAAAAAAACCTGACCTGGTTTTGACCACAAGTTATCTTAATACCTGCAGGACTTGTTTCATTTCAATCAAAATATGGTGTCATATGCTGACCCAAAACACAGGTTCACAGCAGTCTGACAAAATGTCAGCCTCAAGCCATGTGCCCTTAATCCCAGTGTCACCTAAAATCACTTACAGAACTTCCACTTACATGGATGACAAAGGCTCAAATGCTTAAAGAAAACACAGTTTAGCTTTGCCCAGACTCATTAACTGAGCACTCAGGAAGTTACAACCTCTCAGCACGAATGTTTTCCAAAACATAAAGAAAAACAGTATATCTCCATTACTTTTGGGAAAGACACCTTTTAGTCCAACAACAGTATGTTAGGAGCGAATGGAACTTACACTTTTGGTCTTGTTACAGAAAAGCCTAATTCTGACAACAGGCAGATTTTTCAACAGGACATGGACAGGGGTCATGCCCAGAACTTTAGGATTTGCTGATGCCTGACATATGAGCCATCTGTTATTTTGGGAATTTGCTAGAACAAGGAATTTCTCCAACTCACTGAAGCAGAACAAATTTTCAGAAGAAACAATTGACAGCTACATGCACCTTTGGGCTGTGTTAAGAGGTAAAACTGACCTTAAAAAGAGCAGTTTTCATCTGACACCACGATCCGAACATCTGCTTCATGGTGCAGCTTCACCTGCACTTTCCCTTCAAGGACAATTTAAACAGGGAAAAGGACTTGCATCTTCACCTCCTGGGATGGACTCACACTGCTTTCCCTCTTCATCTCTTTAGGTCCTTGTCACTTCACAGAAGGTAGCATCCTGCTGAGTAGCCAGGATTACTTGGCAGGCCCATCTGGATGCAGCCACCCTGTGAGCTTCCCCTTGGGGAACTATGAATGACACACAAACACCAAAGTTGGCATCCACAGTGCAAAGTGCCATCTCAACAGCAGGAATTAAAATATAGGAAAGAAAAGGGGCCTTCTGAATCCTCTTGTCAAGCTAGCAGGGAGCTGGAAGCTGGGTTTGAAAGCTGTTTTCTCTATGTACTGTTGACATGGATGGACAGTTGTCAGAAATGTTTGCCTGTCTCCCTGCTTGCCCACCATCACTGCTGAAAAACTGCAAAACTATTTTGCAGTCAGATAGCATCAAATTAAAGAAGGCACAAAGGACAGATGAACAAATACTAAAATTCCAGCTTCATATGCTGTTTATATCTTTTGTCTGTGAGCTGCTGAAAAGCAGTGCGCTTTGCAGAACTGTGATAAACATGGTATCTTCAGTGAGGAAAGAGTTCTTTATCCTAGAAAAAAAAGTCACTGACAGTGAAGCAATTCAGTGGTTGAAATATAGGCTGAGGATCTCCACTCCATCTTCCACCATTAGTTGTGACATGAAGCCAAAGGAAAAGATCCAGTCTGAGGGGGTTTTTTTATCTTCTTCTATCAAAATTAGATGAATTATAAGCTATTGCATATACAAGAATGAACAAGGATTATGTAGAAGCTTACTGTCACCTGGTATCTAAGGCTTTCACCTGATCATAAGAACAACTTTCTCATTATGTCCTTGGGAACCAGGAAAATGGGAAATTGTCTACAGGACACAAAGCTCTGCACTTCAAAGCCACGCTTTGGTGTTTAGCACAGATCAGAGTGGAGAACTCCATGTCCCACACAGATGACTGGTACCTATCTGCTCTCCACTGTATTTCTAGCAAACATGCAACTAGCACAGAAGAAACACATCTTCACCAGTTGTTTTTTGGCATCTTTGAGGTAAAGAACAGCCAAGGGCCATGAAGAAATCACTGTGTTCTCACCAAAAGGATAGTTTTAGGGGAGAAATTTTAATCAGGCTCATGAAATAGCATGGCAATAAAATAGCTTCCTCATAAACTAAGGAAGATCTTTGGTCTACAGAACTATGGTCTGAAAATGTATACATGTGCTGCAGTTTCTTCAGTGTTTGTAGAAATCTAGTAAAGAACCATAAAAATGCAAATTCCATTAAATAGAGACTGTATGTGCCACCAGAATGTGTTTTTAGTGGCTGTTACAATTTTAGCAATTTCTTAGTCCAACAAATTGACCCATTATTCCCTATATATTTTACAGGCCAACAAGGGAAAACCAACAGGCTGTATTTTCTGTAGAAGCCATTATAAAATGCTGATTAAATCTAACAGAATCACATTTGTCAGCTGAGATGACAAAAAGTACAGAGGTCAAGGGGCAGCATTATTTTTAGGTCATTTGAATTTTAACAAGACTGAAAATTTCCATGATACAGTACCTTACATGAAAATTTGATACCAAGCAGAAAGCAATTTACACTTTGCTTGGTGGTTTCTGAGAAAGTTATTAATATTTTTTTATGATTAAGAGTGCTTTCACAGCATCACATTTCTATCCTACAAATGATAAGTTATTGCAAAGGTCACCATATTTTATGGTCCTTGTTTTCTGTTTAATCGATGATTGAAAACAGTGGAAAGCAATTAGTAGATCTTTAATTCTTTTCAGGCTGTAGAGCTCAATGCTGAACATAATCTCAATGTCAGCAGAAACCTCTTGCCACAGGCTGGCTTGAAGAGAAGCATTTAATGTGAATAGTCTGAAAATTATTTGCAATTAATTTCTTTTATTTGTGTATTTATGTAAGTATTAGATAGCTTGTAAACTTCTTAGTCACAACCATGAAGACCTGCTTTCCAGCACTGGAAAACTAATATATAGAAACAGCCCAGACAACTGAAATTACAGGAAAATCAGGATTATTATTTCTTAGTTGAACAGTTCTTCATTAAGAAAGCCCACTTCTCTGCTAACAGCCACTGACTGGCCTCTGCTTGATTACTTTTACTTTCTCAGTTACTTCTCATTGCCCTGAAGCAAGAAGTGGATATTTTATTATATACATTATGCAAAAATTCTGTGAGAAGTTCACTGATAGAGTTGCCTTATATGCTCACAACTTTTAAAAGAAGAGAGAAATGAGATTGTTGATAGGTACTTGCATGTGGTTTGTCTCATTCACTCAGAAACAAAATACACAACAGCTCTGACAGTCACTGCACAGTCACTCAGTGTCAGCACTTGAGGACCCGTACTGAACCCTGTCAGACTTGAAGTCTGAGCAGGTTTCAGAGTCTCATCTGAGCAACTCCAAGCTCTCACAGCTAGAAAACATGAAAAAACCTGTGGGTGCAATACAAGCTAATTCTAGTGCCAGGCAAATTGTGGTGACATTGCTAAGGAGAGGAATGAGGAATTTCATGGGATTGGAAAGAGTGACGTTCAGTCCCCAGTATGATGAAAGCAGGACCTCAATTGGTTGAGAGCCCTTGTGCCAAGGGAACCACTGGTTTTCTGGAACAAAAGAGATCTCTGAGGAAGCTACAACAGTCCCCTTTAGTTTTCAGACCATGTGCAGTTGTCATCACTGATTTCCTTGGTAAGTCTAAGCTTTTTAGACTGCATAAAAATACTGGAAAGTGCATGGGTATCCCTCCCACTCACTGTCCTTTTGGAAAGCTCAAATGCAAGAGAAAAAAAGCAAGACCTCTGCTAGTGCATTAATGCACAGTCACACTGTTCCTGACTGCACTAGCTACCTGATTTTAGTTTATTCTCCTCTGGAAAGAAACACCTTCATTTCATTCCAATAGCTTTGAGAGTTAGAGAACATCAAGTCTTCTCAGCTTAATGTCATGAAACCCAAATATTTTGGGCCAGAGTGATAATTTTTAGTCACTGTATGAACTGCTATGAAAGCAAACAGATTAAAATTGTTATCTTGTTGGACATTCATGTAATTCCCTTGGATCTTTAACTGTTTTCCTGGTAACATAGCTACTGGGACTCCAGCTGCATCACAGGGAGTGAATCATAGCTGTTGTTTTCCTTAGGCAAAGAGATGATCAGGCATATTACAGTGAAAGAGTGTGCAAACATGAACTTGGGTTAAACAAGAATTTGGGTTAAACAGAGGTTTGACAAAAATTTTGCCTAGAAAGCTTTGAAAAAAAGCCAGTTGCTCCTCCTGGACACCAGACCAAGGTGTCTGCTCTGATTTAGACCAGAAACACTAACTTTCATCCCTCACACCACTGGGGACCATCTGAGCCACCAGGACACTGGTTATTTCACACGGCTTCCTTTGAATTCTGTTCTCCATACATTATAAAGTACCATTTCTCCCAGAGAAATATATTGCAACCATGTCCCACCACATGACTTTTACTTTCCTGGCTAAGAACGCCTTAAAACACCACACACAGCCTTCAGTTTTCTTGACACATGAATGCAGTGCCATAGCACTGGAAGCATGGGAATGTTGGCCCAGCCCCAACAACATCAGTGTCACCACGGGGCGTGTGAGGGCAGGAAGGGACACCAGGACTGTGGCACAGCAGCACCTCAGGGTCACGCTGTGCTGGGCTACCTGTGAGCCCCAGCTGCACACACACACATCACTGACTGACCCCCAACCTGGCCTGGCCTCTTGGGCTCTCTCTGTCTCAGCTCAGCTGCCGGCGCTGCTCTGACTCTTCTCTGTCTGCCGGATCCATAGGGGGAAGCACTGATGGGCAGAGGGGGTGGTGAACTGCTGAACTGAGATCAGTGCCTTGTCTGGAAAGGGGGAACCCCCAGCCTGTGTCATCTGCAAAGGTTTTCTCTCATGGCCTGGCCAGTCCAGGCTCAGGGATGCTGGGGAAAATGTGTGAGCCAACTTTAAATTTGCCTCCTGTGATTTCAGATTTGACATAAAGCGTGGAATAACAAAGAACTCCAGCCCTGACATTTCAACTGAAGAAAAACATAAATGCTGCCACTTCTCTGAGCCCAACTGCAGAACTTCTATAGGGAAAAACTGTAAAAACATGAAGCTTTTTCCCATCTATTGACCTTGGGCTATAAAGGACGATACATCTTGTACCAGATGCTGCATTGTGAATATTCAAGCCAGTTTTGAAAAGCCAGCTGCAGAACATTTCAGTGAACCTAAAAAGCCCAGTGTCTCTGTAGAGCACATCAGTAATGCAGCATAAATTAAGGTCTTTCCAATGAACAATGATTAAGTGGACTGAACAGTGAGAGGACCATGATAAGGTAGAGAGATAGCACTGTCTTTTCCATAAGATATTTTACCTTATCTTACATTTAACATGGGAGCATTTGTAATTCTGAATTTTTTTGTGTAACATTTTGAGCCCTGCTAGAGATAAGAAGGACAAGTCTGAAGAGAGAACATCAAATCAGGTATGCATAATACATTGGGAAACTTCTTGACAAGCAGTAGAAATTCCTGCAGAGCAGTACAAGAATTTCATCTCATGAGTTTAGCTTCAAGGGTAGGCTCCCCCCTGGGGGTGAAGGGGTCTCAGTCTTTTGGTCCTCACTATCACTGTACAGAGGAGTGCTCAGGCCTCAGCAGAGAGTCCTTTTTTTCTGTATCCCTGCTTAAGCCATGAAGTTTTCTTCAGAATTAGCTATGAGCTATCACTCAGAGGTGACCTAACACAATACCCTCTGGGGTACTGGAAAGTTTAGGCTTACATTTCAAAATAACTAGTTTCTTTAATAATCTTTTATAAAAAGCTTGAGCATCTGCACATACACTCTCCTAGTGAAGAAGCCCAGCAAAGTCCTTGACTCCCTCTGCACAAGACCAGCAGCTCCAGGAGCTGATATTCTGGAAGTCACACGTTCCAGACTGACCATGGCCATGCACCAAGTTGTGTTTTGGAGCAGGTAGCAAGAAGAGTGCTACACTCTCATCTGTACCATATTAGCTTCTGCAGGGTCATTAAATAGAGACAAGCAATGATTATACCGAAGTCCTTTATCTTATTCTGATAAGATTTCCAAGCCTTAATAATCACATAAAATTGACAACTATAGAATTTATGGGATAAAGGAGTGCATTTTCTGAGGTACTCAACATACCCAGACCCAGCCATAAGCAACACAGAAGGACCTCACAGAAATAACACAGTGGCAGGAGATACCCATGTGATGTTCCTTGCATATTTAACATCATCAAGTTAAATGATGATGTTAAGTTGCTTAGCAAACATCACAAGTGTATAATGACCTGCATCAACTCATGAGATAAGGTGCTGTCAGATGTGATTATGCTGGCATAAGAAAGAAGAGAGTTAATTTTTTCACTGAAAACTCTTGAATGCTACCTCCAAGCTGAGCCCTGAAGCCTCAATGCTAGATCTGTCTTTACTTGATAATTCGAGATACAGCCCAGACATTCAAAGACAATGATGACTGCCATTTACTATTCCACAACCTTCATTTGATGTTGAGAGCTTCAATCAAACCTTAATTTACACGTCCCTGAGCACACAGGCTTTCTGTAGAGGACAAAACTGGTCCTTCTAAGTGCTAACAAAAATATTCATGTATTTTACCATTTAGCTCCACTTCCAACTTGCCATGAATTGCTAGCAAGCAGTTTAGTGCCTGAAAGCCATCTGAAAATCAGAGCATTATGCAGCCATTTGGAAGCTCTTCAGCCAGATATTCTCCACATGTTTTCCCTCACAGGTTAGAAAGTGAGTCTTGGGAATACAGGTCTTCATTGAAGCACTTTCAGTTTCATTGTTTGGTTGCTCATTTTTAATCTGCCCCTATGGAGAAACAAAGTTGTGTTGATGATTTCTGTGCAAGAAGGGAGAGGTTCTTATGTGTCAAATCCTTGGATGCTGTTCCACATACAGATGATATTTTAATGTCTGCTGATAAGCTAAATTTTAAGTTTTTCACTGTAAAATGAAATTGTTTTGAATATTCTTTTCATTCACAATGCAAAAGATGACCTTGCCTGCATGACAGTAACAAAAAATGCTGCAATGGAGTATGATTTAAAATTTGCTAAGCACCCGATGGTTGAGTTTTTCAAATGCCATTGCTTAGGAATCCTCAGTTCATGAACAGAATACTGTACTCACACAATTAGATTCTGCTACATCATGTGGCTACAAAGAAATTAGTTCAAACTTACTCTAATCAGGATGCAAAACATTTAACAATTAGGTTTGCTAATTCCACCTTACATTACTCCAAAACTAACTTCCAGAATTAATTTTTAGTACAGACAGGTAATCTCACATCCAGGGCACCAGGCTTCTACAGCATTTACAGTCATGTTTCTTCTCCTCCTGATGTCCACGAGGACAAAAGATTAGGAGATTGACAAATACGTTGTAGTGCCCATTGGAACAGTAGGACAGACATTTGCTGCTGCTGAGCAGCAGTTAAGCCTGCACAGTGAACTTTAGAAGCGCGCATGGTGGCACAGGATTGATCAGGAGAGAACTCTGATATTATACAATTTCTCAGGAATTTACACATAATTGAGAACAGAGAAACATCAGGTGATGGGATGATCTTTGCTTCCTGAGTATCAGTAGGGCTACATTATATTACGTAAGAAGTCTACACTGCTTCAGTAATTTGCTCTTTAATTAACTGACTATAAATAGCATTTTGATAATTTATTTATATTGAGAAAGATTTCCTGCCTCATACACACAGGTAAGTTAAGCATAACTAATATAAATTCTCAGATGGGTTAATGAATGATGTCAATTTATATAGGCCCAGTCAAGCTGTTAGTTTAAGAAATTAATTTTCTAATGAAGCACTCATAATTAAAGATTTAATAATTTGTTTTTAATGTTCTGTTTCAACTGCTAAATCAATTATATCATGGAGGCATTAGCAGCAGAAAGGCAGTGTACTATTACACAAGATACACAGTGCTTTACCAGTTTTTCCCGAATTCCTATACCAGAAGTAAATATTTACAATGTCCATTTAAACCAGCTTGAGTCTTCCCACACAGCTGGGGAATTTGGACCATGTGTTTGAATGACAGCCTGGAAAAACAACAGATTTGTTGTGACTAAAGTCCATTACAAACTACTCTCACTCCTTCTTTTACACATTGTTTTTTTGAGGCTTCTCAATGTGGTTACCATTTGCTGAAGCCATGGCAGCCCAACAGCTTGATCCACTACGCAGGAACATCAGTGGAAGTGTTTCTGTGAATTACTACAAAATCCAGGAAAATAGAGTAGGGCATTATGCTTCTCCCAGTTATACTCACAAGCACACATTCTGGTATTGAATAGTACAGAACTAATTAGAAGTAGAGAGCAAGTTTAGCTGAGTTGTATTACAGTCTTGCAGACAGCATCCTTTTAGACCCCTGACTTGGGACCTCTTTGATTTATGCTGCAAGGGTCTCAGTGAGTTAAGGTTGCTGTAAGTACCTGGTAATATCAAATTCAAAATGGTTTCTGAAAAACAAGATCCTTGTAATCAAGCCTCATATACATGCATGCTATCCAAAGATGTATAAGCTCAATCTGCGATGACCACAATTTTCCCTTCCCTGAGAATGACTGTGGCCTGGGATATGCTACATACAGGGATCTTCTTACTACACCTGACTTGGCTACACAACCACCTCAGGCAATAAGCAGCTAAAGCTGCTTCCTGTAATGACTTCAGATCCTCCTGGAAAAGTGTGATGACTTTCCAGGAGTTATTTGCAATCAATATCTCCACATACATCATATATGTGCAGCACACATACACATTAGTCCCTCTTACATTCACTGTGATTTTTAGAATGGGCTGGTAGATGCATATCTGTGAAGAGGTTCAAATGTTCAGAGCGTATCAAATCCAGCCTAGTACACCTCTTGGTGACAGCAGGGATGCTAAATGTGGATTTTTTTTCCAACTAGTGAGCACAAGATTTGGTCATAAAAGACAAGTGTTAGTCTTGCAGTACTTTATTGAGTGCAAGTAATCCATGCTCTTGTTTCCTACTATCATGCTCTCCATGTTATAAATACAGGTTTATGGGTGTAAATGATACATGTTTCACCAAGATTCAGTTTGTGTATATCCCACCATGAGATCTTTCAGCCCTGGTACTCAGGGGTTTTAACTAGGGATGAAACAGCCAACAGAGAGCACAACACCCTGTGGAAGACACTGCCCACTAGGAGAGTGGTCAATACAGATATACAAGAAACCTGGGGCAAAGATACCACAGAACAGCTTGATCTAAACAACCTTCAGACAAACCCCATGGAACTCCCAGGAAGCCCCGTAAAACTGCACATATTATTGGCCACAATAAATAAGCAGCACCAGCAGGATTTGGTCTTCCTGGTAGAATTTAAAATTGAGCTATGAGTGAAGCTATGAAGAAGCAGTCTTGTAGCAAGGCAGGTTTTGATGGAGATTTGTCCATGTGTAGTTTGCAGCTTCCCTTCTGAGGCTCGTGTTAAGGATGGCTTTAGGCACAGACACATAGACGTGAGAAAAACAGCTTCATAATGAAAACACAGCCCAGGCTGCTCTGATTGTGAAAACAGAGGCAAAACACTCAGCACACCCCAGAAGTTCAGCATGCTCAGACCATGACACAGGATCCCAGTTGCCACAGTTTGCTTGTGCAGCCCACCTGGGTTTACATGCTGGTGGCTCGTAAGGAATCAGTCCTGCCCAAGGCTATTCACAGTCCCCACAGCTTCCTGCCCCTGCCTCCTGCTCTGGGAGACCACTGCAGTGGAACGTGCTTAATTAATTACTAAGTATTTCATAAGCCATTTGGTCCTTATGCATGGGGTCCCAAAATTTAATTTTGCTGACACTGCTGAAAATCTACGAGCTGCTTCAGGGATGAAAGGCATCACCAAGAGTCATTTTGGCTAAAATCTCCTGAATTTTATTCTTTTTAAAAAAAGAGCAAAAATTAATGCAGCTAAATATGATCATGTATATTCTTGTCCTAAGAGAATGATAAGCTTGACTCACAGAATTACCACATTTGGCAGTGAGGCTTTTCCACTTTTAGGGGCTGTAAAACTTGTAATAAGCCACAGAAAACTTTGATTGGATTTCAGTTCTCTCTCTATGTATTTGAGGTCCTTTCCTGATACCAGTAATGTTGAGGACAACAAAACTCAAATATGCATTTTCATACCTTGCTAAACAATGGAAATGAAAAGCAATGAAAACCAGCAGCACTGCTATTATGTAACTCTAGTGTTAAATGTGTTTATTTTATTTGCATAAAATAGATGGTGTTTTATTAACTGGCCTTTCAGCATAGCTAGTAAATTTCAGGCATGCTTTTTTCAATTGGTATATTTGAGCAATTTATCTAATGCTTCTATATAAAAAAAAAAAAAAGATTTTTAATACCCTCTCTCCACACAGCTCCTCCAAAATCCCCTTTGACGAGAACACTTTTCAAAATACCTTCTTGTGCATCATGGCATTTTCGGTTAAGAAACTGATACAGAAATGAGAAATGTAAATAATGCTTGATGAAGTTTGTCTTTAGACCTGGAACACTGTAGAAAATTGTTTCTGTTGTAGATGCTTGAGGAGAAAACACACTCTTGCATTCTGTTCCAAATTATAAGGCTTAGAGCAATCGACTTATTCTTCTACTGTACCAACAGTCCAACCTCAAAAACTGTGAAGGTTGGACTGGAGAATACTCTTGGTAGTAGTTTCAGCTCAGAACCCTGTGCTGCACACAGGCTGCGCTTATTAGGGCTAAATTTAAACAAGGAAGGGGTGGGTTCAGGCACGCTGCGTGTACCATCACTGGGGTGTACTTCTCTGAAAACCACCATCAGGCTGCCACCTACCCAAACAGCCCTGGTGTTAGATACACTCTGATATGGTGCAGCAAATCCTTCAGCACCTTACAATGATTGAAAAAGGCAAAAAGAAAACTCTTCCTGTAGCAACTGAGTTGTAGCAATAGGGATTTTGGCAGAACCATGCAGTGGTAACTAGGAGCAGCATGTCAGGGTGCCACTTGTATTGATTCTGTTGCTGTAAGAGTATAGTTTGCACATAGGTATCACTGAGACAGCCTTTAGGCCATTTGAGCACTGATGGGACAAAGGGAGGTTGCAAGCTACATGTGTAAGAAGTCCAGCCTGTAATCCATTCCCTATCGATCTGCCATGTGTTTGGAGCTCTAGCTGACAACCCTGAAAAACATATAAACATCCTGCACTAAATGGCTCCTCCCAACACAGCACTTCAGCCCAAAGCATTCAGCCCATTCTTCTTGCACATTAGGAAACAAAAGCAGGACTTGGTTTCTGCCAGGTGGAAGCAGTGACATTAGTGATCTAGCAGAGTAATGTGCCATGCAATGGGGAGAAGAACAGGTGAATAGGTACCATGGCTAGAGGAAAATACAGGCTAGGGGAAAGTGACAGCTGGAGGATGAAACTCCCATTATATAACCAGGAGTGGAGTATTGCTCATCCTGCTATCTTA
This sequence comes from Drymodes brunneopygia, assembly GCA_013400955.1. Classification (NCBI taxonomy): domain Eukaryota; kingdom Metazoa; phylum Chordata; class Aves; order Passeriformes; family Petroicidae; genus Drymodes; species Drymodes brunneopygia. Next base: position 41,690 of record VZTZ01015541.1, on the reverse strand, counting down.
TTGCATTCCTGCAGAATAAAAAGACAGTGGTATGAAAGAATAATTATCACAGACACAGAGAAATAGCCAGAGAAACAAGTGTAGTAGATACCAACCATGCCAAAACATGTCAATATTCACCTACAGTAGAGAAAGAAGTGGTCTTCAAACATTCTGCATTACTGAAAAACGTGTATGTATTAGTCACTCCCCATTATAATTCAAATTGATTTAATGCTAGCTACCAAAAGATCTGCTGGAAATTGCATGCAACCATCAGGATGCCGTTAGTAATCTAATCCATAGGAGTCTGATGGTTAATGAGCCTTTTGGAACGTAAATCACTTATCACAATTTCAGCATCAGTCTTGGTGCAGGGAAGGACAATCTGCTAATCCAGCTCAGCACTAAAAAAAGTTGGGGTTTTTCCATTAACTATGAAATTATATTGCAGAGCAATCTAAGTGTTAATACGACATGTGGAAACATGGCTGTACAAGCTGCTGTCACAAAACTTTTTAGGGACAGGTGTACCAAAACACAGAGAACAGCTGAGAACATTTCAGCCATGATTTAGGGATAATGAGCTGCAATCCTTATGGAGCAAACAGCTTTGATAAATCAGATACATTGGATCCACAACTCTGCAGAATGACTATGGGTGCATGCACTGCTTATGGAGAAAAACCCCAACAAAATCAACCCACTTCAAAGCAAAAACTATAAAACAAGACATTAGAGTTATAAACTCAATCTTTTGCTTCATTTCTCTCCACCATCCCAGCCTTATTTTGTTTTCCTAACCATAGGCTCTTCAAGGCAAGAACTGGTTCTTTGAAGATATGGTGGGGATGTTTCTATAATCTAATTCAGCAACAGATTATTTCCTCACAGGCGCTCATCTACCAGGGGTGGGAAGACTTAAGGACATCCATGCAGCTGTACCCTTGTCAATTGATATGGAACTGCAGATCACACACATCAGTGATTATGTGGCCTAAACTGTTTAAACATGTTTAATACTGCTTCCCTGCCAGTAAATCCATGCTTGATTTATCAGTATTCAGAACATATGGAAATCCACAATGCAGAAAGATAGTCTTCACACATTGGTAAGCTTTTCAGTGTTTCTACAAATACTACAAGAGCAGATTTGCTATCATGCCTTTTTTTTCCCAAAAAGGCCTTTTTTTTTAATCCATGGACTGTTCGATTCGTTCTATGAAAATTGTTTATCAGCATATATATGAAATCCTCCAGACTCTGTAAGGCTTACCAGAAATTAAATTTTCATGGAATAGTAGGTAGTGCTGCTAGTTTAACCCTGATTCAATAATGCATTTATGTGCCTTCTTTCATGCAGGCTCAGAGTTCTCCTATTTTAATGGTTGAGCTGACTGCAAAAAGGTAATGAAGCACCTAAGTGTTTTGTGAATTGGAGCACTTCATAATACTTTAATTATGTAGCAATGTAACTCTTAAAGACTTCTTTTCTAGCAGTTACAATACTGCTGTTTAAATAGCACATGAGTCCTGTTTTAATTAGCTATTGCTAGGTAGAATTCTTAAAACCTTTCTGAAATGACAAAGACCCAACAATTATTTCAATAGTTTACATCAAGCTTATTTTTGCATGCTACAGCTATAATTGGGCCTTCATTTAGTAATGCCACACAAAAATGGCAGAAGTATTTTCCTAAATGTTTGAGCACTGTTCATTCTAGCAGGAAAGCTTTGGTGTTGCTTATTTGCAATCACATATCACTTGGGGTGAAAACTACTGCAGCGAGGCTGAACCCTGACTTCAGCACTCCAACTAGCATGGTCTGTGAAACAGAGAAACTCAAAAAGACCTAGCAGGTAGCAGGTCTGCCTTTTTTGTCATTTTTTGGAAGGACTTCCATAAACATACTTGCTTATACAAGAAAAAAAATGCACGGATAAACCATGACAGATTTCATCAGCAGTAGAAATTTCTGGTTCCTGACATCTGCTCCTACTCCATATGGAGGCAAAAGGAATTTTAATCTAATTTTTAACCTTTAAAAATCTCTCACCTGTATTCTAGAAACACTGTAACACCCACTATGGAATTGTCACCAGGCAGAAGATCTTTCAGCATCTATCTTAATCATAACAATCACTTTAATGAAAAGGGGCACTGATTTCATTTGCTAATATTCTGTAGGAAACATTTGTATTTTTTAATGTGGTTTCTTAACTGTAACAGGGCATGGTATTACTGTAGGGCAAAGGCAAAAAACCCCACCTGAGTACAAATTCTTTAGAACATTATCTTGGATTTTTCACCCCTGCAACATAAACTCACAACACTGTAGACTCAAACTCTTAATATATCACAATGTGGCATAGCTACGTAAACAGCTAGTCTCAGAAAATGAAAGGTTGTTGTGAGGTTATTTTTCAGAAGGTAACTTATGTAAAAAGCTCTAAATGAAAGCATATATTGCAGTTTTCCTCGGCTATAAGACCAATCATGGAATGAAAGAAGAAAGGAAAAAGAGCCAACATATTTAGAAATATCATCAAAATTCTGAAGTGGGTGTTTTTGTCATGCTACTCAGTTGCTGAGATGTTCCTGGGTTAAAAAATGAGATCTAAACTTGTGCTGGTGTTGTTTGGATGAAGCTGTGGATCCATTAGGGAAAATTGCACAGGATCTGTCCACTTCACATTTCAAAATTAAGTTGATAAATTCCAGTTTCTCTGGCTAAAAAATCACATAAGTGATTGTTATGGTGAACCATCCAGAGGCTTGAAATTCAGACAGAAGGGACCACATTGATGTTACCTGGTGAGACATACTTCATAGAGCCACAACAACAACAAAAAGAAACTAATACAGTGCCCATGTTAGATACCACATAGTCTCATCCGAGAGATTTTTTTGCTTCTGTAGTTACCTATGAAGACAGCAATACAGGAAGTATAGCATGGAAAAAGTGCCAGAAGATCTAAGGGGACAAAAAGACTAGAAAGTATTGTTGGCTTGTGATAGTGGCAGACTACTCGCTGTATCCTACAGAAACCTGAGAATCCAAATCTTTCAGGCAAGGCACTGCTCATCTCATGAGAAGATCTGAAGCCTTTGTGAAATATTCCAAAGGGCAAAATATTCCCAGATGACACATTTCATTAAGAGAAGTGAGAGTTATTTCAAGGTGGTATAAAGTGCCTTGGAAAGCTTGTCAGGTGGCATATGGAAAACTTAAGCAATGTGTCCAGGAGCACACATATGGTTGGGAGGCTCTCAGAAGCACTAGGAGAAGTGGCCAACAAGCAGCAAGATGATATCTCTGACACTGCACTCTTCAGTTACAAGAACAGACTGGTTGAACCTGGCTTTAGGTGCACCCTGTGACAAAGAGCAAACCAACCCACTAGGGTCACACAGTGTTGTTCTGTTCTCAGCAGATGTGCATTACAACAGGGATAGTGCATTCAATCCAGCGTACACTCAGCACGTACATCCTCCTGGATGAAGGCAGGAAGGTGCTTTTAAAACCTGGACCGGTTTTGACAGTATTTCATAAAACTCCTGAAGAGCTGGGGGGCTGAACGCTCTCCTCCTGAGCACTAAAGAGCTACCCACACCTTCTGTCAAGTACATCTGTTATTGCCAAACGTATTGTCAACACCTCTATTTACAACTTAACACATTTTTAATTCATGCCACTTCCAAACTGTGCGCACATACTACTATCCCCACCCGCTCCCCCAAAACTCAACCACACACAACTAATGGAAGAGTTTCATGTGAAACAGAGAACCGGAATCTTGGGCAGCCTGTGATGGAGACCACAAAGACCTGGGCTCCTTTATCTGAGGAAGTTGGGTAGCTGAAAGCCAGTTCTCATCGAGAAAGCCAGTCTCTACCTTAGGGGCCCTACAAATTTCTAAGGAACAGATGATGAGAAGCCATTAGTTAATATTTGCCCAGTCTCCTGTACAAGCCATTACTAGCCACTGTAGGAGACAAGCAGTTGAACAAGACCCATCTTTAGTCAGACACCGATCACTTTTTGTATGATCTGTTACTGGCATAAAGCTGTGGTATCCAACCATAGCTAACTCTCTTTGGAAAAAGAAAAGCAGAACCTGAGTAAATCCTATCATATCCTGACTGGTCCAGGGGACTTTGTGTAGCCCAGAGCCAAAACAGTGTGCCTGACATTATGGAGGAAGACTGTTCATCCCACATTCTAAGCTGCAGGCCTATGCTGAGCACACGCCATAGGCTCTACTTCTCTCAAAGTAACAGCAAAGAGAAGTCAGGAGAGGCAGAAAAGCTGCTGTAAATCCATATGCACATGAAAGCATATTTAGATGTGTCTCTAGAGTTTCACATATGTATAATGTGCTCTGAAATCTGCTTTCCTGAGTGTGAATCTGCTCTGAAATCTGTTTCCCTGTACAACTGCTTACAGAAGTGATATTAGCCATCCAATATAACACTTGCTAATTATACACAGTTTACTAACATCGCATCTAAACACTGAAATTTTCTTCCCATTTTTTCTTTACGGTTGGAGCATCCTATTGCCTTGATACTCATGTACTTCAGGAAGTGTCCATGTAATATGAAGGATTTATAGGAGGGGAAGAGTAGCACTGCAAGATGCTGAAACAAAACCACATCACTTCTCTGTAAAATGTTCAAGAGCAGATGATGATTGTCCTAAAGAGGTGATAGTAAAGCATAAACCAACCTCCACAGTGTTCAGTGGATGTCTACCCCACTTGAAATAAACCCAAGACCATTCAGTTTGTTTTACATTTTAAATGTCTGTCTCCATGTTGAAATTGCAAGAACAGGGACCTTTTTGTTCAATCCTGTGTTTAGGTTCTTTTCTGCTTTAAGAGAAATGTTTTGTCTCACAGGGACAAGAGGGAAATAAGGCCATCATGCACATATTAAGCATACAATAATAAAGTCCATGTCAACAAATTATAAAATATTGTTCATTGCTTTCATTATTCTTCAAGGAAGAGGATAAAAAAATATTTGCAGAAGTCATTTAGCCATAATGATTTACTCTGATGTGTATCATCAGTAGGGAAAGAACTGGACCTAAAAACAGATATGAACAGCAAGGAGCATCAAGGGACAGCACCAGGCTTAAATGGGGCATTTAATTTTGGATGGAGTAATTAAAACAAAAGCCAGAATTGCTCCAGGGTTATAAAACACTCCTGGATAAGCTATACTTCAGGAAATCTGTGGTGTAGCTTCTGTGAGCTTTCGATTCCTCTGTAATGGCGCCATTGTGCTCAGCATGGAGAATTTTGCCTCCAGAAGCTTAAGACATATATAAAGACATTGTGAAATAATAAGCAAGAGTCATTAGAACTGTAGAGGTCCTTTGAGGGAATCTGTCCATACTTTCCCTTCCTCCTGACCTCACATATTATTCCTCTAAGAAATTTTCCTTTGGTCAGCTCCTGGTAAACAAGGAGAAATACAAATAAAACCCCTGAGTTTCTCAGGAAGCTTTAAGAAAATGGAATATGGAAAGCAAGACTCTTTGAAGAAAAATGAGGATAGCCTCAGTATTACTTAGGTTTATACAGTTATTGGGCTAGGGAGGTAGTGAAAGTAACTGATATTTTCTAGTCTATACTTATCAAATGATAACTGAAAGGTGGGGGTTTTATGCATCTTAAAAATATATATCTCTATATAATATATATATGCGCTTTTAGAAATACTTCAGTCATATTTACAAATATGACTAAAAAATTGAGCATTTTAAGCAGAGAAGGAAGCAGCTAGCACCCCTGAAGCAAAAAATTTTTTTTCTCTTGTTTAATATTTCTGTTTAAATCTGCATTCTTTCTTACAGGGGCAAACCTCACTGCAGGCCCTTACACAGTGCAGGTTACCAGCCAACACATTTGTATTTCAGCAAGAAATGGACATGAGATGCCAACAGGGCTCCAGATACCACTCTTCATAGTTGAAGTGCACTATCATCCCACCATGAGAGACTTCCAGGAATTTTCAAATTCATTCAGAGAAATATTTATCCACATAAACAACAATTAAGAAGCAACCAAAACACAGAGGGGGGCAAAGACAAGCATTCTCAGGGTGCTCAGAACCTTTCACTTATTGTTTTCCACGCCATTATTCATCTTTCATCGCTCTTCACATCTTACTCATCCCACTCTGAGGGAGGAAAAATACACAGAAATCACAGGTTCACCACGACCACCCATGTGGGCACATCCATGTCTGAAATGAGACTTCAGCTACACAATATTCTCCTCCCACCCCATCACAGCTGAATGCAAAGGACAGTAAAGTAAAACGAAATACATATAAACCTTTTTAGTGTCAAGGAATCAAAGGCAGGGTGTCAGGGAGAGGAAGAGAGGTATTTTTCCTCACTCTTCCAGTCTAGCAAAGGTACTACCTGACTCCCACAGTGTTTTCACCAGCTGTCAAATATATCTCACATGTGTGACTGTTATAAAAGATATTAAATATCAGCATGTTACCAAACTTCTAAGTACTGATTGCTGATTTTTCCATAACAGTAACAGGGGTTTAATGAGACAGAAATACTCTCGGTGTTTAGGTTCTATGTAAGCCAGCGTTACATTTGTTACTACAGATTTCAAGAGGAAAGATTTCAAGACAAAAGATTTCCCAGTTCTGCAAATGTGAATGATTGAGAAAAACTAAAATGGGAAATATAATTAAAAGGTTTTGTAAATAAAACTGCTTTTCTGTGAGAGCTAAAGGGAGAAATATTATTCCTGCTCCTTCCATTCACCTCCCATTGTAAGATGAAATTGATGTAACCTCATTTACTGCTCTCTAGGAAGAAATCATTCAGCCATAAGCCTCCCAGGGAGATTCCCTTGGCTGAACAAAAGCTCAAAATGTCACTGCATTTACAAACGAACAGAGCCTCTTACTCAAAAGGCTTTTTGAGCCTCTGACTCAAAAGTGGAGCCACCAGGAAGAGCTGTGGCCTACAGGTCTCTTCCTCTCAGGGTGAATTTATTGGCAGGATAATGTGCATGTTTCAGCAAGGAGAGTTGCCATGGGCTTGGCAGATAAAGTAGTTCTTGGCTTAGGTTCAAAGCGACCTTTCACTTCTACCTGTGCGACCTGGTTTCAGGAGCAGTGTCCAAGAGGTTATGTAAGATCAAATGTACTTGGTCTCAGTTTCGTTGCAAGATATTTCCAACTGCTTGAGCCATTTCCTAAGACTGCAGAACACTATTCTCAGTCCCCTGCAGTAATGGTGTGCTGGGACCAGGTCACTCAAGAAATCAGGGCACCAAATGGTGCTGAGCTTTCCAAACTTCTCCTGGCTTTGAAAATCTGTTCCAGTGTGTTTATTATGGTGTTAGCCACTGACAGAGCTGACAAGAATGTCCCCTTGTCTCACAGACCCATCCCATACACACACCTCTTGCACATCTACTGCCTGCAGACACACTTGAACCTTATTATCTTTAGTCCCACATAAATGCATGATTGCAAGAAATCTCAGCTACTGTGAGCCACCTTTTTCACCACTCAGCATCAACAGAGCGCAACCACAGCATGCTGATGGTGGCTGTTTCCAGCTTGGCCTAAATTCCTATACAGTTGTTTATGCCTTTAGGGGAACAATGATGTCGGTGTACATAGACAGAGACACATACAGAGCTGCTCAAACCTTAATGATAAAAAAATTAAATAAACCTTTCTGAAAATTTTGATTCTTGTCTCAGACCTTCCTCGCTTGATCCTTTGTTGATGGGTCTTTGTCCTGACCTTGTGCTGATTTAGCCCTACCAGGCGTGACCTCCAAGTAATACAGATGTATTCTAAGTCCCACCAAATAAAGTTCTACCAACAAAATTCTTCTTTGCCAATAAGTTATTATTTTGGATATTTTCTGAGTTTGCATAGGCTTTGCCAGCCAAGGAGCAACATTAGCTGTACCCACTGGAAAATGTTTGATGGTAGAGCTACTCAGGAAAAACACTGGTTACATGGATCTGGCCTATGTTTGTTCCTTACTGACATTGCTTTGCCTTGAAATGGTTTCGCTGGGGGTGAATAGCAAACATATGTTACAGCAATATCACTTGCAGTGCGACACAGGTGGCTAAATCCATCATCATATGGCATCCACTGCAGGCAAACTAGCTGTGAAACGGCACAATGCCAGCCAAAACCACACATGAATACACAAATTAAAAAAAACCCACAACAACCCACTACTTAATCTAAGGCCATGAAATACACAATTCATGAACAGTGTATTTATAGTATGTGAAGTCAAGGAAACAGTTGAAGGAGGAGGGACTGCGAGCTGGGGATATAAAATTCAGAAGGTGCTTTTTGCCACTCCCCATTGCAAAATCCCACTGTGCAAAAATAAATTACCTGTCTAAATTGTATTTCTTTCTTCATTTTTTTTTTGTTTTTTTATTGTGTATACAGATGCTTCATGAGCATAAAGTGCATATACAGATGGCCATTTTGAACTGACACACTTGGCAATTAACTGTGAATTCTCACAGACTTGTGCATGTACATACATTAATTGCATGTGTACACTTATGGAGATTTCACACTTGGGTTACCTGTGCCTTTAAAATCTAGGAAGTCATGGGTACTTGATGTTGGGCTGAAAGTAAGTGCAACTGCCAAAGGGAATTGGTTCACATAAAACACAGTGGAAAAGGTAAGAAACAATGCTTGCCACAGTCAAACAAATTCCCACAACTTCTTAGATCTCTCTCAGGAGAATAAAGAGAAGATTAAAAATTTAAAAGAAACATAACAGAAAACAAAACAAGGCTTTGCAGCCTCTTCCATTCAAGTGATTTCTCAGTTGGCTGAGATACAAACATAAGCACATTCTTCTCCATCAAGTTCGTTTGTACCTGCACAACACCATTTTAAAAAGGCAGAGTCCCACTTCTCTCCAAAAAGAGGCTGGTACAGCAGAAGCACACAACTAAGAGACACTTCCCACCGAACTGAGAGACTTGCTGAAAACCTTCACCACAGTGTCAGTCGTGAAGAGAAATGCAAAATGGTTACAGTCCCTTTTGAAAATGATCTAGTTTAACATGAAAACATTTCTAAACAGCCTGCTTTCTTACTTACATGCCCTACTTATAGAAACTTTAGTGTAATGACAAGGATACTTAGAACACCTATACTAGCTGATCCCATAATTTGCATTCTTAAGTTTCTGTGAGCCAGATCTCCATGATTATGTATGAGCAAAGTCTATCACCTTCCTTACACAATAATTAAACTCCAGTTTAATTTACTGATATAGAAAACAGATACACTAGAAAACCCACTTAGGCACACAACACAGTATATAATCTTATTAATAAAATGGTTTTGGATTGCAGCATGCAAGGACTTAATTCAAACAAGCTCAGTCTCAAGCACACACTTAAGTCTGTCTTGATTCTGTACTGCATATACTCAAGCCCAGCTGATACCCAGGAGGTTTAAATACATACTTAAATTATTTATGAAAGAAGTTGAGGGGAAAAGTATTATTTAATTCTAAAATGAATTATTCTTCAGTTCAGCCTGTGTTCTCAGGAATTTGATTGCAATAGTTGCCAACCCTGTGGTGAAAAAACCACACTGGTTTTAACACCAAAAAGCCCCTTCTAGGTGTACTCAAGGAAGAGCTGTTGTCATCTTGGTACACAGGAAGAGGAAGTGTACATGCTCCAGCAGAAAAACACCTTAGGCAGGCCTGCTTTCCATCTCTGCTAAGGAGCTGCTGCCTTAATTGTAGAGCAGGGGCTCCACAGAGGTAATTAGACAAAGCTCAGCATTTCACTTGGATTTAGCAAAAAAAAAAAAAAGGGAACAGATGTATCTGATAAGTCATGAAGAAATTCTGGTCAATGCTGGAAAAAAATAATCCACATGAACAGAGAGAAAAAAATCAGCCCCATTCAATCTACATAATGAAAATCTGGATTGGTGCCTTATACAGGAAGACACAATTGAGCATCTTCTGTCTCAAAGCACCACTGAGTACAAACGAAATCAAACTATAAAAGGTTCAGACAAGTCACATTTTGAATTTAAATTGATCTTATTTAGTTGGCTTTAGTAATAATTGTCTCTGAGGTAGCCTGGAAAGATATTACCTGAAAGATTTCATGTGCATTTATTCCCTTATTTTACTTTTCCAGTTTTCTTAAAGCAGACTCACTTGCTAAATTTATGCTGTGTGACCTCTCTGCTAGGCTTTCACAGCACGCACTTCCCATTAGCCTACAAACACTTGAATCAAATATGATGTAAAAATGAGCAAGTAACTGCAGCTTTCAGTTCCTTAGATTTTGTTAAGACTGTAGTCTGAAATGAACAAAAAACCCACTATAAAATCCCATGCAAATATAAATCAGCTTCTGCTTAAGCCCCAGTTAAACCAGGTTTCTGATTTGTCTTTTAGTAACTTTCCTCAGCAATGCAGTTGGACACCTGCACAGTAATATGGTTATGTCCTGGTCATAATATATATAGGTCAAAAAAAAAAATAATAGTTACATGCAAATGAAATCACTGTGGCTTAGAAGACACAGTTGAAGTTAAAGGTTAGGGCATATTATAGCATTTAACTAAATATAGCAGATTAGCTGAAATAGATTTCTCTTCTAAATGAATATAATTAGGCATATGTTATTTAGAGGCAGCTTACAGAAGCAGTAGCTACAAAAAACTCCTTTATTACGAACAATAGCAATGAATTAAAGAGTTAAAAATATGCATTATATAAACATGAGGTATCTTCATTCAGATAGAAGTTAAATCAGTTTCATAATTTTATAGTTCTTTGCGTGTTTTTTTCCTTCAAACACCCTCTAATCTAAGAACCTCATAAAACTGTCCTTGCAGAGATTCCATAAATCAAACACTGCAGACAGCAAGAGCAGGGATGCATCAAAAAATGTATACCCTGAAAGAGATCTCTGATCCCAAACAAAAACTTCTGAAATATTTCTGGAGTGTGACTTTTAGCCAGATGTGCTGAACAGGTGCGCACAGTTTTCTCTGTGCTCCTCTCCTCACAAAAGCTAAATCAAACCAATCAAAAAAGTCTAATTTGGAATCACAGATTTGATTCCAGCATGGCTGAGCACCTTCCAGAACCGTGTTACAAACTACATTACTTTTTAATAAATTGAAGATGAAATATTTATTTCATCTTTTCCTAGAGCTGTCAGTGGCACTGAATACCTGCTGGATGACCCAAGATTTAAAGAGATGGTGATACCATACTCCCAGACCTAAAGGCAAAAGCTAGCATGGAGGTGAAGCTGCAGAAATTGTAGCCTTGCCACATTAAAACTGGACATTTCCAAGCAAATGGACCATATGCATTATTCTGTGTGGCACCAGCTGTTCCATTAAAGTCTCATAAAGCCAGTTCAGAGTAGCTTCTGTCTCATGTCACAGAGGCTCTCTGATCTGGCACTTTTTAGTACTCAATAATTTAAATACTGTATTAGCACATTTAGTGAATGTTTCCTGAAATGTAGCATGCCATAGACTACTGGTGATTTCAAGAGCAGGCAAGGCAAAATGGTTGTGACTTTGTTTTAAGATAACATATCCACAGGATGGGGAAGGATTCACAGTCCCTACATGAGCAAACACAGTATACTTAAGAGCCAAACCTCTTATCTTCAGCTCTCAAAGATTACTTTGATCAAAAGAACTCTATGCCAGGCCCTGGCCAGGAGTCCTTCTGGAATGCATTGGTGGCAGTACTGAGTGTCCAAGACTGCAATGATCATGTCAGGTTCGATACCAGTAAAGAGTTTCCAAGTGACCAAAGGGTCACAGAATCTGTGGAAAAGAGTAGCCCGTGCAGGGGACTGATTTCTACAAACTTTCATATAATAGGATCCTACCAGTTCCTTTTCCCCTCCCTTTCAGGCCATAGAGCTCCACAAGCCGAGGCAGGTGGGTGAGAGTCAGCTCTCTCAGAAAGGATGAGACCTCCAATCTGAGTGCAACGGAGCGAGCTGTACCTGCAGCCACAACCAGCACCATGGAGAAGAGATTCAAGAGCAGGTCTGGGTTACTAGTGCATGCTGAAGTCCCTGTCACTCCTGCAGATTAAAGCCATTGCTGCTAAGCCAGAAAAGCTGTCAGGGAGAGTAGGACTGAAAAATGAGTCTCATTTACGCTGGAAAATGAGGGCAGTACACAGACCCAACACTGTCCTCCAACCTATTGGATACTCAATCTGAGACGTGTAGGGGTACAATAGCTCAAATCTGAATTCTGTAGTGTTGTTCTGTTGCAGTGGGGCTCATTGGTTTGGGTGGCTACATCGCTTCTCAATCCAATTTGTTTTAAATGTGTATGTCCCTGTATTATAGGCTAGTTGAACAGAACTGGCAGCTATGTACCAGAAGACAGGAAAAAGGAGCAAATTATCCCAGCTCTTACAGCTGGCTAACAGCCAAATGAGAGGAGAAGTCAAAGTCCACTGGAAGGCCACTCCCCAAACTTACTTCCTCCAACGTAACATTTAAGTCCATCTGACATAGGTCTTAGAAAAAGAAATGCTTTTAGGAATGCAACAAACTGGTGAGTAGATACTATCACACTTTTGGTAAGTGGAGCTATGTCTTAAAAAGAATCAGGAGATCTTTGGAGGATTCAGAAATGGCAAAAAAGTTTATCTTAAAAAATGGCTGATTACAGCAATATTTATTTTGGAACAGTGAAAATAGCAAACAAGCAATTCAGAAAGGCTGGAAGACCATCGAGATGGTTAAAGTGCAGATGTCTCTGAATTTCACAGTACAATCCAAATAAAGTGAAGAAAGGTGTTTTGGCACTGGAGATTGCCATATTCATTACACTCTGAACACCACTAAAACCCAAAGCAAACCAAAAACTTCTACCCTGAAATTATCTTAAAAACTAAGCATTCTGCCAGCCACAGTACTTTGGAGCTGAAGGCCTCCAAGTGGAGACCTATCACCCAAGCTCAGAGTTCCAAAGAAGTCTGGGATTTCCTGGGCCCAAGGCTCATGGCAGATCTCATCTGAGGAAGACGTCAATCTGAATTACAACTTTTTAATGTGAATCATACTGCATTCCCTTTGAGAGAAGCAAAAAGCTTCTCTGAAACAAGACTGTCATTCTAAGCCTATTTGCAGGCTGATGCAAAGGCTGCGTTATCCCAAGATCTGTGCTCTTGTGCCAAAACTTATATGATGCCCCGGGCATTGCACTGCACAGTAAAAACCCCATACAAAGCTATGTGATCCCCTTAAGGGAGAGAGTGTTTATTAGCTGAAGTGTCTTTTTAAATTAGTAGTAAGACTTCCAGTTGAGTTAACACTTGGATGGGAGAGAAAAGCAAGCAAAAAGAAAAATTGCACAGGGTAAGCACAACCCATATTGTTGCATAACTTTGCCCTACTGCAATACTTTTCACACAAGGATTTCTCTTTACAAGCATTAATCAGCAGGATTTGCTCTTGCTTTTAAGTGTGCAGAACTGGAACGAAATGATCTGACAGTGATGTAATTTTAATTGCATTAATATGCAGTAAAAGTATGTCCTTGGCAGAAAATGTTATTACTATACTACTTATTGGTTTAAATATTAAATACAACTCACTTCCTCAGAGCTCCTCTTCTAATTACACTTTTTATTTTCTAACATATATTTGTCTTCCTAAACGCATTTTGGAAACTAATGACAACTTTCAGGTTAGCTTGATTCCATTCTTTTTAATACAGCCAAGTGACATTTAATTTGAAATCTGACATCACTTCAAAATATTAATAAGATCAGGATAGTTTATAGTGAATATTCATCTCAGTGATTGAAAGGACCTTCATAAAGTTGGTGTGGGCACACCTTAAAATGTGAAAAATTTGTATCAATATGCAGATTAATCTAAATCTACAGAGACAAAAGAATAACATAGATTAAGCTGAGCAGCTAAAGTGCAAGTTTCGTTGCCAATTATTATCAAAGCCTGAAACTCCTTGAAAGCTACCCAAAGGAGGGCAGTTCCTGGAATTCCCCATGAGGGAAGAAGGGTGTTATGCCCTCCCATAGGGAGCCATATCACCCAACTCCTGGAGCAGCTCCACAGACAGTTACTGCCAACATCACACCTCCAGTGTCAGCTCCCTTGCTGACAGAAATTGGAGCTGTCCAAGGCATCGTTACAGATGCAGTACGCAGTCACTTGAACTGCTGGCAACTCTCTTCCTAGCCAACAGTGACATTTCCAATTCACCCTCCCATTTAAATCGCTCCATTTTCATCCAAATTCACTTCAATGGCTTGGACCATGGTGGACCAGCAACTGAGAAAAAAATTGTTAAAGTTGTGGCACAACAGCTGCTAAGTCTGAAGAGATGTCAAGCTCCTTTTTAGGCCCATACTAGTTTGAACAGTAGGAGCCAGAACACAAAAGCAGAGTGTGTGTGTGTGTGGGCAGGAGCAGCAATGAGAGGGTGGACAGAGCTCCTCTGAATGGCTGAAAGAAAGGTAGAAAATGGGCTTTGCCTGACTGGAATCATGTATGTTAACACTTAATGCCAGAAAACAACACTGAAACACAGAACAGAGAGAACATCTGGGAAATCCATGGAAGCATGTACATGTCATGACCCCAAGAGGGAAGAGGAGCTGAAACACAGCTTTTTTCCTAGAGTGCCAACACAGAGAGAACTGAGTTTTCAATTCTGAGAGAAGGAAAAAGCTTCCTGTGTTACGATTCCTAGTGTGACTCATGAGAGCAAGCTTGGCATACATATTTTTCACAGAAACATGGCCAGATCAAAAACGTACAACTGACAGATTTACTTTTTCCAGAACATCAGGTACCAAAGATGTACAGCCTTAAAACTGCAATAGCGACAGACAGTGAAATGCATTCAGTGCAAGACAAGAAGGATGGCAATGGCAAGTGATGAGAAATCCTAAGTCTGGTAGAGTCAAAACCCAGTACTGTATTTATTATTTTAACCACATACTGTGCCAATCCAAGCCATCTTTGGAGATGATGGTGTTACTTAGTGCTTCAAGGCAGTATAAAAGTTGTAGTTTGGATACATAATCAGTCTAGTAGGGGCCTGTAGAGTTTTCCCTCAGTTTCTGGAGCATGGATATAGCTTCTTTGCCTGAACAAAACAGGATATTTCATTACTCAGGAGTTCATGAGTTATCACTGAAACTGCACCAGTCCCTCATTACACTTAATTTCAGTATCCTACATAGCAGTACTGAATTTTCATCTCCCCAGTCCTACACTCCTTGCAACAAGAGGATGAAACATACTCTGAACCTTCATAATGCAGTGCTCTGTAGTAACCACTGTTTCTGTCTCATTATTCCAACGCTGCCTCATTTTTGTCACTCAAAGATGAGACAGCAAATCAGTCTGTGAGAAAAAAGACTGAAGAAAGTATAGCATGGTGCTCATTATTGCCATTGAAAACTGCTGAAGGTGCAACAGTTTTGAAGGAAAACTATTTTGAATGTCAGATTTACAAGAAAGCAATCAAATACAGACTCAGAGCTAGCTGAAAATCCAAGTACTGCCACATGCACTGATGAGAAAAGGGATCAGAAATTCCAGCACAAAAGCAGAGAGTGCATTATGCAGCCAACAGAATAAGATTAGCAAACTCAGTTCAATCTCATCTTTTCGTGTTGTGTGTGGGTTTTTTGTTTGTTTATTCAGTTTTTTTATGGGAAGGTATGGGAAAAAATAAAGTGGTTGGTTGCTAGCTGTTGACAATTGTTGTTTCAAGCACCCAAATATTGTAGTTACTGTAAGGTACTAATTGTCTCATTTATTACACATTTATTAATTTCTTTCCTCTTGAAATAATTCTTGGAGATATTTTCATGTAAATGTAAGCACCCTTCAAAATTTTTCATGTATCACTATTTCATTCTTAACATTTTAACCCACTTTATTGTGACCATTTTTTGCCTGTGAGAAAAGCGGAAAAGGAAACAGGTTTTGGTATATTAAAACACTTCAATGGTACCTAATCCTCCTCTGCATAAGTAAAATCAACTCAAAATTACCCTAACTGCCCAAAGAAAGTAAAACCACTAACAGCACATTACATTTTCCTTGCACCTGTTGAAGTTCATATACAGCCTTGAATTGCCTTAATATTTGATAATGTAGCCACCTTGACTTACTGTTGTATAAGTGGAAAAGTGAAGGTACTTTTTCTTCAAAAAACCCTACCATAAGCATGTGATTGCCACTAGAGGTATAAAAAAAGACAGCACAGATCTCATTGATTTCAACTAAGCCAATGGATAGAATGTGAAAGACTGAGGCTTTATAGAAAAAAACATACTGTTACTCGTGCAACCGCCACTTTCATAGTTTTTGCATTTAAAAAAGCACAGCTCAGAAGATCACTCTCAAAAAACAGAATATATTAGAGATGGCTAGAAAACACTGGTGAACTAACACCTCCGTCTTTCTATTCTGTTAACAGTAATACTTAATTAACGTTATTTGTTCAGTTTTCATAAATGCCGTTTACAGATGTTTATCAGGCAGAAGCAGATGACCAATTTAATTTGCCTAAGATGATTTTCAGTTTAGCCCACCAAAGCCAAAGATACCAGCATCCATCCCAAAATGGACTTTACTATCGAAAAGCAACAAATCTATCTCTAGCATCAGATTATTTTCAATGGAGAACTTGAAAAGGCTAAATCAGCTGAAATAAAGACAGCAAGAATTCTCATCATTCCCTCCACTTGCATTTGCCATTCACATGACTTTTCTTTGAAGATAAATGCAACCACATATGCTCAGAAGAAAACAGGTTCAACACTAAAAAAAAAAAAGTGCGTGTTTTCCCATGTATTCATTCAATCTATACATGCATTTAAACCTTTTGGTACTTTAAAAGTAAATGCTTCTACTCATTGAATATAAATATTCATATTACAAGGAAATTACTTTAAGACAATATTTGAAACTGCAAAATTTGGTAAACTAGGAAACAATTGAAAACCCTGGTAAAAAGTGCTTTAAGATTATGCTTTTGCTAGACCCCATCTGGTTACAAAAGTATGTAAATACAATATTAAAAAAGATATTTTCTCTCTCAGGAATGCCAAACACCATTCTTCATGAATATGTATAACTAGATGTTCTCTGTGAGTGAGAGGTAGTAATTAATTCAGTGTTAAACATCACAACCTATTACTTGAACTCCATGGCAACCAACATTGCCAAAAGAGAAATTTCAAAGCCTATTTTTAAGTTATTACAGTTACACATTTCCCAAAATTTCAATGCAAGCTTGTGGTGTTTTTGGATACAGACAATTTAAGTTAACTTCTCTAATTGAGAAAAGATTGAAGTGACAACTACTGATTTTTGCTTTTATTTTAAAAATGGCTTGATGTCAGTGAAGAGGAAAGTAGCCAGTATTCACAGTAGTTACTCTGTGGTACACACAGCACTCCTAGGGATGTAATCCCAATGATTTTCACAGTTTGGGACACCTTGATGTCACTGACTGCTCTGAATGAACTCCCTGGGGTTTTAGGTTCTGACCCGAATGCTCAAACCAGCGATTTTTACACTTGAATCCACAAAGATGAAGGTAGGTTGAGGAAAGCCGCAGAGAATCAGCATATCTCCAAAATATAAATAGCCTGGTTTAAATGGGGATGTTTGTAGCTTTGTGTTTTCTTCTTTACTCAAACAAAGCCATAAGGGACTACAACAGAGTTCAAAAGTTTTGGCTTAGGAAGATGGGAACAGTAAATTAAAAATCAATTACATTCAGGAAGGCAAGTTCCAGCACACAGGGAGATGTGACTACAGCTCTTTAGGAATGCTGGTGTAAAGGAAAAGGGTAGTAAAGAGTGGCATTTCCTGAGAGAAAATACAGTAATGGCAAAAATACAAACCATCCTCTGGGTCAGGTAAGACAACATACATAGCTAGAGGACAGATTTGACTATGCATTGAGCACATGCTATACCTTAAATTCAGGTGTTTTAAAAGCACCAGGGCAGTCTGTTGAGGACAGGTAAAAAGTACAGTATGAGCTGATACTTTTCAAAGCCAGGCAAAACAAGGCCATAGATGCAATTAACAAAGCATCAGGAATAACAAGGAAGTGTTAATAAGTATTTTAATATAAGAAGAAAGTCAACAAAAGTGTCTGTTTGCTACTCAGTGAAACTCCAACCTTGTTTAGAAACGTCACTTAGCAATATCAGAAAGCTGAGATTGGAATGCCTTTTTTTGCATCATCTTTTTATTAAACATCAGTTAGCCCTCATACATAATGCCACCAATAGATGGTGAGATGTCAGTCTTGAACCAGAAAATAAAAGGAGTAAAGAATACTTTGGTAAATCAGACATTTTCAGTTTGGTCTGGCTTTTCTTGAAGAGCTGCTGGATGAGCTGCTGGCATTTATCTTGGAGGTCCTTTGGGATACACTGAGTTACCAGAAGACTGCAAAATGGCAAACGATTAAAGGAGGAGCCACAAACCTATAAATCCAACACCTTAGCTTCAGTTCCCTGAACTGTAAAAGAATAAATAATCAAACTACTTGTAATTTCCTAAAAAAGAACCCAAGAAGATGAATAACAGACAGCATTAATTTGTCAGGAAGAAGACCCATCAAACCAGCCTAATTTCCTTCCATGACAAGATAATGGCCTTTGGGGAATAGAGAAAAACAGTAGCTGTCATATTGCTTTATTAAGTAGTTTTGACTTTGATTTCATGTGATATTCTCTAGAACAAAGCGGAAATATTAGGATGCTCTAGAAATGTTTGAAAAATGCTATTAAGAAAACATACTTGGCTCATCAAAAGTAAAGAGAGATGCATGCATTCAATGATATTCCACGGGGGAGTGTCCTAAGTGTGGCATTATTGAATATTTGTCTTAATGAACTGAAGGATGGCAGAACAAGTTTGCTAAATAGCGCCCAGCTGTGAGGGACTTCAAGTATTTTGGAAAGCAGGACTTCAAAATTTCTCAGCAAACTGGAGAATAGGCTGAATTGCATCTGCTGCTTGTCAGCAATATAATGTTCTACACCTCTAAAGAAATAATTATGTATATTACTGCAAGTGAGGAAACACATGGCTACAGGGAAGACAATCTGTAAATCAGAAATGTATGCATGACAACTTTTCCATCATACTGTTGGGAAGACTAAAACAATTTTAGAGCAGTGTATGAGGAGAGGTAGAACTTATGAGATGCATAAAGTAAATCTTTCCACTCAAATTCAAAAAGGTGCTGGATCACCTGCTCAGTTTGGTGCACTGCATTTCAAAACAGGAATGATCACCTGAAGCAAGCTCACAGGCAGAACGGTGAAGATTGATCACAGCTTTGGAAAACATGACTTAAGAGAAAAGACTGGACAAACTGGGCTTCCTGTCTTGGAAAGACTGACAAAAATTTATGAGCAGCAGCTACTTCAAAAGAGGAGGAAACAGTCTATTCTTCATGCTCAGAGGATTTAAGTGCTGAAACTGCACAAAAAGCCCTAAGATTAGATGTAATGGAAAGTAGAATGGCATTAAAGAGAAACAGTGCTAGAATAGGATGTCCGGGGAAGCTCTGGCATCTCCATCACTAGAGGTCTTGAGGAATAGGTGAGAGATCCATCTGCTTTTGGAGCATAGAAAAAGAACATGGTCTTAGGACCTTTCAAGTTCTGTGGAGGACGAACAAAAGGATCCTTTGCAAGGTATCCAGAAAAGAACCAAATCTGGATGACCTTTTGAAACAACTCAGTATTAGACATGTCTCTGTCCTTACCAGAATGTGGAAGGAACAGGCACAACAGTTCTGCAAAGAGAAGTGCTCTCTTTAACACACAGCTAAGGCTAAACCAAGCAGTGCTGGGTACTTTAGTGATGCCTACTGCTACAGTCAAAGCACGTTTTGTGTGTCAGAGATTGCCAGATTAGGTTTCATTTAAGAATCAGACACAGTCAGAGAGGGAAATTTCATTAGACACAGGCAACAGGTGAGTATTCGAATAAATAAAACACTCAGTTACCAGGGAGCTCACACCATCTGCTGGATTGCTGTTTCTGCTTCCTGAGCAAGCCAGCACTGCCTAAGAGCGCAGAATCTTCTGCCTGCAGTGATCTGGAGATATTAGCAATCCACTTGCAGCCCCAGAAGGAAGCCCTTTGGTCAAGTTCTCATTGTACCTCTGTTCTTTCTAAATTATTTCTCAAGAAAGTTTAAAAGACAATTTTCCTTTTCAAGTCACAAGATCCATTTTATCAGAGAAGAAAAGATATTTGACAGTAAGTGGACAAGAGACTGAGTTCTCCCAGCAGGCTACTGGATGAGATAAGAAATCATGGAGATAGGCAAAGCTTCTGCTGATTTCCCTCTTGAGCAGATCTATGAATAAAGAGCTGCAGTAATTAGTCAGGTAGTTGCATTCTGCTCTATAGCAAGACTTCACCAATAAATCTTACCAGCTGAGGTTTAAAAGAATGATCAGCATTCTCTCCATTTTCTGAGATGAAGCCATTTGGAGAACCTGGAGTTGAAAGTAATTACATTATGGATGCACTTCATATACCAGTGAAACTACAAAGCATCCTGCTCTGTAACTCACTGATATTCCAAGCTGCTCCTCAGCTGCTAGAAAATGGCCTGACTCTGCTCGCTGAAGGGGAGCTATGCGAGTTTAAACTGCTGATGATGTGCATTTACATTTTCATTAGACTACTGAGGAATTTCCAAAGTATGGGAGCAATCAGTTAAGGAGCACACCTGCTGAAAATGCTAAGACACTAAAGTGGTTGATATTGTGCTGAAAAGGAGTGAATGAAACGTTCATCCATGTATATAATTTGTGCCATGAGCAGCATTTTTTATGCTTTTTAATCTAATATTCTCTCAGAGTTTAGGCAATACCTCCAAAGTGGCTAAACCCTTGATGGTTAATCCCATTGAAAATATTTTCATATAAATGAAATGCACTCTGTGTTCATCCAGGAGATACCACTAAAATTTACCACCCAAATGGTACCACTGTCATCAAAGTGTAGGGAAAAAAAATACACCACACCAAAAAGCCAGGATAAGGAAATAGAAAACACTGCAGTGCAGGGTCCAGCAGTCTGCTGGCAGTGCTGGGGAGGGACAAGCAGAGCAGTAGGAGAACCTCACCAGGTGAGGTGAGATGAAACCAGTGGATATGTCATTAAGGTTTTAACACCACTGTTTCTGATGTTGATTTTTTACACACCCAGGAACAGCTCAGTAACAGTGACCAAACCTTCTTTCCCAAAGCATGCAGAAGAAAGCCTTAAGCACATAACTGGGGAGTAATTGTCACATGCAATTTGGCAGTCTGAGAGTGGCACTTGGTCTCTGAGCTGTGATATTTCTGACCAAAGAACAGTGCACTCTCAGTGAGAGGCTACCACTTCCCCACCACGAACCACTGCCTTCAAAAGTGGATCCCAACTTTCAGTTACCTAGTATGAAATGAGGATTTAATTGGTATGACTCAAGCTAGTTAATTCTAAGACAAGATCTTGGGGCATCTGTAAGATTTCCTGTAATAAAATGCCGTGAACACAAAAACTTAATCAAAACCCCACTGGGTGTTTTCCAGCCACATTTGTGGCTCTCAAGAATTCTTTCCCCTACTATGCTACTTCAACTCTTACTGCTCATTTTTTGACTCACCTGGGCAGCTCAGATGTTTAGGAAGCCTGTGCTATGTGGTGTGAGAAGCTGAGCTTTTAAATCAAAGAAAGGCCACTGCACACACCACAAAGGCACTCAGACCACACAGCTGAAAGGGTAAGATCCTTCACTGTCAAGTCACAAAATTAATTCTGTTTATACCATTCTTTCTCTTACCATGCTGAAGAAATAACTCCAAATAATTAGAAAAAAAATAGTTTGCAAAAATTATACATATGAAGGATACAGATAAAAAACACAGAAAAAGTAGGTTTAAAAATCTTATTAAAAATGTAATTTCTTGAAATACTCCTTTTCTCCACAAAAACACAAGGCCACTGCATTTTAATGCATGTCTCTCAAACAGTTCCTGAGCTCCTAAATCAGTTCAAGGTCTATTTTAAGGTTAATTTGATATTCCATTGCAATTTAATGACTGCCTGGAAATTGTGCAGGAGTGTCTAAAGCAACAAAGACATTTCTGAAGTCAGGAAAATGTAAAAAAATTTTAAAAAAAAATCCAATGGCAGTTGGAGAATAGTCATTAGAAGAAAGATAAAATAACATTAAGTTTGTTTTCTCCCTTAAACTAAAGTATGTTTGTTGATGGTGTGAGGTACATATATCACACATTCTTCAGATTCTTATTTTTGTGTTCTTAAATACCATGCTACGAAAAGCAGAAATAAGTGACATTTGCTTAAAAGAAAATACTTCTTCCTGAATCAAATATTGAGATTACAACAGATGGGGGGGAAAGAAAACAATTTAAACCTGTTTTGAGAGTAATTTTTCAGTTCTTAGTTCCAAAGATGATGCCTCAAGCCACAGAAGTCAGGAATCCTGTGTTTGCAGGAGTGGGATTTTTCACAAGATTGAGGATAGTTCAAGTTAATATCTACGTGTGAGAAAGATTTCTAACCATCCCTTCTGGTGAGGCCAGAGAGCCACCTGGTGTGTCTCTCCCTTAGAGTGAGATGGAACTGTGTCTCCTTGCTTCCAGGTCAGGAGAAGGCAAGGGAGGAGCAGAGCTAAATACAGTCAGAAAGAAACCAAACCCAAACAGCCAGCAGTTACACAGGAACCCCACAGCCATTCAACACTGGCTGCTGCCACAGCCTTGTCCCTTCCTGCAAGCGCCTCTTGATCACCTCTGGAGAGCTTTGGTAAGCTTTATCCAAGTTTGAAAGAGGAAGAGAAGCCTCCAAGCCAAGTGACTTCCCACAAGTTTGGTGAAAATGAAAAGACTTGAATTAGCATCCTGAAGGTTCAGGGTAGTAGGGACATAACTATTTAGTTTTCTTTTTGTTGGTATTTCCATTTCATATGATGCAGAATTAATATTTGCTCTCGCATAGCAGGAAAAAATTAAGATGGGAGCACACCAGATAAAATGCTCAGCACTTTATGATATGCAATAATGTTATTGCATATTAGTTTTATTTATGTAGCACCATCACACAGCTAAAATAAGCACACACAAACCTTGCATTAGGAAAGCATTATTAAAGCTACTATATGAAACAGACTTCTCTGCTTCTCAAGGTTGCCTGTACAACCCTAATTTTGGCCCTTTTGTCTACATGCTTTATAACACAGCTCTTAATGACATGTCCACATCCTCATTTTTTAACCTAACCTTTGCATCATTCAGCACACAGAATAGAAGAAGTTCACTTAATGAGCAGCTGTCTCCTTTGTTTCTTTTTGCTGTTCAATGTGTGACCCTCTATCTTATTCATTGTAGATTATTCAAACTGGGCTCTCAAAGCAGCATTAACAATTTCTTGGAGATTTGTGAACTGTGTGATACTTAAGTTCTCTACAATCAGTGACAAGATTATCCACTAAAATCTAATAAATGTTGACTAAACAGAACCTTACGGTTTTAGAACATGCTTTTAAGTTTTGCTGATTAGTTTATATGGGCAGATTTACCCAGAGACAGCAATGAGCACCCTTTTCACCAAACTGCTGGTGCAAGGCTTTGCCCCTACCCAAAAAATGTATGCATCTTCAAGGACAGGCAGGACAGCATACTGAATTATTGGTTCTCCCTAGCAGAAAGTTTCATGAGAGCAGAGCTGTATGTAAAGTCACTGTGTTCGTCCTGGTGCAGCTTGCACCACGGTGTGTGGCTCAGCTCTGATCCTGAATGTTGGTTTTGGGATCTGTCCAAAATTTTCAGACAGATTAATTTGCCAGCAGGCTTATACCTATCTTGTAGCATGTCAACCCAAACAGAAGCAGTTTGGCAAAATCGTACACAGCTGAGAACAAGTTTTTAGCCCAGAACCATGAGAAGGTGTTTATAGTCCTAGTGGTGATTTTGTTAACAGAGGAGGGTGCTGTTAGCATTCGGGGTGGGCTGATTACAGTGTAAAGCACTGTGGTGAACTGAACTGTGAAGCCTTCTTGGCACAGAAGCACCGATATCCAACTCAAGTGGTGCTCATCTTGTCAAATTGGAAATTGAATTGCTGCCACTGAGGACAGCAAAGGCAAAGGGAAGTGCAGACCACAGGAAAGCATAATGCCCCGACAGCTGAGAATAAAAATGCAAAGCTAAAGTAAATTCTGGGCAAAGGTGCTAGATATTGCTAAATCTTGCTTGACTGGAACACCAGACAAGTAGGAGCTGAAATTTGCTCATCCTGTGTCTCACTAAGCTGTAGTCTGCAAAGAATAAGTCAGTCTTCGGAATCTGAAATAGCAATGGTGGCTTCAAAAATCATGAGTTGTTGATTTTGTTTTTATTTTAAAATAGGTACATTGTTCAACAGTTCTAAACTGTTATGGATATATTCTCTCCTGCTTTCTCCACATAAAGTGGAGAAGGAAAAATAATTTTAAAAGTGGACAGTCATTGTGTCAGGAAATTAATGCTGGGCATTAAGAAAAGCAATATATTTTATGTACTTTTTCTGTGGGACTCAAAACATCATTTCCCCTCATTAGTTGCTCTTTGTCATTAAGTTGGCCTTTGCCTTTCCATACATTTAGATATGACAATGATGAGGTTGAAGAAATCTACTGAAAGAAGACTTAGTAGCCCATTTCTCCTGACCTCTGGCACATTTTCATAAAACTCTGAACTACACATTTGTTACAAAGCAACTTAGAATAGTGGCACAGGCACTGAGGTTCAGCCATTGCACTTCTGAAACTGAGGTGGATGCATTAATCTAGAAACACAGATGTCTTTGAATGTGAACCATTAAAACTCTGCCCATAGCAGGAATCTCCTGCAGCAGGAAGCATAATCTGGTAGAATTTTGTTTCATATTAATTTAGATTCCAGTAGTTACAGCACGGTACAATGAATTGGCTGTTTTCCAGAGAATACATCCTGGGAAACTATTCAAGAAGGAATGATAAATAGATCAGTGAACTTATATTTCCATGTCACTAGGAGGAAGACAAGTGAGAAATCGGTCTGACAGTGTTGCTGGGGTGATAAAAGCATATTTAATAGCAACCAAGTATAAAACCCAAATTAAAGATTTGAAAGCCAAACAGGAGTCAATTTGACAAATACCAATATAGCAATGTAAATGTAAATCATCCATTACTCTAATTTCCTAGGGGACTGAGAGTTTATCAGATTTATGCATCCTCTTGGTAAGACACAGTGCCAAACAGCAGTTAGGACTTCTAAGCAGCCAGAGCTACACACGGCATGACTAATGGCAACAAGGCACTGGACCAGAAGCCCAGAAGTTTGCCACCCACATTGCTGCAGCCTGCTTCGTTAAATCAAGCTTCAGACTGGGAGGCCAGAGAGGCACTCCACCCTTGTAAAACAAAAGCAGCCGACTTTATACCACACAGATTATACATCTTTGACAAACTGTGCTTCCTCAAGCTCCTTCAGCACAAAAGATACAGCTGTAATGCTCTGGATTTGCACTGGAGCTGGCAGCTGCTCCACTCTCTCCCTTCCCATCTCTCCTCCCAGCATCTCCAGTCTGGGAGCAGTGGCTGTGATAATGCTAATTTTTTAAATATTACACGTGGTAAAGAAAAGTCTGTGTGTCTGGGGAAACACAAACAGGTCTGTATCTTTCCTGTACTGAGAACTCCAGAGCACAATACTGCAGGTGGAGTCTCACCAGAGCAACACAGAGGGGGATAATCACCTCCCTCACCCTGCTGGCCACATTTCTTGTGGTGCAGTCCAGAATATGGCTGGCCTTGTTGAACCTCACCTTGAGCACACACTGCTCTCTTGTGTCCAGCCTCTCATCCCCCAGCACCCCAAGTCCTTCTGGGCAGGGCTGCTCTCGATCAGCTCATCCCCAGCCTGTGTGCCTGTGTGCCTGTCCCAATCCACACGCAGGACCTTGCACTTGGCTTTGTTGAACATCACAAAACCTCGCTCACTAGTTGTATGTTTTCCCTCAGATTATTTAAATGGGTATTTATTTGCAAAAAAGTCCTTGTCATTTTATCAGGCTGTAGAATCATTTGAATTCCAGGTGATAGGTAGGAAACTAAAGCAGCATATGTACAGTTATAATAAAAAAGCAGGAAGCCCAAGTTTGCTACCATCAGCTGCTCCAATTAACTGCTTAAATGACTATAGTCCATGATTTTCCTTTCCTTGCAATTCCAGACACCAGGCTGCTTTGGTCCTTCCATCTGTACACTTACTATCTCCCAGCTGTGTAGCGGCTTCAGTAGAGTGGGTGCCATTAGGTGATCACTAAAATATTTTTACCTGTTGATCAGCTTACCTCCAGACAGTGCTGATGTACCAAAGCATACACCCTTAACAGCGTTAAGGGTTGTTTTTCTATAGTGTTTTTTCCCTTGCAGCAGGAAAAGAGATTGTTACCTGACTACAGGTGACATTTCATAGCCACTGGTCACATTAACTTGATCCTCCCTGGCCTCAGGACCTGCAACCATCCCACACCACTGGTCAGAGTCACAAGACCTCCAGCAACAGAAGAGCTTGACCACTCCTGCATGTCTGTCTGTCCTGCAAGAAGCATTTCAGCACCTCTGAACTGTCACACTTACAGGTGAGTAAAAACCTTTCCAGAATGACAATGGCAGAGCAGTAGGAGAACACCCTCCTCCTAAGGCAAGTGCCATTCTGCATTGCAGTTTTTCCATAACAAAATCTACCAATTTCAGATCCTGCCCTTTAACTGACTGGACTTCTTGCAAAGCATCCAGTCCCTCTCTGCTCAGCTGGCACTGGGAATCAGAAATTAATGTTTGATTACTTTTCCTCTACTGCTGAGGGAGGGAGGTAGCCAGAGAACGAGAGCTTTTGTATCTATCCAGAATACTTTCTTATCTATTCAAATGGATGATTAGGAAACTCGAGTGGTACAAAGCCTTAAAATGTAGAAAATACAGAAAGGCAGCAAACTTGATAAAGACACAATTACCTTGCACTTGTAACACTACCCCCCCATATTCACACTAATTTTAATTTTGCTTTTTTTTAAGATAAAATTCCAATAAGTATTCATGCATGTCATATTTTTTCAGAAAAACTGATAAAAGGTATTTGAGAGACAAGTAGTATTTCATTGCTCAGAAACGCATTCCATAATTCAGGAAAGTAAATTTTACTCTTTTCCATACTTATTTAACAGCCTTCAGGAGATCAGTTCCTTGTTACATATTTAGAGAGCAGCATTTCTTTGCTGCCCGTTTTGCTCAGTCTCTTTTGAAAGGTAATACAGAGTGAGGGGAAAAAAATCACCACTAATTATTTCCATTTCAATTTGTTTAGTGATTCCCAGCTGAGAATTACATATACAACACACTGCTCTAGAGGCTGCATATCTTTATAGAAGCAGCATGGAAATGAAAAAATCTGGAGCAATGGGCATCTTGGTTTTCCCAATAAGTTAAATCATAAAATGGTTTGTGTCATTGCAGAGAGCTTTATGGGCATCATAAGAGACTGATTCTTGACAAGAATTGTCCTTTTTCATCATTAAGACATATTTATGGGAAGGAGACAAACCTTACTCATTGCTTATGCCTGATTGCCTCCTTATGAGTATCTAGTTCAGGGAGTGGGAAGAAAGAAATAACACTACCTCCCCAAAGATTCCCCCACCCCTGTAAAATAGTTTATTAGAATTTTTAATAAAATCCACACAAGAAAGATGGATTTTGAAAAATTTCACTTACATGGGCAGAAAACCTCAAGAAAATAAACATCCCCCCTTTAATATTCACTGAGAGTACATGTGGCTGAAATGCCTCCAAAAACCAATGGGACTTTTTTATCCTCCCTTGGATTCAGCCTAGGACTGAGAGGTAGCATATATGGATCAAGGACCCATAAAAGTAGGTGTTTGGGAGCACACATTGAACTTTCTCCCTCCTCTCCACACTGTATAAAGAGGGGACACAACTACAGGGAACGTGTCTTAGGAAATTGCACCAGACACCTGGCATACATCTGAAGGAAAATGATGGTCTGCACCAGTCAGGACTGCAATGCCAAAGAAACTCCTTCATTACACCTTCATTTTGTGGCAGAATGGTGCACTGAAGTGCATGCCTTGAACTGCTACCTTCAAGTAAAAAGCTCTTTTATTCAGCTGTATAATAATCCATATCATGAAAAACTTGAGGCACTGTTGTTCATTTCAGTGGCCCAATGACATTTTTGAATTCTGCAACTTGCCTGAAATACTCATGTATAAGACAGGGTTTAAGAAACAAAAAAGGAATTTTTACCATAATTTTAGCTGATTACGTGTTTGAAGGCGAAGTTAAAAATTAGATAATGAATCCACAAACTCTTGCAGAATCTGGATCCAAAATCACATTCAAACTTTAGGGTCTGTTTTACTGTAAAGTCCATTTTTCACCTGGGTCAGAAGCAGCTCCTGAAATGCTGGGATAGCTTTGGTGGGCTCATGGAGCAGTTTCTCTGGCTATTGGAAAGCAATCTGCAAACTGTGAGTCTGCTTACAAAGCCCACAAACAGAGGCAGACACTACTGTTAAACCACAGGAAGGCTACTCCAGAGCACATGACAAAGGAGGGTAGGTCCAGGGAGCCAGCACAGCAGTGTATGGTTTGGCACACTCCCAAGCACTGGGTGCCTCCACAAAAATCAAATGTAGCTTAAGCTTTTCCATGAAGAAACCTCATCTATCCTGTGTATGGCCCTCTGCCACCCCTCAGAATCTCTCTGCCATTTTTGTCTCTTTCTCTTCTCCCTGATGATAAGACACAAGACTCTGTGGTATTGTAGGGCTGGATTTGATATCTCATGAAGTCTTTCACTGATTGCAAAGCTTTCTGGAATGACATCTCACGGTATCATTTCCACTCTATTTACATTCACTTTGATTCTTATATGCAGAAGGATATGCACATGTGCAGAATCCATACTGAAACTCTTGAAAGCAACTCAATATTTGGGCTTCCTGTGGCAGATGCTTTCTTCATAGCCATGTGTTTATTGATGTCTAACTTTTCAGGGTGAGAGTTATCTGTTCCTTCAGGCCGAAGCAGGCTACACTTAGCTGGCTATTCACAGTCATGACTCTAATCACAAAGTCAAAATGAGCCCATTTCACATGATCAGTTCCTGGGTGACTGGAACACACACCTGTGATTACCAAAAAATATTCTGAAACATCCTCTAGTTTTATGCCTCCCACCATTGCAAAAAACAGCTATGGATATCTGGTTATGACAGCATATTAATATTAGTTTGTGCCTTCAGCTTAAGATCATTTACAGGTCAGAGAGACATAAATCCGTCCTAAAATACTTTGTGTTTCTAACTTGCGGGCGTGAAAAAAACAGCATCTGAAACACACCTTCTTGCTCATACTGTATATTAGATGTATTTACCCAAACTGCCTTCACCTTGCAAAGAAACAAGGTCAGTTATAAATGTCAGTATAAAGCTAAACAACTGCAGGATGCTTATTCTAGCAAGTGGACTTCATCTGAGAAATCTTACCTTTAAGGCTAGTAAAAGACTATTAATTGTAAGACACTGGTTGGCACAAAGTCACAGGATTTGCTATTAAAATATGCAAAACCAGAGTGGAATAGTGCTGTGTGTGTAAATTATGCATGTTTCTTATTAAATCAAATCCCTTAACCTCCTCCCCTCCTCCACTTATTACACAACTTGTCATCTCTTATTTACATGCCATATGATACACAACCCAAATAGAGAGGGCAAACATCCACAATATGTGCAGCAAAGGAAGATATTTGCATTTAAGACATGAATATGCATTAGGAGGCAACACATTCATGATACATATTTTAAAAGAGAGACTGTTTATTTTGACAAGCTTATTGCTAGAAATGCTGCTATGTGCTCCCCCATGCCTCCCAGCATGGAGTTTGTTCTCTGACTGAACGCACAATACCCATTTCTAGAAAGAGATCCTGCTAAGCCAGTTTCAAAGCCATGGATTGAGAAGGAAGTCACAACATGGACAGGTGGAAGCAGGAAATTCTTGGGGAACAGAGGCATTCTCTCTTTTCATAGCATTCTCTCTTTTCTCTCTCTCTCTTTTCTTTTTTTACCTCCTTCCTCTCAATGTAACTTCTCTGTGAAATCAGAGAATTTGTCTGCTAGAAAAAAGTACCACTTACGAAATTAGCATTAAAAAAGGCTGGAGTTTGCTTCTAAAATCAAAATAGGAAGCCAGCCTTCCAGGGAAAAAAAAGATAACCCCCTTCTGCCTTCCTTTTTATTTTTTCCTTTTTATTTTCCCTCTGTTTTTGTCTCTGGGTTTCTCTCAAGCAAATGGGTAAGGCCTAAAAAGTTAAGGTTATTACTTGGGATTTAGGTAAGATTTATGTAGTTCCTTTTATTCCACAGATACTTGTATAACCTTAGGCATTCACTTAGATCACCCGTTCTTGGATTTTGTATCTATATAAAGAGCACAACAGTGCTGTTCAACCTCACAGAAGTGGTACAAGTATAAAGCAACCTGTGAAAAGATGTTATATGAAGAGATACATAAGCTAGACAGATAAACAGAGAGAGAAGCCTTCTGCGTCAAGGCACTGAACTCCAGAATCCAGGCTCTGCCACCAACCAGCCTTAATTCTCAATCCTATTTAATTCTCAGCTCCTCATCCCCTGATAAAAAGGAGTGATGCTTACTCTCCTCCCTAAAATGCCTGAAGGAATTAGATAGTTTGGAACTAGCTGGCCAAAGTTTAGACAGGAGGTGGCATGCCTTGTTTTTGAGAAAGAGAAAAGTCAATTTTCTCATTAATTTTTTCAAACATTTATATAGAATTATAAAAACAGTCAAACACACACTTCCCTTTCAGTCAAAATGTTATAACATATGGCTGCAAATATTTCAAATATTTTAAGATAGCAGCTTCCTCACAAGTCTCTGTCTCTCCCTGTTCAGAGATTTTGCTAACGCTTTGTGAAATGCATGAGAAAAAACAAAACTTGTGCTTTTGACTCCTTTATTTTCTTTTTCTTTTACTTTGCGTTGATATAAACGTAGAACTCCCTCTCCTTTCTGCACATCTATATGGGATTTTTTGCAGCTTTGTCCAGAGTTTTCTGAGCAGCAGTCTAGAAGCAACAGTTAACAAAGTGAAATATGCAATAATGTGACAACCCCAGAGAACTTGTCAGATGTACTAGAATTTTATAAGGGGTTTGCTGCTTTGTGGGTTTTTTTTGGTTTTGTTTGGTTTTGCTTTGGTTTAGTTTTTATGTTTTGGTCTTTTTAACCACATACAACATCACAGATATTAATTTTTGTGGTGTTCTATGGAAATAAATTGACACTACTGTATAAGGTTTACAACATGAGGGGCTTGACTGGTTGATTTTGTTTATTTTATGCAAGGACAACAATATTTAGAGAAAATAAAAAGATATGGTTTGCATAGGAATGTAACTGATGTTTGTTTGACACATAACCAACATATTATTCACAGACTTTTAAATTACAAATTCTGATAGGCTTATTGCCTGATCAGAATCCAAAAGAGTATACAGAAGATAAATCTATAGAACCATAGAATCATTTTGGTTAGAAAAGACCTTGAAGGTCATCAGGTCCAACTGTTAACCCAACACTGCCAAGTCCACCACTAAACCACGTCCATAAATACCACATCTACAGGTCTCCTCAATACCTCCAGGGATTCCACCACTTCCCTGGCCATCCTGCTCCAATAAGCATTTTGATGAAGAAAGTTTTAATAACATCCAATCTAAACCTCCCTGGGTGCAACTTGAGGTCATTTCCTCTTGTCCTAGCAATTGTTATTTGGGAGAAAAGCACTAATTTGAACTACTTAAACTTTCTGGCCACCAGGAGAGAAATATTGTACTATCTATGCTTAAGAGAATAGCTCTGCTTCAGAAAAATTGAATCATTACATTGATTTCACATATCACTTAATGTGTTTTTTGTTCCACTTAAGGAGTTTGAAACCATGTCTGACACTGCTTTTAATTTGTCTGAAATTCACTGACCTTTGCTTGCTAAATTCATGATTCAGAACAAAATGTTTGCAATGCAGCCAAATCCATGGGACTTTCAAACATGTCAAGACACAAGAGTCAGGACTACTAAACCAGAAGACAACACAACAAGTCAGGAACATTTTCTCTCTATGGATTATGAATCCACAGTTAATGGTAAAAAATGTCATAGTAGAAGGACATGTAAAATGATATCTGTTTTGGTTTTTTTCTATGATAAAGTAAGGAGAGACTGCTTTGCAAGCCTGTGTATCTACAAAGCGCTTGAGGTAGTTCCTTTAGATCCAAATCACTGTTCCAGTCTCCTAGTGATGCTCAAGGTGTCACTGGCAATGGAAGCAGGACTGAGGCTCAAAGGCAAGGATGGATTCAGTGCACTGAGGGATGCACTGGAGCAACAAGAGATACCAAACACCAAATAGGCAATATCAGCCTTTGGGAAATAACAGGTCCTGAGCTGAGCTAATGAGAAGGTCATCTGGGACTGGGCTCCTGATAATGGCGAAGGAGAAATGCAACTTTATCAAACAGTGGATAGTTTCTACTCTTCTGGATAGGAAAGGGTATCTATCTTCACCAAGTTTTCTAGTGCACACAGAATACTCAAGGGAGTACCACAGTTAATTTTGTGAACCAATAATTAAGGCCACAAAGTGACACAGTCCTACTCTGCAAAGACACCACATTCCATTCTTTTTATTTCTGTCTTTTTTTGCAATATCTGCAGTTCTGTACACCACAATAACAGAAATCCTTTCACAGCTTTTGCTGAATCACATATTTTTATGTTACACGGTGTACTGCATGCCAAAAAAGAGACATGAAATTAACCAAAGTACAATAAAAATAATAAAAACTCCGCAAGCTTTCAATTCTTTCTTGTGAAGAATAATGAAAACTGTAAGCTTTCCTACACAGTTGAACAGTACAGAATCTACTGTTACAGTCAATTAGACTATCAAACCACACCAAAGCACATTAGTATATGCTACAAAAAGAAAATCTTAAGCATACAGCAGGGCTGCCTAAATACGTTTACAGGACCTTCTTTAGCACTTAATTTGCTACCTGTCATATAATCTCAAGATAAGAAATAATTTTGACATGAGATAAATAAGGAAAGGAGAACAAGACTCTCAATGTTACTTTCTCTAAAAACTGGAAGAACTTAAAACTGGTACCATTAGGCACTTGAATGATAAACCACAACAAAAAAACCAACAGTAAAACCTATTATGAAAAAAAACCAAACAAAAAAACCAGAAAACACCAAAACTCAAGCGAAAACCAAACCACTCTTCTGGGGAGGAAAAAGGGGATCAAATGGTAGCATTTGTCAGTATCTACAATTGCTCAATTTTTTTCAAGTTTTTTCACAGGGAAAGCCAAAGCTACCTAAACCCAGGCAAGCCTAACCCAACCCAGGCCCATTCTTCTACATAGCACCATCAACTTCCCACCCTCACTTCTCACAAGCCCCAAAAGGTGTGAGTACAGCCACAGGCTGAACCTGCTCTGGGAAATGATCCAATATAGTCCACAAGAAAGCAAGAACACACTCTTCTCCATGGTTAATACAACTGGGTTGTTTCTCCACAGCAGGAGAAACACAACACAGTGGTGCCAAAATAACCTCACAGAGAGTGCACAGGAGAAGCAATCCTTTAGAGACCAAGACATAAAAAGAGCCACAGAGGACATGCCAACACCTGGTCATTCATAGTTACTGTCCTTCAAGAACTAGTAATTGCTTAAGGGTGAAAGCAGTCCCTTACAGAAGGAATCCCTAAAACACTGGACTTGCCACAAATCACATGGTCACAGAGAAATGCTGCCCACTGGTCAGGCTCAATTTGAGAAAGCCCCTTAGCTAAAGGAGAGCTTCCTTTCCACACTCAGTGGGATGACACTGATTCATGCATGCTAAGAGCCTGCATAAATGTTTGCAGGATCAGTATCAAATAACCACATTCCTCTTCAAAAGCTCTCTATATAATCTGCAGGAAGATTCACACCAATTATATATTTCATGACTAATTATTCTAATTAAACTGACTGGTAGCACATTAGTGATTCAGACAGAAAACAAAATATTCAGACTTTACATTCTCCTCCTCCACACTCCAGTGAAATCTCTAATGTATCTAATGATTTATTTATCTCAACCCAAAGGCAAAAATACACCGAGAGTTTTTAAAAAAAATCATCAGCTTCCTCCAGCCTCTTACAAGAAACCCACCTTATCCAGGGAGGTGGTGATGCTGTTTAATGCCATCCTCACTGTTTCATGGTTCCAGTTTATAAAACCTTTCTATACTGGTGTACACCTCCCCACATCATCTCCGAGCACCACCACCATTAGTTGCAATCTGTTACCATGAGCTGCCTGTTGGCAGCTTCCTGTATTGCAGCTACTGTATTGCAAAGGTTCCCACTGATGGTTCACAACCCAGAGAATTTCCAGGGATTTAATGACTCACTTCTGTAGCCCCACCTGCCCACCCGCCCAACTGTATTTTTCTGTCAGGGGCTGAATGGAGAGCAGGAACAAAAATCCCTAATCTCTGTATTTAGGAGAGCTACTACATCTTGCTGGGAATGAATCTTGCAGTATTTTCATACTTTTGAAAATAAAGCTAAAAAAGGACACGGTTGTCTTGTGCCACTTTATATGAATAAATTACCATTATATCCCTCCATTTGTACAGGGCTTTCCAAAAACATCATTGGGGTGAAGAGTTGTGGTTGAAAGCCAAGTGCTCAGAGTAGTCATTTCCAGAACGGAGATGACCTGTGCAGCCACAGTTTCTCTTTTTGCCTGTGAATAATGATCAGCCTTCATTACATGATTATTCCCTCCTTCCCCTCACGTCATTTCCACAGGTCTTCTGTCTCACATGCAGCACAGGGCAGACCATACTCCCAAATGGAATATTGAATATAACTAAAGGATTGTTTCTTCCTCCCATGCCCCTTTATCCTGGATAAACCAATACAGTGAATTTACTGCAGTGCTTATGAATGTTTTACTGATGAAAAGACTTATTCAGATACTGAATAGATACGATACAATTTGCTATTTTATGTCTATATTTTTTCTTATAACTTTTAAGTGTCTTCCTGTTGACCTAAGGAACTTCTTCTGTGCATAAGCAAAAAAAAAAAAAAAAAAAAATACATGAAATCAAATGTTTGATAAATCAAAAGAGTCTAGATTCACTTCTTTGTCTGGGTGATATTCTTAAGATGCCTTGCTTTGTAGGACCAAGAGAAGATCATGATCTGCAGCTAAATGTGACTGGGAATTGGAAGTACTTCAAAATCTGAAGAGCTCAGCATCGTGCTGTTCAAATCAATTCCTTACCAAGTACCCAAAATAATAAAAAAGAAGAATTTAAATTGCCCTACAAGGTGCTGGCCCAGAGTTCCAATTGCTTCTAAAATAAGATCCAGGTGCTCTTAAAAGTCTAAAGCAGCCTTTTAATTTTAAATTGCGCTTCACTGCATGTGCCATGAATGCTGATCTTTAAAAAGCATGTCTAAATCAAAACACTCCATATTGCAGGATAATTGGTTATAAAATATAAAAAAAGATGCATGAAGATAGCCCCAGCCAAGTTAACCGGTAAGCCATGTTTAATGCTTTCTTTAAGCAAAAGATAACAAAAAATAACCAAGGTTATTTTTGCTTTCTTGTCTCTGTACCTTCAATTAAGAAACTTTCACTCCAAGAAATTACTAGTTCATTTCAACTATATAAGACTTACTACTACTCAGAGACCCATCATTATGATTATTTTATAGCAATGACACCTAGAGACTTTGCAAAGGTTCTTACTATCCTTTGCAAATAAAACAGAAGATGCATTTCCTGCCCCCAAGAACTCATCACTAAGTAGTTTATAAACACAAACAACAGCATGGCAAGGAATTGGGAACAAAAAATCACCACAACAAAAGCACTACTTTAGGTCTTAATGTTTGCATACCCATATTTTTAGACTAAGACTGCAATTTGTGAAATCACATAAAAGGTCCCTTTTCAAGAGAGTTTAAGAGATCACTTTCAGAAGTGATGGTGAAGAATATCTCCATCGCACCTACATCTACTATAATCTGCATGAAACATTGCTCTGCAGACACACCATGACCAATTGGAGGTATTGCCATTTCGGCAAAAAGGATCAGCAGTGAGGGCATCCATCCAGGTACAAACCTCAGTAAGTATTGACCCCACTGAACCATGTAGCAAGACTTGGGTCCTATCAGATTATTCCACTGAGAATGAAAACAGGATAGAAGCATAGTATCATCTACTTTGGAAAATATCTTAAAGATCACCAAGTCCAACCATTAACCCAGCACTGCCAAGTCCACCACTAAACCATATTCCTAAGCATCACATCTAAAGAACTTTTAAATGACTCCAGGAATTGTGACTCAATCACTTCCCTGAGCAGTCTATTCCAATAACCACTTTGGTGAAGAATTTTTTCCTTATAACCGACCAAAACCTCTCCTAGTGTAACTTGAGGCTATTTCATCTTGTTATCTGGGAGAAGAAACTGTCACAACTCTCTACAAACTCCTTTCAGGTTGTAGAGAACAATAACGTGTCCTCTCAGCCTCCTTCTTTCCAGTCTAAGCAAACCCAGTCCCCTCAGCCACTCCTCACAGGACCTGTTCTCTAGAACAGAGTGGCTTTCTAGAATTCTCTAGAGTCAGGAAGCTTTAATGCAACTCTTTTAAAGCATTCATAAAGAAGTCAAATGAACAAAATTTTCCTTATTCACAGCCACAGATGTCCTATAAAATAATCTCAGATCCAAAAGCCTATTTTCTGGACTTCTCTTGGGACCACACTCTGCTGCTCTCCATGCTGCATTTAAATTTCCATGCTATTGTTTTTTAGATACAATCTCATTTTGATTCATACAGAATCATTTTGATTCTTCATTAGCTTCTGTTCCATCTTGCCTTGCTCTCCACTTTCTCACATTCAAACATACATACCATGCCCAAATAAAACTAACATGAGCCCTTCCAGCCAGGTCATTCAGGACTTTTGGGGAAGAACAAGGACCCTCAGAGCTGTCATACAACAAATGCTGGTCACAAAGTAAAGTGTAGCCTGGGATTTTGAATACAGTCTGAAGACAATATGGAGTTGTAACGAAATCAACAATAATGTTATGAAAAATCTCAACCAACTGCTTTCAGAATAAACAAATCTTTCATAAATATTTCACTTCAGTACTGTATGACACAGACCAGCCCTCCTTTGAATTTCACATAATAGCACCAACTTCTGGCAGAAAGAGGATTTCTAAAGGATGAACACGGTATGTAACTTGGTCAGCAACCAAGTTCTACATATGTATTACATCACTGCTTTCTTTTCAGCTTTCCCTCTCCACATCTGTAATGATGAGGAAAGGAAAAGGCCGGCAGATGGTCAGTAAATTATGTATTCTCACCACAAAGATCCGCAGGATATCCAAATTATACAACACTTCACAAGAGACATCGAGATAAAAGTGTGGGCTCTTTAAATAGACTGACCTCCAACTCCAGCTGAAATCAGCAGAAAAAGCAGAGTGATACAATGAAAAGGAGGAAAAAAGTAATTAGCCTGCATCAGCTGTGCTCCAGTTAAATGGGTAAGAGCACATGGGTGCTTTGAAAGAGGACATCCAGATGGAAAGATGCATACTATGACAATGTAAACTCTGTGAACTTTATCATTATGTCAGAATCTTATTTAAAAATATTCCCAACCGATACAATTAAAATGTATTCAAAACTACGGATTTCCTTGGTTTCAAAAGTAATTAAAGATGCATGTATTCCTTCGGGTTCATAGTATTACTCTTCTAAAAATAACACGAACATAAACTGCTGATGCTCAGCTTAGGAGACTATATGTACAGCTCTTCTAAATTATAAAGAAAAAATTTGAATGGCTCCATGGAGTTTAATAATGATGTTTTTCATAATTTAACTCAAACTCTGTGATTTGGAAATAAAAGCTCAGAGACCTAAATATTATCAAGTGTGTTGTTTTCCATTAAAACTGGGACTTGAAACCACCTTCTTTCCCACAAAATGCAAGGGCACCTGAAGGTCTGGACATGGCTACTTTAAATCATGACAACTTCAGATCAAACCCAAAAAGCCAAGTCTAGAGTATAAATTGAAAAAACAAGCACGTAAGCCCTGTGAGCAATTTATTTTTGGTGCCAATGCAACAATTCAATGCTCAGTAGCAAATTCAAAACAAATCAAAATTTGGGCAAAAATCTGTAGAAGTTGCAAAACTGCTTTAGATATAAGTTGAATTCAAAAATAACAGTTTTGGGTGGAATCAGAGTTGCGTGTAGAATTTTAACTTGTTAAATAAGTTTCACTCTCCACCACAAGGTTAACTATCATCAACATTTTCCCATACTATTAGAGAATCTCAATAAATTCCCAGGGAAAAATATAAATTATATATATGAAAAAGGAAAATTTGTCTGTAATATTTTGGACATGAATTCATTATGGAGCTATTAGGATAAATATGGCATAAGATCAAGTAAGTCCCACCATACTAAGGAAGAAAGAATGGACACTCATTACCAAATAGCATGAAGCTGCACCCAGGGAGGTTTAGGCCGGGTATTAGCAAAAGCTTTTTTACCCAGAGGTTGGTTGGGCACTGGAACAGACTCCCCAGGGAAGGGGTCACAGCACCAAGCTTGACAGAGCTTAAGAAGCCTTTGGACAACACTCTTGGACACAGGGGTGACTCTTGGGGATGGTCCTGTGCAGGGCCAGGAGTTGGCCTTGGTGATCCTTGTGGGTCCCTTCCAATGCAGGATATTAAATGACAACTTTTTTATTAAGAGAAGGAGTACGACCAATGAAAAGATGGTCAAGGATCTACTTCGGGATTTCAATTAAAGAACCAAGGAAGCAAGCAGGCAAGCACAGGACCTTCAACAAAACTAGGCACACACTGAACTTTAAAAAGAGTACTGAAACTTCGGATGACAATGAACATAATGTCAGTAACGTCAAACAGAGAAACAAAGGCATGGGAATTGATGTTGTATATTTCCGTGCAGAATAGGAAAGACACATACATGGCAGCTGACAAGCCCAATATAAGCTGGAGAAGTGCAAATACAGTTTTAAAAGAGCAAATGCCCCTGTCAGGGAAAACAGTTCCTGCATACATGTGGAACCTGAAGGGCAGCCAGGGGAGTAAGGCTGTTGAAGCTAGTCCAGTTCATTTGGCAGTGATATAGCATAAGCTTTTAAGTTTACCCCAGTTACAAGGCAACAGCAGACTAATCAGCCCTCAAACAGCATTTAAAGTTAAATACAACAAGATACAATGATCAAGCTAATGTTTCCCTGAGGAGGCATATAGAAGGGATGTAGTGCATCACTTGGTTCTGCACCAGCAGCTGGTTCCACACCAATGGCATACACAAGCCAGCTGGTGCCATAGCAAGGCGATGAGTTTTTCCAAATATTTGAAAAACAAAAGCCTCAGACCTCATATTTTTAACTGATTTGTTTTTTAATTGAAATTGACTTGAAAAACAAATATCAAATCCCTCTGATTAAGTTTATCATGACAAATCCAGATTACCACAATGAACAGTTTTCTGCTTCAACAGAACAACATCCCAGATTGGTGGTGTGGAATAAAACTGAGCATCTCACAAAATTGTGACATTTACCTCAGATAGCTGCAGTTAATATTTTATGATGGATTTCAAACTAAAAAGTAGCTGAACAATACACTGTAGGCCTTTTGAACACAAAAATTATTCACCGGGAGCTACAGCAATGATTCCAGTTCCAATGACTTACATGCTCTTCTAGAGGAAACTGTTCAACCCAAGAACTGCCTTGTCATGTATTTGTATTCTGCCACATTTAAGTGTGACATTTTGAACAAAAGGCAGATAAATTTATACAGATCATCTAAGCAATCCACACCCAAATATTATGGACTTTCTATGGGTTGTCCAAAGTGCCCTAAAATTTTCTTAGCAAATAAGCACATTTGTAGAGCCAGAATTGGTACAATTTTGCTTTGCTGTCAGCAGCATTTGCTCGGTGGTGGTAGCAGCCAGAAACAGGATTTTTTCAGTCTTGTTGCTTCCCTCTTCTTCAGAGACTAGTCTTACTAGTTTACATCTAGGATATTCTTTTGGAGGATGTAAAGAGTGGCAAAGAAACAAGAGCAGAAATCACAATTCTGGTAGTTGATGCAATGTGGCTCTGCTTTGATTACCTGCTTTTACATGCAAAACTGTATTTTTTTCTTTCTCAAGAGGAGAAAGAAAAAAATCAATCCATCCCATTTTTGAAACAAAGGGGAAAAAAATCAGGCAAATCCTGAAATATCTGTTAACAGGTGAGGTCAGCGCATCCATACAAAATGTTGTTTGGACATTTGAATTCTCGGTCAGATTTCAGGGAGTCTGCATTCTGGCCTGGTTACAACATAACTGATACTATATTTTTCAGCTACTCCCAAACATGAGGGAAGATGGAAAACAGCAGTTCCAGCGAAAGTGCTTTTACTTTCCTTTGAATAAACTCGAACTCCATCAATTCATGTCAACAGCGCATTCCCTTATTATGTAATGGCTTTAAGCCAAACCAGCTTGACGAACTTGTTATCCCTGGCTAATCAATATTTGAATAGAAGACTTTTCAAAACACATTTTCAGTAATTCAGACTGTTTTTCTAAAACACTTATTCTCAGAGCTTCATAAGTGCACTTTTCCGGCAGGAAAAAATTTGTGTTAGGCCCTAAAACCCGTCACAGTAAAGGCAGAAAAGGTTCAAGCTGCTGACAGTTTCTCAGTTCCATTCTGATGCTACAGGTTAAGAATCAGTGTCCTGAATCAATCAAGTGAATTATCTACAAAGCAGCTCAAAAGATTCCTGTTTACTGTAGGTTTATCACAACCTGTCAGACTACTGAAGTCAAGCCAGGCTTAAAATCTGTCCAGTACATGTGTGAAGTTTGTGTATCTGTAAAAAAAAACTCATGAGAGGCAGGTATATTACTGAGGTAATCTGAAATGTGCATCTGCCTGCCCATGATAAAAGCAGCCTTAGACTCCTCATCCAGGTTTAAAATACTACATATCTGATAGATAATTAGACTGCAGGGGAAGAGAGCAAAAGAATTTCTTTTTAAATGCTGCGCTGCTGACAATATCGAATTCCTCCTATGTATATTCCTATCAAACCAGTTATTCAGGCTTAAGAAAAAGTGAGAGCACTGTAAAATCTTCTTTTTCTTGATATCTTCCTCAGACAATATCGAAAACATTTTTAATGGCCTTTTCTTTCTTCTTTTTTTTTTTTTTTCTTACCCTACCTATATAACAAAACTACAAGGCTTGACATGGTTAAAAAAGTAAATATTAGAACATTGTTGTTTTATTGTATATGTATATTTATGA